>CAJHNH020001358.1:0-415000 GCA_905116865.2 Candidula unifasciata | reverse complement strand
GTATGTATGTATGTATGTATGTATGTATGTATGTATGTATGTATGTATGTATGTATGTATGTATGTATGTATGTATGTATGTATGTATGTATGTAGTATGTATGTATGTATGTATGTATGTATGTATGTATGTATGTATGTATGTATGTATGTATGTATGTATGTATGTATGTATGTATGTATGTATGTATGTATGTATGTATGTATGTATGTATGTATGTATGTATGTATGTATGTATGTATGTATGTATGTATGTATGTATGTATGTATGTATGTATGTATGTATGTATGTATGTATGTATGTATGTATGTATGTATGTATGTATGTATGTATGTATGTATGTATGTATGTATGTATGTATGTATGTATGTATGTATGTATGTGTATGTATGTATGTATGTATGTATGTATGTATGTATGTATGTATGTATGTATGTATGTTCTGTATGTATGTATGTATGTATGTATGTATGTATGTATGTATGTATGTATGTATGTATGTATGTATGTATGTATGTATGTATGTATGTATGTATGTATGTATGTATGTATGTATGTATGTATGTATGTATGTATGGCCCGGTGAAGGCTGGGATTATTTTCACGTGGACTTCTGGTAATTTCCCCTTGTCTTTGGGGAGTAAGAACTGATGCCTGTGTGTATTGTTGCGCACGTTAAAAACAATCCCTCGGCAGCTAAAAATCGAAAAGAGTAGCCTAACGGCACTGTCCGGGCAAAATTCCGAGTTGAAAATTTACCCGCAGTTTTTTAGGATCCTCGCCGGTGCTACGGAGTTCGCGCACCGCCCTGAGATTCTTCGAACGGAGCATTGATGGGGTACTAGCTTTGTACCATGATGTTGATCAGCTGTTTAAACCTAAACCACACATGAATAAAAGAATTCATGAATGAATAAATGTACTAAATACGTCTGTCTGTCTGTCTGTCTGTCTGTCTGTCTGTCTGTCTGTCTGTCTGTCTGTCTGTCTGTCTGTCTGTCTGTCTGTCTGTCTGTCTGTCTGTCTGTCTGTCTGTCTGTCTGTCTGTCTGTCTGTCTGTCTGTCTGTCTGTCTGTCTGTCTGTCTGTCTGTCTGTCTGTCTGTCTGTCTGTCTGTCTGTCTGTCTGTCTGTCTGTCTGTCTGTCTGTCTGTCTGTCTGTCTGTCTGTCTGTCTGTCTGTCTGTCTGTCTGTCTGTCTGTCTGTCTGTCTGTCTGTCTGTCTGTCTGTCTGTCTGTCGGTTTAAAGGTCTGTGCAAATTTAGGTAATGACGTACCTAACAGGTCTGACATATAACTAATATTGTCCGTATCTTGTGACCCTGGCTAGTGGGCTGGACGTAAACAAAAACACACAAAAACAACACATACAGCACAACACACTGCAGTAATTTGCACGGCCAGTAACGAAGATCATGACGTCATCACTGAAGGTCAATTTTCTGCACCGACGGTGCCAGGACAGCAACAAGCAACCACGCAGACACTCAACAAGAATGATGGTGTGGGATACACAAGGGAAACAATTTCAGCAGTCGTTACGCACGGCCGAACTGGAAATGTCCCGCCATCGTGTTGTGGTAATCGACAATCAATACAAAGCAAAATCACAGTTCGTTGACCCATGCTGCATTTCACTTCAATAATGTTGAGAGTGTGCTGGACTGGATTCCATCCACAATACGGAAAGGACTGTATAGGACAGAACGGAATAGAGGAATAGACTGAGAGGCCTGTATGAACGACAGGATGATGTTCGTCACCCCGCCTCTCCCCCTGAAGGGACACTGCATTACATGCTACTTCCTAACAGCAGGGAGCCCTAGTACAATTGTGTTATACGGATGAACAGGATTTCTGGGATTTATACTTTTTTTTTTTTAAATAATTTTTATCCTTGAAGTCGGACAGCAATCCTGGCGTGACACAATTACCTACGTAAGATATTATGAAGTTGATGATGATAACGAATGACTAAACAACGTTCTCCTTGGTTTCCAACAGTGGCAGGAGTCGCAGTATAATAAACACATTTTGCATTGACTAGCACACACACATACAAATAAAGGAGTACAGACAAAAGGACACACTTGACTAGACAATATTTCTTTTAAAAGCGAATGCTATAGCAATTTGCAAAGATTGGGATTTCACCACGCAATATGTCAACCTCCATAACGCGGATATACAAACTGGAGCATATAGGGTAAAACGTATTATTCATCTTCTTCTTCTTCTTCTTCTTCTTCTTCTTCTTCTTCTTCTTCTTCTTCTTCTTTCTTCTTCTTCTTCTTCTTCTTCTTCTTCTTCTTCTTCTTCTTCTTCTCCTTCTTTTTTTTTCTTTTTCTTTGCTCGCCGGTTGTAAGCTCCGGTTGTAAGCTCCGGTGGAAAGTCCTGGTAGCTCATGCATTTCAACTTTGCCTTTTTGACAAGGTCTGAGTTTTGTGTGTACATCTGTTTTAATGGCTTACTTGTGGGCAGTTTTGTTTCTTGCCGTTCGGGCAAATGCACCCCGCCTTCAAATAAAACTCCCAATTCGTGACTGCTAAGACATGTTTGTTGAGGAGGCAATGGGTCCCATTCATGTTTTTTGCACAATGGGGCACCGGAACACACACGGGGAGTAAAGCCATACAATGGGGCACCGGCACACACATGTGGAGTAAAGCCATTCAATTGGGCACCGGCACACACATGTGAAGTAAAGCCATACAATGGGGCACCGGCACACACATGTGGAGTAAAGCCATACAATGGGGCACCGGAACACACATGTGGAATAAAGCCATACAATGTGGCACCGGCACACACATGTGGAGTAAAGCCATACAATGTGGCACCGGCACACACATGTGGAGTGAAGCCATACAATGGGGCACCAGAACACACATGTGGAGTAAAGCCATATAATGGGGCACCGGAACTGGGGCACCGGAACACACATGTGGAGTAAAGCCATACAATGGGGCACAGGAACACACATGTGGAGTAAAGCCATACAATGGGGCACCGGAACACACATGTGGAGTAAAGCCATACAATGGGGCACCAGCACACACATGTGGAGTAAAGCCATACAATGGGGCATCAGCACACACATGTGGAGTAAAGCCATACAATGGGGCAAGGGCACACACATGTGGAGTAAAGCCATACAATGGGGCACCGGCACACACATGTGGAGTAAAGCCATACAATGGGGCACAGGAACACACATGTGAAGTAAAGCCATACAATGGGGCACTGGAACACACATGTGGAGTAAAGCCTTACAATGGGGCATTGGAACACACATGTGGAGTAAAGCCATACAATGGGGCACTGGAACACACATGTGAAGTAAAGCCTTACAATGGGGCACTGGAACACACAAGTGGAGTAAAGCCATACAATGGGGCACCGGAACACACATGTGGAGTAAAGCCTTACAATGGGACACCTGCACACACATGTGGAGTAAAGCCATACAATGGGGCACAGGAACACACATGTGGAGTAAAGCCATACAATGGGGCACCGGAACACACACGGGAAGTAAAGCCTTACAATGGGGCACTGGAACACACATGTGGAGTGAAGCCATACAATGGGGCACTGGAACACACATGTGGAATAAAGCCATACAATGGGGCACCGGAACACACATGTGGAGTAAAGCCATACAATGGGACACCGGCACACACATGTGAAGTAAAGCCATACAATGGGGCACCGGCACACACATGTGGAGTAAAGCCATTCAATGGGGCACCGGAACACACATGTGGAATAAAGCCATACAATGTGGCACCGGCACACACATTTTGAGTAAAGCCATACAATGTGGCACCGGCACACACATGTGGAGTAAATCCATACAATGGGGCACCGGAACACACATGTGGAGTAAAGCCATACAATGGGGCACCGGAACACACATGTGGAGTAAAGCCATACAATGGGGCACAGGAACACACATGTGGAGTAAAGCCATACAATGGGGCACCGGAACACACATGTGGAGTAAAGCCATACAATGGGGCACCAGCACACACATGTGGAGTAAAGCCATACAATGGGGCACCAGAACACACATGTGAAGTAAAGCCATACAATGGGGCACTGGAAAACATGTGAAGTAAAGCCATACAATGGGGCACCAGAACACACATGTGAAGTAAAGCCATACAATGGCTATTGAATATCGGGCTTGGTTACCAACTAAACTGATTACCTCATTAGCAAATATAATCAGGATGCTGCGGTCATATCAGGGGCAGACGCTTGCAAGCGATTCAAAGGTCATGGGCTCAAACTATGGTGACCATATGTAGCGTTTTTACTGGGACAGTGCCGTTGTTTAGGTGTGTCCCAGCCGTCCCACCAGTAATCAAAATAAAGACCATCAATTGTTCTCTTTTACAAAAATCTAGCGGAAAGCTCAAGAATAGAACAGACACTAGATACTTGTAATGCTTTAAATGTGTTGGTGGCTAATGAGGAAAACATACAGATTTATATATACTACACAAATGATACTTTTTTAGAAAAAAAAAAAGCATAAAATCTAACTGGGGGGGGGGGGGGGGGGGGGGGGGGGGGGGGGTGTTGGGGGGGGGGGGGTCAATAGATACAAACTGAAAGGGAAAATATATAGGCCTATTACATGAGTGAAACTGATTTTAAAAAACATATGCAATCTAAATGGAAAAAAATAGAAACGGAACAATACCTGCATACAGATACAAGACAAACTAGCTTGTTTGGGATGTCCTGTTTTCATCCTGAAATATGAGTATTAATGAGATGTCCAGTTTTTAGCTGAAATGTTAATGGTTTGTCCCGTTTTCAGCTCAAGACATTATGGTCACCCTAGCTCGGGTCCGTATCAATACGGATTGTGATGACAGCCATAGCACATCGACTTAGCACAAAATGTAAACTAGGAAGTGTCCTGGAAATAAAGGCGACCGGTGTGAATGATGTTACTGACATCACTCATCGACTGTCCATTAGTCTTTAAACGAAAATATGGGCCTCGCACGATATGCCCGATATGCCACGGTGTAAGAAGAGTCCTAAACTACTTACTTTAACCGTAAATAAAATTAAGTCCAATCCTCCAAATACCTGCTGCAGTCAAATTCCAAAACATGGGTCAAGGCCAAGGTCGGAAAATATTGCAAGATAATTTGCTCTCTGACCTTATGCTGACCCCGTGTCCCTATGGATGAGAACTTGCATGGGGTTACAAAGTGGCCACGACATTTCATGATGTGGTCAATTTACTAGAAAGAGGGAGCCGTAGTGGTGTAGTGGCTCGACGCTCACTCGCATGTCGGTCCAAAGGTTTTAAGTTTAAATCCACATCGAGTCATTATTTTTTTTTCAACAGTGACCTTGGCCTTCAGATCGAGCCAGCCTAAGACAGGCATCTGATGCTGATCACACCACCATCGAGTGCCTAAAGGTAAATCGAAACATGGGTCTAGTAGCATTTGCCAGATGCGCTACTACTCGCGTAAAAATAAGTCGTTTATGTGACAGCTGTCTACACTATCTGCCATGTACCGCACGCATGTTGGAGCTTAGGCTCCAAACTAGTCCATGCCAAACCACCCTGTCGGTGGCTAGCTCCTGTAGCTCCCACCTTATTTCCTCAATATTCATTTGGGTTTCTAATTCTCTCAGCCAAGGGTTTTAGGGCTCTCACTAAGGGATAGACCCTTGTCTGCCTGGCGAAAGTCTTGAGTTTTAGTAAAACTGGTACCAGGTAATATCCTGTGAAGTAAAGGCGCCCGGCGTGATAATAGCAACATCACTCACAGAACGACGACTATTTAATAGTAACATTGAAATAATACAAAATAAGCTACGATCAGAAAGCTTAACGCAAGGAAATAAAAAAGACACGTTCAAATACAACATGACGTTCCGATCATCTTTATAAAGGGGCAAAATAACCGGCAAGACTAACAAGGAACCAGAAATAGGTAATCGCAAAAATATGGTCAGGAATAGCTTTTAGAAAATTAAACCAAGCAAAAAAGTGCAGAAAATATGGAGATGTAAAAATAGATAGTTGCAAAACTGATAAATGTATGCTGCACATTGACCCCGAAGGATTGATAACGCCGAGACTACGAATGAGGCGATTTCCCCAAATAGATGGCTGGTTTGATCACCGGAGCTGCATTATGTGGCAATAACAGACGATTTCATTCTACTAGTCAGAACTATTTACAAAAAAGGGGAAAGGGTTTAAAAGCCTCGTGAATGTCGATACGATACTTAAGGAAACGAACAGCTTACCTTCTACATGTAAAAGAATTTAAGTTCGGGTTATAATATAGGAGAAAGAATATACAAAAACGAACACACGCTGACAGAGACAAAAGGCAAATGTAAAGAAATTCGCACAAATGTGCAACCTGTTTAATTATGTCCACTTCCTGAAGTATGACTAAGCACACTCTGGGCTCGACCAACCCTAACCCTTTCCGTATTCCATAATAAAGGCGTTAACGGATATTTCCCTGTACAATACCTTTTGACAGGTTTCATTGTATCGATGATTGGGAAAAAATCCATCCCGAGCTGGCCAGTGTATTCAACTGTTGTCGGTCAACCAACAGACTGCATTAAAATGGATAACGCTGTGGCTTGTGTTACCGTTGTGTGAAATAGACTACTACTACTACTACTACTACTACTACTACTACTACTACTACTACTACTACTACTACTACTACTACTACAAGCATGGAACTCGCTGCGGTGTAGCGGCTAGATGTTCACTTGTGGATCAGAAAGTTGTGGGTTCGGGTCATAAAGGAGCCGGACCTTTTTATAATGACCTTGGCGTCGACCCAGCCTTGAGTGGATACCAAGTGCAGTCCTAGGAAGTAAAAGCGGCCGGTGTGATGTTGACCACATCAACCAGATTTTCCGATTTGTCTAGAAAATACAGGCATAACCCTATATGCCTAATACGCCTTAAGCCGTGGAAAAGTGTCCGTTACTTTATTTTTTTTAAACTACAATCTTACAACAGGATAAGTCAAGTAAGTGAATGACATATAGTGCTAGACCCATTGGCACTGAACAGATGCACTGGCTATCATCACGTCGGTCGCATTTACATTCCATGACATTACATGGTACTCACTTTAAAGCGGAGCGATCTAAACCCAAAACCAATTGTGAAACTAAAATCCGCCTTAAATTCGCTAGTTTTAAAGAGTACATTACACCCATCGACAAGGACAAAAACGCCGAAAGCGGTTTAAAGTACAAAGGTGAGCAACACTTCACTCAGACCAAAATAACACAGCATGTGTTACTGCCCTTGCTGTGTGAACTGGGCTGTTTACCGGAATAGGTGACCTATATACTCACAGCCACTTCTAAAAAAAACTTTCAGCCCAGGAGCACAAGTAATTGTGTTATATGCAAAAACACTAGCTCAAAGTGGTAGTTAAAAGGCAGGTGCGGTTTATGGGCCCCGCCCAAGAGTGTGCCGGTGTGGCTAGATGATTCGAAAGATCATACATTTTTAAGTGCCCCCCCCCCCCCCCCGCCTTTTTTCAAAATACAATTCATGTGTTAAATGAAAGTATATTAGGTCCTCGCTGTTAAAGGGGTGGTTGACACGTTGTGTTGAGGTTTACAGTTAGGCTGTGATATCTGCGCCTCTCCGCCCTTTTCCGCCCACCTATCCCCAATGACGCCATGTATACAGTCTGTGTGTCTGTATGTGTGTGTGTGTGCGCGTGCGTGTTTGTTTGTGTGTTACTCCCTGCTTTCCTTCTCCCTGCTTTCTTTCATTCCTTTTTCTAACCTGTGGGTTGCTACATAAAGGTTTCATCACACAAGGATTACCAAATCTCAAGCTGGATGGCAAGCAAACAGAATAAATACCGATGTCCCGCTGAACCGTTAAACGAATTATAACTCGAGCACCCGTCAGAGTTACACCAGCCTATAGGTGTTCCTCAATTATCCTTTCATAACAGGTTCAACAGGGCTATCCTCCGAATAACGGTCCCAAATTTTCGGGGCCGAAAATATATACCCTAACAAGGCCTCAGTCACATGTAAATTACGGACCTCTTTCCAGCGACTTTACAGCATACCGCGGAAAAGCTTCCGCCTAATTAAAGTCACCGCCGAGGTTTCCTCTGCGCCGCTACGAGCGGCGTGGAGCTAAACTACATGGCTGGGACTCACGAGCAGCAGCTACCGCATCTCCTGCAGCTTACTCTATTTTATCTGCTCGTGAGTCCCAGCCATCTAGTTTAGCCGCACGTAGCGCCGCGCGGGAAACTCTCGGCGGTGGCGGTATAGTCGCCGGAAAGAGGTCCGCAATTTATATGTGACTGAGGCCCTGTCAGGGTATATTTTCGGCCTTGATAATTTGGGACCGTTATTCGGAGGATAGCCTTCAACAGGACATAAAGGGTCAGTCCTGCTGGACTGCCTGTCCTTCTAGATGTGACTCTATGACACCCCTACGATTAAATGAGTCGCATTGTCGATGGCAATTCAGTACGGCAAATCCTAGATTCTCCTGTTCAACCTTCTAACAACATTTAAATAGCGGAGATATCAATCTCTAAGTTTTGACCTGCTCTTTAGAAGTAGTTTATACGATACCAGATGAGAGCTTACAGTAGACAACAAACAGATTTTAAATAATATTGGCCATGTCAGGATCTTAATTAGACAAACAGCAGGCTACAAGAACAAATAATGTACATGGGCGCACGACAGACAAGCTTCACTCCACGAACAGAGCTTCCAATTCGGATTTCGGACATATTTTCCAGTTGCGGGGGAGGGCTCTTGGGTTCCGAACAATTTTTAAGTACGAATTAGGAACCCGATCTAGAGATTGACTGTATTTGCGACTGCGTTTCTAATGTAACAAAACAAAAACATGAGCCTCAGTGTGGACCAGGGGTGGGTAAGCTATAACCTGCAGGCGAAAACTGGCTCCACCGAGCAATGTTCACTGGCCGGCGAGGCTGGTGCATAAATTACTATATAATATGGACCTTGCGCTAACCAAATTATAGAATTTAAAAAAAAAAACACGTGAGGAATATATAAAAGTACTTCAGTGGGTGCGTGTTTCAGTGCACAGGCGCAGCGAGGGATTATAATCTAATTTTTTTTTTTTTAAATGTTAGGAAGAAATATCGGTGTTATGTTTGAAATTGATATTTTCCATGTGGCCCGCGACCAGGCTGGTAATTTTAAATTTGGCCCGAGGATCAAAAACGGTTGCACACCGCTGGGCTAGTTGCTTGCTTGCCGGTCAGAAGTTAGTTCTTGGGTAAGAATCTATAATGTCCGGATTTGTTTAATTTAACAAAAATTGTCATGGCTATCAAGTCGACCTGGCCTAATAATGGTACCAGGAAATGTCATGAAAAGTTAAGGCAACCGGTGTAACCCCATCACCCATCGACTGGTCTATAAACAAATTGTTAGCATCGTATGACCGATGCGCTACTGGCTCAAAGACCCAGTGCTTTACTTACTAAAACGATAGCAACAGAGAAACACAGGGCAATAAACACGAAAATGTTGCACTAGACGCTGGAAGCCGGAAAAAGCAAACCATAAAGTGCATATATATATATATCTGGAAAAGTGGGACTGCAGAGGATCTGCTTTTACGCATTCAGGTACAATCGGCTAATAATATAATATAAAATACTAAGCAAGTCTCATATTTTAACTGATAGACAAATAGATTAAAAGTGTGGAGAGGCGGGCAGACAAACAAACGGAGCAGATAGACATGGTCAAGTGACATGCAGACAGATATGCAGGTAGAGAAATAGACAGACAAGGGGACATATAGATAGGTAGGCAGAGAGACAGGTAGGCAGGTCAGCGAATGAGATCTACTAACAAGTAGGCAGGTCAGCTGGACGACAGGCAGGCATGCATGGAAGTCAGACACAGGTAGGCAGGCAGGCCGACAAACAGGCAGACAAGGATATAGACAGAGAGGCAGGCCGACAGCCTAACAGTGAAAAAAAGAGAGAGAGAGAGATTGACTGACTTATTGACAGACATACCCCCCCCCCCCCAATAAACAACACCTTGTAGTGGCGGTTACAGTACACCACTGAAGCAAAATGTCCTTGTACTTACCCATTCGCGTGTCACATTGTATCACTGTACACGTCCTCCCAATACAAGTCCACAACGACGAAAATCCGCACTTGAACAAGACGGATCATGTGTCTATGAGTTCATGAACAATTGTCTGGCTACAACAGCTGGGCCCTGTGTGTTTAGCGTGCGCATCTGCCTCTCTGACATGGTTAGGGAAGTGGCTGTTGATATTGTTTACTGGCTAAAAACTGGCTGCAAATGATAGGGAAATAAACGACTGTCAGAGGTCAGCAATGTAAAAGTTGTAATTTAATTAGAAACTATTTCTTCGGTGTATAGGTACTTTTTTATCTTTCTGTTTGAATATAAATTATTCTTCAAAAAACTGAAACGCAGTGGCGTAGCAAGGTCAAATGGTAACCAGTGCGCAAAATTCACTGTCTCCCTCAACCCCCCCCCCCCCCCCCCCCCCTCCTCCATTTAGTCAGATTATTACAAGAAGGGAAATTATCCACCTATTTTTTGCAAATTTGTCCCGTCTCACAGTGATGATGCCCAAGACGGCACGCGCCTCCTCCATTTTCCTATACCACTTCTGATTCACCTGTTTTCTCGCCCCGCGTGACTATAACATGCCTGCTCTCTCATCATTACTTTGATGTTAACAACCGTATTCTATCAGCACGTCTGATCTCTCCATTAGTAAATTAGGCAATTAAAGGACCCTTTTGCACGACTTTAGTCGTATTGGGCATATAGGGCTAGAACTATATTTTATAGACCAAACGGCACTTGGTAGGTGATGTGGTCAGCATCGCGCCGACCGCCTTTACTTCACAGGACTGCATCTGGTACCCATTCAAGGCTGGGTGGACCTGTGAGAATGTCTTTTTTTTCTCCATACTCCATTAGTACTTAGAACGTCTGCTCTCTCGCCACTCCGCTGCTTCTATACACGCCTGCGCGCTCTCTCTCTCTCTCTCTCTCTCTCTCTCTCTCTCTCTCTCTCTCTCTTTATATATATATATATATATATATATATATATATATATATATATATAAGGTTAGGTGCGTAACCTTTACAGGACGTTGCAGAACCAACCCCAACAGCCCCTGGCTGTTGTGTGGTTTTTCTAGGCAAATTTACGTCCAGTAGTTTGCCATTTCTAGGCGCATGGCCGGCATTACGAAGCATTCGCATCGACTTAGCCACAGAGCCGATATATATATCACATCTCCACTGCTCCTACTACGTCCCTTATCTCCGTTGCTCTTTTGATAATAACAAGCCTGCCCTCTTACTCCTGACATAATAAAACGTCTTCTTTTCTGTCATATTATCTTTATGTTTTAACAGTCCACTTCTTGTAAGCCTTGGATATTTATGTCCATTTTAACTGAAAATGTACCAACTCAAAGATGGGTGGGTAAACACTGCACAAACAAAAACAACAACAAGCCCAATTCTCTCGTGAAATAAAATCTGGTGAGTATATGTATTTTATACAATTGTGTGGTTGGTTTTGTTGTGGTTTTACACAGAGTATTACTGTAGCACTTTGTCATTTCCTTTCTTATTTTCCCCCTTCTGTCAGTGTTTGTTTCTTGTTTGGTTATAAAGATGGGTAGGTATTGTACCCAACCAGGACATCATCCAAGCGATAAACACCAGGTTACACAAAGTGCCATCATGCGAATGAGAATCACCCGTGGAGTGGTCCTAAAAACCACCTTTCAGTCGTGAGGCCATATTTATGGCCCGGCTATATTCAGGACCCCCGGCAAAAGCCAGGGTGGGGCTTCAAATAACATAAAAATGCATCTCACATGGGGACCACTTAACATATTTAGTTATTAAGGCTTGTCGATGCCACGTCCTTTGTCAGATTCAGATGCGAAAAATGGGTTATGTAATTTTGTTATGTAATGCTAACACTTAATTGACGCTTTTGTCAGTTTCCTTTACATTTCTTCGAGTATGGCTTAAGCAAGCGTCAAAAACTACTACTTCTTTGCAAGGCGTAAATCATTACGTAACGTGGCTGTAATGAGATCTAACAATGTATCGATCTGAAATCATTTTGAGTCCAACTCCGGAATTAGGGCGAAATCATAAGAAGATTAAAGACAAAAATTAGGCCAGAGCTTGGTATGACGTCGCGTTACCAGGACAACATAGACCGGAAATGAAAGTGATATCTGTTTGTCTATCACAACAATCGTTTATGGTTACCATGGTAGTTGTGACTAGGTTAGAGCGCAGACAAAAAAAAACAAAAGATTGCTGGGGGGGGGGGGTGTCTATACCTTTACTAATTTCCCAGGGGAGGGAGCGGCCAGATATACCGGTAGTTTCTACCATAAGGATGTCATTTATACCAAAACTCGCGCTTATTCATATTTTCTGACCACAAGCTCATACTTTATAAATATTTCTGTTGTACCTTGTGAACACTTATTACAGAAAAAGGAAGTGCATAAAAAAACAATATTGTTCCCATTTTAAGATAAGATGTATCATGTCCAACTTAAGTACAGCAAAAATAAAACCACGTGACGCACGCTTGCAACGACTTGCCAAAGTTAGTTATTCTGCATTTAATTACATAGAATCTTTATGTGTTTAAATTAGGCCGGATAATACGCGTCCGGATAGCTAAGAGCCGGATACTTGACATTCTACTTGGTGTGTATGTGTGTGTGTATATATATATATAAGTAAAAATGTCAAGGACTTTTTTCTACGTCTTTAGGCGCATTGGACATACAGGGTTAGACCTTTATTTTATAGACCAATAGGCACTTCGTGGGTGATGTCGTCAGCATCATGCCGTCCGCCTTTATTTCCCAGGATTGCAACTGCTACACACTAAAGGCTGGGTCGACCTGGGAGCCAATGTCGCTTTTGAAAGAAAGTCCGGTTCCGCCAGGACCCGAACCCCCGACCCCCCCCCCCCCCCCCCGATCCGCGTCTAGCCGCTACACCACGGTGACTCCCAAATACAGTCACATATTTGAAATAAACGATGTGTATCCAGGGGGGAGGGCTAAAGTGTGTCAGATGAGGCTCCCTTTAAAAGCACAGAGGATGATATACATATTGTCAATACTTTCATTTTATACACCGTCCTTAGGAGAATGAAATTTTTAGTTGTTTGAAGCCCCACCCTGGCTCTTGCCGGGGGCCGCAATATAGCCAGGCCATAAATATGACCTAATGGCTGAACGCGGGACCTTTCCACGGTGATCCTCATCCACATGGTGGCACTTTGTGTCATCGGTTGTTTATCGCTTGTGTGATGTCTTGGTGGGGTAGAAAGTCCGTCAGTTATACATATTGTATCTCATGACTAAGACCGTTCAGTCGGGCGGATTTAGGTCAACAATCTGGGCCCGCCAGTCATAAATATTTCACTAAGGGTCCACGACGATTGTTTAATCAGCACACAACAGGTGTAAGCAGCAATTTTTCATTTGGGCGGCAAATTAAGTGGAGATAGGAGAACATTATGCTGTGAAGCCTCAATCGCTTCTACGGTGCGACTTTCGCCTCACCGACTAAAAGCCACGAGAATGGTCTTTTTTTCCCAAACCGCAATCCGCAACAACAAAAAATCTATCCATAATATTTTGATAATTAGAATGTCAAACTATTGCTCTAACACTCAAGCCAAAAATCGCATTCACAGTAATTATAATATGTCCATGCTATTGTTTTAATTTTCCAAATCAGGGCGTTTACCAAATTCCGTACATGATATGCACTTAAACTTTCTCTATTTGTTTCTTCTGCATAGACGAGTGCAAATCAATACACTACTGTTTGTTTATTTTATTATAATATTTACAGCTATTAATTTGAATGCTCCAAACATTCACATAAATGTTATTTCAAAAATATTTGCAAATTTTCGTTGGCATGTGGGTATTTGCCACTGGGCTCTTGGCTCCAACTGGGTTCATTAATGGTTGCCGAGTTGTCTCTTCTTCATCGATCGATCAGTTCTGGCTAACGCCGCTGGTGCTAGGCTTAACCCGGCAATGTTTCTCTGGCAATAATGAATATGAGTTCTTGTGGGGATTTTCATTATCCACATGGAAACAGATAACTTTTTACAACCCCGTGACTTTGTTAGCTTACTAGATAAAACACTGACATGTCACCACTGCCGTCATTATGTGTTAGAGCACTGACATGTCAATACTGGTTTCTGATTCCAGCGCATCAGATTACTGACATGTCAAGTCTGTGATTTCACTGCATCAGAGCAATAACATATCACCACTGAGGTTAGTGTGTGTTAGAGCACTGACATGTCAATACTGGTTTCTGATTCCAGCGCATCAGATTACTGACATGTCAAGTCTGTGATTCCAGTGCATCAGAGCAATGACATGTCACTACTGAGGTTAGTGTGTGTAAGAGCACTGACATGTCAATACTGGTTTCTGATTCTAGTGCATCAGATTACTGACATGTCAAGTCTGTGATTCCAGTGTCTCGAATTACTGACATGTCAAGTATGTGATTCCAGTGCATCAGAGCCATGACATGTCACCACTGCAGTCAGTTTGTGTTAGAGTACTGACATGTCAATACTGGTTTCTGATTTCAGTGCATCAGATTACTGACATGTCAAGTCTGTGTTTCCAGTGCATCAGAGCCATGACATGTCACCACTGCAGTCAGTTTGTGTTAGAGCACTGATATGTTAATACTGGTTTCTGATTTTAGTGCATCAGATTACTGACATGTCAAGTCTGTGATTCCAGTGCCTCAGATTACTGACATGTCAAGTCTGTGATTCCAGTGCATCAGAGCAATGACATGTTACCCTTGAGGTTAGTGTGTTTTAGAGCACTGACATGTCAATACTGGTTTCTGATTCCAGTGCATCAGATTACTGACATGTCAAGTCTGTGATTCCAGTGCATCAGAGCAATGATATGTCACCACTGAGGTTAGTGTGTGTTAGAGCACTGACATGTCAATACTGGTTTCTGATTCCAGTGCATCAGATTACTGACATGTCAAGTCTGTGATTCCAGTGCATCAGAGCAATGACATGTCACCACTGAGGTTAGTGTGTGTTAGAGCACTGACATGTCAATACTGGTTTCTGATTCCAGTGCATCAGATTACTGACATGTCAAGTCTGTGATTCCAGTGCATCAGAGCAATGACATGTCACCACTGAGGTTAGTGTGTGTTAGAACACTGAAATGTCAATACTGGTTTCTGATTCCAGTGCATCAGATTACTGACATGTCAAGTCTGTGATTCCAGTGCATCAGAGCAATGACTTGTCACCAACATAGTCTTGATATTAATACCCTTCATTTCTGACATGTCTGGTTTGTACCCATTCTGTTTTCCATTGCATTTCAAGTTGAGCACTTTCCCAAATAAAGTTACTTTTTTTTTTAAATGTCACATCTGTTGTTATTGTGTATTATAAAAATTTATATTTTTACTTCTAAATGGTTTCTGTTAATTCAAATACATGATTATGGAGATCTGAAGTAGCCAAACAACATGTGGCAGACATGCTCTGTGCAGAAAGACAATTATCCCCTCAGAGGTCACTGGCAGTTAGCAAGTTTTTGATATTTTTTCCAGTACATGCAAATGTAACTGGGAAATGAACAGGCAGACAGACTGGATGGCTCTGCCCAACCAAGGCATTCTCAAAAGGTGTTTAAATGCAAGAGGAAGAAAAACCTTGCACCGGCTAATACCTCACATGGCGTGATCTTTCTTCACAGAGTGGCTGGTTGCCCACAAAAGCATTGCAAATAGCACAAGCTCTAGGATTCCAGCAACGACCCCCAGGGATTTCAGAACAATTGCACTCGCAAACCGAAGAATGGAATCTAAAGTCAAACCGACGACTTTTTGGACATGGAGCAAATAGTATTATCACTTTCCCATGGATGACTATATGTGTGTGTCCCTGCGCGTGCATGTGCATGCATGTGTGTGCACATGCATACATATGTGTAAAAAAAAATCAATTATGGGGCTCTTTACTCCAGTGGTGCTTCTCGCATACATTACTTACTAGACTTATATTTGTATAGACAAATAGGCACACCTATAAAATTTAATTTTTTCTTGTGTAGTAGCTGCTGATTCCACCACTGCTGACCTGCTAGGCTGGTTGTGTGGCGTGGCAAGAAAAAAACTGACCTGGTTAGTGACCATTGTTGTGGTTTTCTGTATTTATCAAGCCACCTGAGAAATGTAAGACAAATACAGAAAACCACTACACTGGACTACAACCTGGTATCAGTGTAACTACAAAAGAGGAAGAAGAAGAAGAACGGGTCCTCATCTAGGAGTTATGTGGGCAACATCACTTCGGTTGCATTTAGGACCCAGGTCATTATTTGGTACCCATGTTATGCTGGGTCAACTTGAACGCTAGGTTCATATTTATATATATATATATATATATTTTTTATATATCTGAATGTGGATTTGAATCTAAGCCATTTGGTCTGACAGACAAGCATCTACCCACTATGCTACCTTGGCTCCAAAATACACACATGTTTACACTTACCAATACATGTTCTCTAGAACTTAATCACAACAGTAAACTTTTATACATCTCATACTGATAACAATGTTAAAATATTCTGCTAGCCAAATCAATAATGTTAACAATATTATAATCTTCTGCTAGCCAAATAGTTACTTTCTTCTTCTTCTGCCCTTATCTCCTCCTCCCCCCGTCCCAACCTCATCTTATGAAGCACGGGCCTTCAACCAACTCACACCAAGTCATCCTATCATTTGCTATTGCATGCAACTCAGTCCATATCCACCCTATCTTTTTAATTTTATTCTCCAGCTACCTTCTCCAGGCATTGGTCTGCTTCTGTTTCTATCCCCCTGTGGGTTCCAGTGCAAAGACATTCCAGTAATACTGTTTACTTACAGCTGATTTATTTCACATATTCCTTATCTGGGGCCCATAAGGGAAGCAAAGAACAGCTAGCTATACAGAACCTTTCATGCAGGTCTTAAGAGGTGACTACGGATGGCTGATGAGGGGGGTTGGCTACCTCCTCTTCTAGAAACCTGTAGCTGTAAAATGTAACCAATCATGAAAAAAAAAGTCAACAGAATAGATAAAAGCACACCCAATCAAAATGAGTGGTAACATCTTTCCTAAAGACCTAATGTGGGAGGGCATGAGGCAGCTGCAAGGGATGGCAAAGTTTATAAGAAGGGCTTGGATTGAGCTAGCATAAGATATTTGCTCTATTAAGAAAGATAAGGTGTCTTGTACTTAATAGCATAATACAAATGTAGTAGACCTTGAATCTGGTAGCATACCCTATATGGTTTCCAGACCTCAGTTTGTGGGGGGGACCGCCCACCGCCATCCACCATCCCCCCTCCCGACATAAACCTTAACAAGCATGTCCTAAAAGGCAACTAATTAAGAGTTTGTTAAAATGGGATGTTTTGAGCTGTTAGGCACCGATATCACAGCCTAACATTAAACCACAACACAATCAACTGCTCTTTTAAAGTTTAATGAAGACGAAGAAGACAACTCTGGGTCTGATAACATAGATCAAATATAATTATTGTTAATCAAATTTTTTTAATGTACAATTAGTCATTTCCATATTGATGTCCGAGTGATTACTGATATGCTGACAGCTTTTTTTTTTCTTCATCTTCACATCTTCATTGAAAGCACTATCTGAGTATATAAATTCTGCAATCACACACATGTCAGATAATTTACTGGTCAGTCAAAAATGTGATTTCTATCAGAGATACATCATTTAAGTGATTTTGTGTATTCTTGTTTGTACTTGTGGTTTTGGATTTATGTAATGTACTGATGAAGGCTCTCTAACCGCTATGCTAGTTGTCATTTTTGTATGTGATATTGTGAAGCTGACTCATTCTACTTTGTGTTTAGTTTGATATTTTTTTCTTCATGCAATCTGTCTGATGCTCGTGTTCTGAATCTCAAAGTAAAGTAAGCTAAATAATACAGTGATCTTTCAGGCCTCTGCTATAGATAGTTGATCTTCTCATTGTATGTTTTATTCATTGTATTAAATGTGCTCATGTGTTGTAATGTATATTCAGTGTCACACAACATGCTGCGACTGTCAATAAACAGCAGCTGTTTGACAGATCTGGATTTGCTTGGGTATTCTTTCCTCACCTGAATTTGCTTTATCTTATACTTATGAAACAACAGGAACATTTGGCATGAACTGACTGTGGGCCTTGAGCTAAGCTCAGAACCAGTATCGCACCAGGAAATTGATTCCCATAAGCGCCCAGTACATTCAGCAGCCAGTACATAAAAGTTCCAATACTAATGGTAGCAGCTACAGTCTGATTATATGTCCGTCCTGCCTTTCCTCTGAATTCTCAATGCCAGTCACATCCTCTGATCAACCTCATTCCATCTTTCTCTCCAGAATGGGATTATCTATTTATTCACTCTTTCACAATGTTAACTTGTTCCTAAAGGGCCTTCTGCTTATCCATGCATCAGTGCCTCACCCAGTAGTGAAGAGGGACAATGCTTCAGTGAGGGACAAAAATGCAGCAGCAATAAAAGAAGAGAAAAACATAGACAAAGAAGAAGAATTTTGTTTAGTTTTGGTAATGTAATGGTACTGGTTTTGTTTCCAGATGAAGGCTTCAAGATTATTTCTGTCACTCATGCTTGTGTTTTTGCAAAGCTGTTCCTTTATATTTTCCATTTTCGTTAATTTCTTAACTTTACAGCTTTATGGTACTTCAAACCATTTCATATTAGTTAGTTGTCCATCCTTTACATGACATTGCAGAACTGTTACTATGCATTTTTACCTTTAGTAGTTTGCCATTGCTTTCTGAAAAGTCAGTGCTCCGTATCATTGTTGAAATCAATGCAAAGCGATCTGTAAATGTACAGGTTGCCTTTAAATGTTATTTTTATAAGATAAGGTGATTTATACTGAATATAAGTGGTAGGCGGCACATACTGGAAAACCTAAGAGAGGCTTGACAATTAGACAAATTAGTGATCGCCCCAGAGTTCCCGAAAAGTTAGCATCCTTTAGATATTTTTTCAAAGGTATGCCAGTATGCTGGGAAGTGATCTGGAAGATAGACTAGCTAGTTCTGTAGCATCTGGTGGTAAAATGATGCATGACAAGCTGTTGTAAAGGACCCTTGTCAGTAAAGTAAACAGGGACAAGGCACAAGCAGATCATCCAAGTCTCAGAATGGTGCAGCAAGGAGAGACCATGGGATCCGGCCGACGCTCAAAACTCAGGAAAGGGATGAGATTGACAGACAGCCAGACTGTTACTGGTAAAATCAGAATTGGAACTCTGCACTTGTTGCTGAAGATGGGTTTAGAAATGTCCCGAGTGCTACATTGTCAGTTCTTACCTTATAACTCACATCATAAATGGACCAACACAGCCAGTTTCAGCAAACCCTTACTTAGTTGCCTTTTATTACATGCTTGCTTAGGGGAAGGTTCCCTCCCAACCTTCCCCAAAAATGATACTCCCCCACTGCAATGTTGTTTTTTTTTTTTTTTTGGGGGGGGGGGGGGTCAAGATGTTAAAGACATCATATTCCAGCGCCTCAAAGACGGAAAGGTGCCAATTATCCAGCGCTCCTGGTACATGAAGTTTCTCTTATAAACGCTGGTGAGTTGATTGGTTTGAAAGGGTTAAAGCAAATATCACACCTCCAACATCAAATCTTTGACATTTATATATTCTTATTAAATACATTAACTCTGCCTAAAAAGGAGGTGTCTATGATAGCACGATAAACATCGATGAAAGATTTTCTAATTAAATAACGGAATTTAACAATTTTGAACAGAAACACGTCAAAGGACAAAACAGGGCCTGTAGAACACGAAGTTTAGCCATGGAACAGTGTACTGTTAATAGTGTTAACACCAGGGTAGTTTTTTTTTAATGCATATATGTGATTATACGCGTGTTTAAGAATTTAATTTCAGTTTTTTTAATCGTCAGTACTTTTTAAAAGCTGCTTAAAGTACATTATTCTCGTCACGTTTAAAAAACAGCTTCAAAACATATGTTTTACAAAACTCACAGTACAGCCATCTATGTTCTATGAATTTAAAAAATTCGCTAACTAACAATAACCATAATGTTTATTAGCAGTAATATTATTAATAGCTGAAATGTAAGTAACTGTTAGTATTAGTAATTGTTAACTTACTTTTCTATTTCGTTCATGTCAGTTATTGTAAACACATGCCTACAAACGTGATTTCTCGAGGAAATTATCCGTAGAACTCAATGAAAATTGTCGTTGCACACATACGTCGTCAGCTTGATCTGCGAAGCCAATGTGTTGTGGCCGGCGAGCCGGGCGAAATTTACTCACACAAGCTGACCAGAGAAAACCACAGAAAATGTAAAGTAAATTGTGACTTGTTATATTATTATTTGACTGTTATTAATGTCTGTATAATCCATCGTGTCTGTGATGCCGTGGAATACAAGAATAACAGGACAGAATGTAGGAACGTTGGTGATGATGATGGAGTTCGCTTCTCGTCTGCTGGTCTTGTCTGCTGCAAAAATAAACATCCACGCATGCGCGACCTCTTACTGGTTGGAGTGTTGGTGAGTCGAGAAGGGCAGGAAAAGGTTTGTGTGAGTGTGAACGCTGGAGGTGAGGAGGGAAGCGGGTTCTGTAAATGTGAACTTTAAAGGAGAAGAGGAAACCAGGTTGTGTGAGTGTGGATGTCGGAGGCGCAGAGGAAACCGGGTTGTGTGAAGGTTCGAGAGGAGAAGGAAAACGGGTTGTGGGAGTGTGAAGGTTGGAGAGGAGGAGGAGGAAATCGGGTTGTGGGAGTGTGAACGTTGGAGGGGAGGAGGGAACAGGGTTGTATCTATATGAACGTTGGAGGGGAGGAGGGAACCGGGTTGTGTGAGTGTGAACGCTGGAGGGGAGGAGGGAACTGGATTGTGTGAGTGTGAAGGTTGGAGAGAAGAAGGAAACCGGGTTGTGGGGGTGTGACGGTTGGAGAGAAGGAGGGAAGCGGGTTGTGGGAGTGTGAAGGTTGGAGAGGAGGAGGAGGAAATCGGGTTGTGGGAGTGTGAACGTTGGAGGAGAGGAGGGAACAGGGTTGTATCTATATGAACGTTGGAGGGGAGGAGGGAACCGGGTTGTGTGAGTGTGAACGCTGGAGGGAAGGAGGGAACCGGGTTGTGTGAGTGTGAACGCTGGAGGGGAGGAGGGAACAGGGTTGTATCTATATGAACGTTGGAGGGGAGGAGGGAACAGGGTTGTATCTATATGAACGTTGGAGGGGAGGAGGGAACAGGGTTGTATCTATATGAACGTTGGAGGGGAGGAGGGAACCGGGTTTTATGCTTTTTAAGGTTTGAGAAGAGGAGGAACTGGGTTCTGTGAATGCTGGACGGGAGGAGAGAACCGTGTGTGTGTGGAAGTTGGCGGGGAGGAAAAGAAGAGGAACCGGGTTCTGTGACAGCTGGACGGGAGGAGAGAACCGTGTGTGTGTGGAAGTTGGTGGGGAGGTAGAGAAGAGAGGTTATGTTGTGTATGAAAGTTGAAGAGAAAGAGCAGGTTGTATGTGAATGTAAGTTTAAGAGGAAAAGTAGAGGGTGGTCAGGTTGTGTGTGTGTGTGTGTGTGTGTAAGAGGGAAGGAGAGGCAGAACGAGACCGTGTTGTGTGTGAATGTGTATATGTGTGTTCGTGTGTATGTAAGAGGGGAAGAGAGGCAGAACAGGACCGTGTTGTGTGTGAATGTGTACGTGTGTGTGTGTGTGTGTAAGAGAGGAGGAGAGGCAGAACGAGACCGTGTTGTGTGTGAATGTGTATGTATGTGTGTGCGTGTGTATGTAAGAGGGGAGGAGAGGCAGAACGAGACCGTGTTGTGTGTGAGTGTGTATGTATGTGTGTGTGTGTGTGCGTGAGTTTATGAAAGTTGGAGGCGATGGAGGCAGCAGAGAAAAGAAAAAATTATAAAGGACTAAGCGGCCTCCGCTCCCCGACGTGTAGAAAACTTCTGTTTTAAATATCTATTTATACATTTCATAAAATTTCAAAAATATTGTTTTTCTTACTTGCCGTTCAGAACATTACACAGACAGACAGACAGACAGACAGACAGACAGACAGACAGACAGACAGACAGACAGACATGCCCTGTATGAATTGGTATATATATATATATATATATATATATATATATATATATATATATATATATATATATACATATATATATATATATATATATATATATATATATATAGTGCTGAGTTACTGCACTTTGTTTAAAAACTTTGTGCTGGGTATCAGTACATTTTTTATTTTTTAAAAAAAGGAACGTACACGCTCGAGCACATACACACACACACATACACACACAAGTATGCTTCGCATATGCTGTTACCATATACGCTCGTATAAGCAACCCATTTCTTGCCGCCTATGACTAAATGAGAGATAAAACAAATAAAATATCGGTGACAGATGTGATACTAACACCGCCACTCGCCGTAAATAATTTAATTCCTATGACAAACGCTAGTGACTGCCACACAGTAGCATTTTTAATGTTACCGTGCATCATCATCATCGGCCAGATGTGCCATGATATGTCACACAGGTAAACGCCTTCTCTCTCTCTCTCTCTCTCTCTCTCTCTCTCTCTCTCTCTCTCTCTCTATCTATCTATCTATCTATCTATCTATCTATCTATCTATCTATCTATCTATCTATCTATCTATCTATCTATCTATCTATCTATCTATCTATCTATCTATCTATCTATCTATCTATCTATCTATCTATCTATCTATCTATCTATCTATCTATCTCGCCTTCAGGCGTATTAGGTATACAGGGCCAGACCTATATTTTATAGACTTATCGGCACTAAGTGGGTGATGTGGTCAGCACCTGGTATCCACCCAAGGCTGGGTCAGCTTGGGAGTCAAGGTCATTTTAGAAAAAGAAGTCTACTTCGTCAAGACCCGAACCCAGGATCTTCCAGTCCGCAGGCGAATTTCTAGCCGCTACATTACGCCGACTCCTTATGTCGCACATGACTGGCAGTTTATTCTTTCACTCCGTTCTTGCCTGTGCCATTCATATCAATATCATTGTAAGCCAGCGGACGCTGAGCTCTATGTTGAGGTGAGGGTGGGGGAGGGTGTCTGAGCACTTGTAAATGTATCCAGCGTGCCGCGATGATAATTTAACAACATCTCGTTTCTGTTTCATCATATCCTGTCTAACCCTGACTGGAGTATGTTAATTCACGCATAAAAAGAAGGTTTATTTTTTTAGCATCTCATGTAGCTCTCTTCAGTTGCTCAATTTGTTTGTCCGGCTATATCTCGGGGGGGGGGGGGTAAATATTGGGGCCTGGGGGGGGGGGGGTAAAAATATTGGGGCCCGGGGGGGGGGGGGGGGGGGGCTGCGTAACCCAGTCCACTTATACATCTTTCAAGGGAATCAAGGGGCATAAGCCTTGCTGAAGTGTGCACTAAATGATAAAACGACCCTTACTCCCACGTTGACCCGGCCATAAATATGTACCAGGTAAAATCCTAGGAAGTAAAGGCGGTCGGTGTGATGTTGACCACACCTCCACCAAGTGCCGATTGGTCTATAAAACATAGGTCTAGCCCTATATGCCCAATACGCCTGAAGGCATGAGAAAGTGTCGTTTGCTTACTTAACTAATGACGATGAAAATGATGTACTAAATTGCTAAACACGATAATAATATATTTTCTTCTTCTTCTGCTCCTTCTTCACATTCATCGGCTGTAAACTCCGGCGGAAATTTCTGGTTGTTCGTTCACTTCTGGACTCTAATCATGATCCAGAAACTGAGTGTTGCGTAAACATTCGTTTCACAGGTCTGACTCATTTACAAGCATGCTGTTAATTCCTTGCCTCTCAGGTAGATGCACTCTGACTTGGAAGGAAGCTCCCAATTAGTCGACTTGTACTATATGCAGTGGGCAGGCTTTAGGTCTATTCTGTTTTCCGCCGCAATGGGACCCCGAAACCCTCACAAGAATAATTATATATTTGAAATGATGTGAGATGTATAAAAAGAAAAAGTACTTAAAAAAAACCCTGAAATGCATGGTTTTGACTATTTTTATGACGGGCGAGGGGAGGGGGGTCTGGAGGTAGACTTTTTACAGGACGTTGCAGAACCAACCAAGCACTTTCTGGATAGTGTGGTTTTTCTAGGCAAATCTACGTCCAGTAGTTTTCCATTGTTCCTGGACGGTCGGCTCTCGGTACTACGGTCGAAACCATCGCAAGACAAACTGTCCGCAGCAGGGATCGAACCCGACACCCCGACATTACGAAGCGCGTTCGCAACGCCTAAGCCACAGACGCCGACGAAGGTAGCCTAAAACCCCATTTTCTGGGGTCCTTGATCTCTGAGTGGCAACATACATGCAGATCTACAAACAGTTACCAACTGGAAAGAGAAGACCAGTTACAGAGATGAGTTTTGATATCTGCAGCAATGAACCTCAAGGACACGGAATCCTAAAGAAGAAACCAGTTTGTAAGTACAGACAGACAGACAGACAGACAGACAGACAGACAGACAGACAGACAGACAGACAGACAGACAGACAGACAGACAGACAGACAGACAGACAGACAGACAGACAGACAGACAGACAGACAGACAGACAGACAGACAGACAGACAGACAGACAGACAGACAGGCAGGCAGGCAGGCAGACAGACAGACAGACAGACAGATAGACAGACAGACAGGCAGGCAGGCAGGCAGGCAGGCAGGCAGACAGGCAGACAGGCAGACAGGCAGACAGACAGACAGACAGACAGACAGACAGACAGACAGACAGACAGACAGACAGACAGACAGACAGACAGACAGACAGATAGATAGATAGATAGACAGATAGATAGATAGATAGATAGATAGATAGATAGATAGATAGATAGATAGATAGATAGATAGATAGATAGATAGATAGATAGATAGATAGATAGATAGATAGATAGATAGATAGATAGATAGATAGATAGATAGATAGATAGATAGATAGATAGATAGATAGATAGATAGATAGATAGATAGATAGATAGATAGATAGATAGATAGATAGATAGATAGATAGATAGATAGATAGATAGATAGATAGATAGATAGATAGATAGATAGATAGAACGAACGAACGAACGAACTTTATTTTCAAAGGGTCACAAATTAGGCACGCAGGCCCGTCTTACATTCGGCCCTTCCAGTCAAACATCTTTCGCACAGCAGTTGTGTTTTACTAATAAAGCATGTTAGGATCATATGATGTTATGCATATTATGAATATTATAAAAGAACACAAAAGCATGAGTTGTAAAGTGCATGCAAAAACCCGCGCGTGCATACATACACCAACATACACACGCTCACCCAATCACTTACACATACATACACACATACATAAAAACATGCATAAACACATACACACAGACATACGTACACACAAACATACATACATAGATACAAACATACAGGCATACACACATACAGTCATAAATACAGTCATGCATGGAGACACAAACATGCACACACGGACACTCCCACAGAGACACACACACTCAGACAAAAATACAGACACACACACAGACACTTACATATAAACACACAGCACACATATTTACATTCGTGCTCACACACTGACACACACACCACACACACGCAGACAAACATGCAGACACATACATACAGCCACATAGACACACACGCAGTCAAACACACACACACACACAAATACAGACAAACAGGCAGACAAACGCATACTGACACCCACAGAGACAAACACGCAGAAATGCATACACATACAAACACATGCCCTTCCAGTCAAACATCTTTCGCACAGCAGTTGTGTTATACGCTCGGTGACTCCAGAATGTCTTTCCTCAACCTACTTTTATTTCTTTGTATTTTGAAAGTATACAGGAAAAGAGGGATTTGGATACATCCTTAATCTAAGTAAGACGACCACATCAAACCTTTAATTCTCCTGGACCGTTGGTCATATCAAACATTTTCCCAGATGTTAAGTGTTAAGGTACAGAGATAAGACTGACCAAGCAGACTTACTGACTGGAGATTTGCACACCATTTGTTGGTGTCAGATAGTTATTCCCCCTGCCAGATCTTCAGGAACAGATAACAAGGGCTAATTGCCATTATCTCCCCCTGAGGTTACCTAAACTGGAGTGCCGGTCAGATCGTCAATATTGACACAGTGAGCTGAAAGTGTTGGCAGAAGAATTGACAAAGTCTGATTTTATTGTGATGACAGGTGAAGTAGACTGGAGGTGTGACTTGGCCTATTAGCTTTGACCAGCTTAATTGAACCTGTAGAATGTGAGCGTGGGAATTTAAACAAGTGTTGTACAGCCCTGACTGACAGCGAATAAACTTACCCACAAGGGAGGAGCTGTGACATCCTTGAATGAGAATGATTTTAGGCGTAATGTAGGAGGAGCTTGATAAAAGTTATAAAGGGGTGAACTCTAGGTCTGGTAAATGAGATCCTGTCCAGCACATGCCATCTGTTGGGCTTAACCTGAGCTTGAGACAGAACTTTTGGCATCGTGGTTTCATTTTTCCAGGTAAGATCGAAATTAGATTCAAATCTATATTTTGTGATAGAAATCTAACTGTCTTTTTACTCAAGTGTGTGTCTTTATCACTTTGTAGTACTCCTAGGCGGACATTTCTTCATTCTTGTAGGGCACTGTCACATTGCTTTATATCCTATTTGATAGTGTCATGAATGTTTTTTCGTGCACATGTGTTTCAATGTTGTAAAACCTAAATGTTGTTGTTGCCATTGAAATTTAATGAACTATCATGTTTTTGAAATCACAAGCGTGAAGATAACTTTGGCAATCTTTTCACGTGTGGTTAATGTGAATCTGTATTACATACAGCTTACACACTGAAATGTGTTTAACTCTCGGGAGGCTAATGCGGAGATTGATCCCGGAGAGTAAATCCCCGAGATTTGTTATTTGATTCGCCATAGAAATATTGTTAGCTTTCTGGGCGCGTCGATTGTTCCAAGCATAGATTCCAGAACTGGTTCTGTCTGACTGATTGTCATTTTGAGTCTGTACGAGAGATGGCACCTGACGTAGAAGACTTGACTATCATTACAGGACGTGTAGAGGAAGGCAGAAGATGTAACAGTTGGAATGTGAGACATAAGCCCTTCCAAATTGGACAGGAGTGAATGTGAGCATGAGGGAGAGATGAAATGTTTTATTTAAATAAACATGCTTGATGTTAGTATAATATACATGCTTAGTGTACATCTAGAGCAGATACTACAAATATGCGCTTGTTTCTTCATTCTCCAGTTCCCACATTGGGCAGGGACTAGTAGGCATCCATTATTTGCCGACCGTCGAGTGTAACGACCTGCAGAAAGCAGTGAGGACGACAAACTGGAAAAGATAGGCAGGGTCTCAAGCCGAGAACTGTCCAAAGGTTGTTACTTTCCAATACCTTTATGATTTCATCATTTACATCATTTCAACTCTACTAGCCTAAACAAGATCATTTTAATTTCGATTTATTCAAATAAATCATGGTTGTTGTTGTTAAAACATAGTTGAGTAAATTGTGTACTTAGGTTCAAGTGTCTTTGTGCATATTAGTTTACTTCAGCTACCAAATATTTAAATCACTTGATGGGGGCTTTTAAGCAATGCCAGGAGAGGAGACCAGTCGCAGGGGTTAACTGTGTATCGAGATAATATCACAGTGGGTGTATCCTGATATCTATCTATCCCTTCTCCTACTCCCGTGGATACAAGTACAGCAACTTTCATTTCATGGAACGAGCCACTCGCTGTTTTCTTGGCTATCCAGGACTGTCTAGGATCAACATAGCTTAGATAATAGTCCAGTTTCTCACGTGGGTGGGCATTGTTAAGGATCAAACCCACACCCTCACTATATCAGTGTATTTACCCACGTGGGCGCGCGACAACGCAGGCCCGTCTTACATTCGGCCCTTCCAGTCAAACATCTTTCGCACAGCAGTTGTGTTTTGCTAATAAAGCATGTTATGATCATATGATGTTATGCATATTATGAATATTATAAAAGAACACAAAAGCATGAGTTGTAAAGTGCATGCAAAAACCCGCGCGTGCATACATACACCAACATACACACGCTCATTCAATCACTTACACATACATACACACATACATACAAACATGCATAAACACATACACACAGACATACGTACACACAAACATACATACATAGATACAAACATACAGGCATACACACATACAGTCATAAATACAGTCATGCATGGAGACACAAACATGCACACACGGACACTCCCACAGAGACACACACACTCAGACAAAAATACAGACACACACACAGACACTTACATATAAACACACAGCACACATATTTACATTCGTGCTCACACACTGACACACACACCACACACACGCAGACAAACATGCAGACACATACATACAGCCACATAGACACACACGCAGTCAAACACACACACACACAAATACAGACAAACAGGCAGACAAACGCATACTGACACCCACAGAGACAAACACGCAGAAATGCATACACATACAAACACATAGAAATACACACGCAGACACATATATTCAGCACGCACAGACATATACTCTGACATGCAGACACATACAGACAACAAAGGGGCACACACAACACACACAGAGAAACACACATAGACATGCACAGACAGACACAAGCTGACACATACACTCACGCAGACAGACATACAGACACCCACACACAGAGATACATACATACAGCCTCATAGACACACCCGCAGACAAAACACATAAACATACACAGGCAAACATGAAGACAAACACATACGGGGACACACACAGACACAAACGAAGATATACATACAGTCACATCAAATATGCACCGAGACACACACACATGCAGACAAACACAGAGACACACACACACAGACACATATTCACAGCTACATGTATCCAATCGCACACACACACATGCAGACACACATACACAGCAAAGAGGCACACTTAAAGATAGATAGATAGATAGATAGATAGATAGATAGATAGATAGATAGATAGATAGATAGATAGATAGATAGATAGATAGATAGATAGATAGATAGATAGATAGATAGATAGATAGATAGATAGATAGATAGATAGATAGATAGATAGATAGATAGATAGATAGATAGATAGATAGATAGATAGATAGATAGATAGATAGATAGATAGATAGATAGATAGATAGATAGATAGATAGATAGATAGATAGATAGATAGATAGATAGATAGATAGATAGATAGATAGATAGATAGATAGATAGATAGATAGATAGATAGATAGATAGATAGATAGATAGATAGATAGATAGATAGATAGATAGATAGATAGATAGATAGATAGATAGATAGATAGATAGATAGATAGATAGATAGATAGATAGATAGATAGATAGATAGATAGATAGATAGATAGATAGATAGATAGATAGGCGTGGTCACATGAAGCACAGAAGACTCGACACGTTCCTCCGCCGACTCCCACCACTTCCGCCCCAGCAGACGATAACCTGACGACGATCCCTAACTCAAAAATTGGCCAGACAAAAATAACTCTACATCAGGTGAATCTAACGACTATAACTTTATACTTTTTAAACAGGGTATTAGTATACCATTTGTACAGCTTGTTTTACTTTAACGTAGTTTTTACAGACTCAGTCTGGATTTGAATAACTTTGTAAGCTTTGTTTATCATAAAATGTATGCGTTGCGTTGCAGTTTCAAAGTTTCTACTAGTTTCTGTTTCCGAGTTATTTTTGCTTTTGTGGCGAATTCAGCGAAACGTTTCTTTCTTCATTTCTGGTAAGGAAAGTAACTGGTTTATGGACTTTGTAGAACTATTATGAATCGGAGATGTCATGTTAATGCTTTCTGTAAATAAAACAAACTAATTGTGTTTAGAATTTGACGAGGTAAATTAAATAGATGAAAAAGATCCATAGATAATAAATGAATGGATACCATGAGACTAAATAAATCCTATTTTCTAGAAAGTAAGCTTTTTTCCCGTGTTTTAAAGTAGATTGTATAAATAGACAAGGTTTTGTTTCCCAGGTATACGTGGCATACTAAATTTGTTTTGAATATTTTTTTTAAAAATCGCCTTTAAATCAAAGTTTGATCTTATTCTTACTGTTAGGATGGAATTTGAAATTTACGTGATTTCTAAAACTCTAAAAAGACCTTGTTATTTAGCTTAGACCCCCCCCCCCCACACACCCCCCCTCCCCCCAAAAAAACCCCACTATAATAAAATAATGTACAGTTATTTTTCTTGAACTATATCTGTTGTATAACCAGATTTGTTCAGACAGGTTAACATGAATATGTAACCTATAAAATGTGACCAGACTATGGGTCAACAAAAGTATAGTTACGTAACCTATCTATTATCTGAAATATCATTAACAATATGCCCATTATGTAAGAGTTATAAAATAGAAAAGGTTAACAGATTCTTCTTCTTCACTTCTACTTTTAATGCATCAGATGATGTAAGATTCTACTTCTCGCTTTTCTGGCCGCCCAGATTAAGGTGCAAACTGGTTTACTGTTTGCCAGATTTAGTTTCAGGATATTAGCCTTTCCTTGTGAGTTTTCATACATTTATGACTCTTGTACTTTTTCCAGTTGTACTTCAGAGTAGTCTCAGTCACCTTGGATCTGTGAGTGAAGTTAAAGCCCACCCTACTAGGACCGCACATGAATCACTTAATACCTGGTGCTGCAACGTGTCACTTTTCAGATAAGAAATTTGGATCTCTTTTTTTTCTTAGCGTTCACTGGCTGTAAACTCCAGCGGAAAGTTCTAGTTGTTCATCCACTTCTGGACTTTAATATTGATATAGAACTTGAGTTTTGCATGCACATCCGTTTTACTGATCTGGCATATTTGTGTGCACACTGTCAGTACCTCACCACTCAGGCAGATGTACTCCAACTTAGAAGAAAACACCTCTTTTAGGACATGCTTATTAGGGGAGTAGTGGGTCTACTCCCCCCTCCCCCCCCCCCCTTCCCCCCAATGGTCCCAGAAACCTTGTACATATGTGGGCCCATTTCCGCACCTTGAGTGTGCTGGCTAAACAGTACTAGCCCCAGATGTTTAGATTAATTGGCACTTAGTGGACGATGTGGTCATTATCATAGCAGTCACCTTTCTTCTTCTTCTTTACATTCATTTGAAAGTCCAGGTTGTTCAACTTGTTCCAGAACTTGAGAGTTGTGTGCGCATCTGTTTTACCGATCTGGATTATATGTGTACATATTATTGGCTCCTTGCCTCTCAGGTAGAAGCATTCTAACTTCAAATGAAACATTGATTTTATCTCCATTGGCCAGGCTGCTGGTTTAGAACCTGTTTCTAGGATGACCACATATATAAACAAACAATGTATTGATTGGCGCTCATAGAAAGAAGTAGGATGATAGAAGGACACACTAGACAACATAAAAATTGAAAGCTGTAGTTATTGTGCTGGGAATCAAACCTGTTACCTCCAGATGTCACCTCCTTTTCTTAATTGTTTATTTATAGGATGACCACAGGCAAGTGTAGATAGGTCTTGACCAGTATGACTCCTCATTCAGCATCAGGTGGTTCTGCACCTCTGCATCAAGCAGTTCCCTTTAATTTCCCGAACATTTACTGGTACCAGTTTTGGGCTGGATTAGTCTGGGAGCCTTTGTCAGTTTGTTCAGTATGCTCACCTTGGTAGGGTTTCAACACATGACCTCTGATCCAGTAGCGCATTGCTGCTTAATAAATCACACATTCTCATTATAATGGTTTTTGGATCTCTGACACTTATGTGTTTTCTGTTGCTTGTACTCGAAAAATACATTTATGATACCAGGTACCCAAGTAACATTAGTAAAAAAAATTTAAAAAAATAGGTGCTGGCGTTGGATAGAACATCCATTGAGAAAACGTGAGAACAAACAACTAGATTGGCTTTAAACTGGAACCCACAAGGGCATAGGGAAAAAAGATAGACCACAAACACATAGAGAAGGGAATTAATGAGTGAAGTTAAAAGATGGAGAAAACGTGGGGTGAGCTGCATGCAATAGCAAAGAATAGGATGACTTGGCCTGAGTTGATTGAGGGTCCGTGCTCCAGTGGGGGATAAAGGGCAGAAGTAACATTCACTTCAGGCATCAGTCATTGAATTAATACAGTCAACCTCCTATACTCAACACATTTATGGCTTCCTTTTCATTAATTATGTAAATAAAACTCCTGCCGTAAAGACCATTGAGATATCTGTTGTAAAGTACCTTCATTACACATATTCTCAACAGAGGCATCTGGGTGTATTCACTTTGATGCAAGGACTAAGACAGTTATGGCAGGAGCATCCCAGCAAAGCATTAAGGAAAAGGTAAGTTCTATCTGTAAGTCTTTAAATGTGCACTGTACCTTCCATATTATCATGCAGACTGGTATAAAAGATGTAAACGGAAATACCATAGGTACTTGAAAAGGTTGTTTACAAGACATTGAGGCCTGTAATATCTTCTTCTTCTTCTTCTGCCTTTCTATCCCCCAATGGAGCATATCCCCTCAACCAACTCATGCCAAGTCGTTCTATCCTTCGCCATTGCATGGAGCTCTCCCCATGTCCTACCAATCTTTCTAACCTCGTTCTCCAGCTCTCTTCTCCATGTGTTTTTTGGCCTTCCTTTATTCCTATGCCCCTGTGGGTTCCAATGCAAAGACATTCTAGTAATGCTGTTTTCCTGTTTTCTCAGTGTGTGCCCTATCCAACGCCAGCGTCTTTTCCTCACTTCCTGATCCACTGGAGCCTGTTTAGTTCTCTCCCAAAGTTCTACATTAGTTATTCTATCATACCATTTTATTCCCTTTATTCTGCACAGGCACCAGTTAATGAATGTCTGTAATTTATTAGTAATTGCCTTGGTTGTTCTCCATGTTTCCGCCCCATACAGTAGTACTGATTTGACATTAGAATTAAAAATTTTTAGTTTAGTATTTCTTTTAATTTCTTTTGACCTCCACAAATTCCCTAGTGCTATGAAAGCCCCTCTTGCCTTTTGTATTCTTATTTTAATATCTCTATCAGTTCCTCCATCTTTATCTACATTACTGCCTAAATAGGTGTACGACTCCATGTCTTGGAGTGGGGTGCCATTAAGAGAAACCACATTACTATTTGCCTGATTTATTCTCATTATCTTTGTCTTTCCTTTATGGATTTTCAGACCAAGCTGCTGTGATCTCGCATTAAGTATATTTAATTTATCTTGCATCTGATTCCGTGAATGGGACAGAAGAGCAATATCATCAGCGAAGTCCAGATCATCAAGCTGTTTTGTAGGGGTCCACTGAATTCCATTCTTGGTGTTAGCAGTTACTGTTTTCATAGTCCAGTCTAGAGCCAGTAAAAATAAGAGAGGCGACAAAAGACATCCCTGTCGCACACCTTTTTTTTATTTCAAATGCATCTGTTAGCTTTCCCTCATGAAGAACTCGACATTTCATGTCTTTATATGTTGCCTTTACTAAGTTGATAATTTTCTGTGGGATTCCATAGTGCCCCATCAATTTCCAGAGAATTCCCTATCTATACTGTCAAATGCTTTTTCATAGTCTATAAATCCAATGTAAAGTGGTGAGTTCAGTTCAATGCTTTGCTCTATTATAATATGTAATATGGCTATCAGATCAGTACAGGATCTGTTTGACCGAAAACCTGCCTGCTCATCTCTTAGCATTTTATCAATAGCATCTTTTAATCTTTCCAAAATAATTCTACTTAATATTTTTCCAGGAACTGACAGCAACATAATTCCTCTATAGTTTTCACACTCCTGTAGATCACCTTTTTTGGGCAGTTTCACAAGATATCCTTCTCTCCAGTCTGCTGGTATTTTTTCGGTCTCCCAGTCTTTACTGAATAATCTATGTAGCAATTCTGTTGATGTGTTTATGTTGGTCCTGAGGGCTTCAGCTGGAATACCGTCTGGGCCTGTCGCCTTTCCTTCCTTGAGAAGATTTATAGCTTTTCTAATTTTCTCTTTGGATGGTATCTCACAGTTGATATCCAGTTCCATTTCTAAAGGCTGGATATCTGGGGGAACCTCTGGGCCTGGTCTATTTAGAAGCATTTCAAAATATTCAACCCATCTGTCCATTTGATCTTTAGTGTTAGTAAGTACCTTTCCTTGACTATTTTTGATTGATCCAGTTGGCTGAATATATTTACCTACTAATTTTCTTGTGTTACTGTAAAGTTCTCTGAGGTTTCCTTTTGCTGCTGCTGTCTCTGCTTCTTGTGCTAGATCATTTAGATATTTCACTTTATCTGCCCTTATATGCCTCCTAACTTCCTTGTTGGCTTCTATGTATTTCTCCTGAGCTCTAGCTTTAGCAGCTCTAGTTTTGCTATTGTTTAATTCTGCCTTTTCACTTTTCCTATCTTCAATCAGTTTAATGGTTTCTGGTGTTATCCATGCTTTATGTTTCCTTTCTTTCTTGCCAAGAACTTCTACGCAAGATTCATTCCAGATTCCTTTGATCTGATCCCAGCAGACTTCTGTGTTGTCATCTTCAGCTAACTGCTGCAACACCTGGTACTTATTAGAGACCGTAACTGAGAACTGTTCCTTAATTTCTTTATCTCTGAGAAAGCCTACATTATATTGGTTTCTTTGATTATAAGATGTTATATATTGTTTTAGTTTCAACTTGATTTTACTTACCACCAGGAAATGGTCAGTAAATACATCGGCACCTCTGAAAGCCCTAACATCGTAAAGGGATGATCTAAACTTTTTGTTAATACATATATGGTCAATTTGATTAGTTGTCTTATGGTCTGGTGATTCCCATGTTGCCTTGTGTATACTTTTATAGGAAAAAAAACTTCCACCAATAAAATACTGGTTACCTGCACAAAAATTTGTGAACAATTCTCCATTTTCATTCATTACTCCTAGACCATGTCTCCCCATAATTTCTTCATAACCTGTGTTGTCTGATCCTATCTTAGCATTCAAGTCACCCATCATAATTTTTAAGTTGCCCTTTCTTTCATTATTTATTATATTTTAAAGCTGCATGTAAAATTTTTCCTTAACAGATGCATCTTTATCATTTGTTGGTGCATAACACTGTATTACCGACATGTTCACCTTCTGTTTAACTGTTCTAAAAGATGCTCTTATTATTCTGGGACTCACAGCTTCCCATTCTATTAGTGCCCTGTCTGCTTCTTTTGATAGCATCAGGGCCACTCCTTCACTCTGTGTGTCCTGAGAACAAAATAGTTTCTCCTGAACTTAGAATACTTTTCCCTGCCCCAGTCCATCTAGTTTCACATAACCCTAAAATACTAATTCTATAATGTTTCATTTCCTTTGCTACTTCCATTGTTCTCCCTATATCATAGAGAGTTCTAACATTCCAGGTGCCAATTCTGGAGGTTTTCCTAGCTGAGAGGAGGTACGTCAACGATCCGGACTCCTTACGGCTTTCTTCACACCGTGTCATACTTCTTCTATTTGAAGAGCCTTCCCTCATCTTGGTTGGCTGGATTTTATTTGCTTCTCTTTTTGACTTATCCATGGTTGTTTGGTTTTTGTGGCTATGGTTTTTACAGGATGAGGTAGCCAACCTCGAGCCCAACCCTACCCTTAGTCGCCTCTTACGACATGCCTGGTAGGGTGCAGTGTCACTATTCTTTGCTTCCCGTGAGGGCCTCGGTGACACACGGGCGAGGCCTGTAATATAATAAAAGAATATTACGAGCAGAAAGGATGTAACCTTGGAGATTGTGTCAGGCTATACTGAAAAGTTATTTTATATATGTCGCCGAGGTCGAGCGGCTAGACGCTCGCCGCGGATCGGAAGGTCGTGGGTTCGCTCCCTGGTGGAGACGGACTTTTCTTCAAAAATGACCTTGGCTCCCAGGTCGACCCAGCCTTGAGTGGGTACCGGGTGCAATCCCGGGAAGTAGAGGCGACCAGCGTGATGCTGACCACATCACCCATCTTGTGCCGTTGGTCTATAAAAAAAAAAATATAGGTCTAGCCCTATATGCCCTATACGCCTAAAGGCGTGGAAGGGGTCCTTTACCTTTTGTGTAATTGTATCATTGTCCATTTCTATTGTATGCTGATGGAGGCATTTTCACCACAACATCTATTTCATTGTTTGTGATTGTATTTTATTCAGAAACTTATCAGTTTACCTTCCTTCTAATTTAGATTAACTTTTTTCTCATTTTTTACCTTTTCGCCTTATAAAGCTTTTTAAAAAATGGGTCATGAACCTGTGGAAAAGCAAAAAAAAAAAAATCATTCCGAAACAACCATTTTACCCAGGTGATAAAAAAATGTTTAAAACAAAAATATTTATCTAATTTTCTACACTGTGATTTTTTTTCTCAATGTATAATATAATAAATGAAGGGGGTAATCTGTTAACAAAAACAAATATATGCTGGAAGGTAATCAATTAACACAGAGTGATGCTTTTAATTGAACATTCCCTAGGCCAGGGCTATTCAACAAAAATTTCTCAGGGGTAACAATTTTGAAAACGGGTATTGTAACTGGAGGCCCGAACCCCAACATAGAAAGATCATTAATATAATACAACTGGCAATAATATGTAGGCCACTTGCTGTGCCTCCTCGGGCTGTCAGTTGTATAACCCTGTGACCTTTATCACTGAAGCTTACAGAAAAATTTCATGTCAATTTGGCTTTAAAAAAGCCACAGGGGTCATAAGTAGGCTGTGTAAATGCTAGTGTTAGTCAATATATTTATATGCACGCCTACTAAACACAGCATCAGCATTTGTGGGACTGTATCACAACCCCAAAGTAACTAGATATAGTCTTCTCAGGGCCATGTAATTAAAAAATTAATCGTAACACTGTCGCCTCCAGGTATGTCTTAGGAAGTAAGTAAGGAGGGTTAATGTGGATCTGGCTACCTCATCTCACAGAAAACATGTAGCAAAATCCAGCCCATCATGGACAGGTCTTAGAAGGTTGGGTAATGGGTTCTACTACACTGGAAGATGAACTACTACACTGGAAGATGAAAAGAGTTAAAAGAAGACTGAAATAAATATTCAGTGTTTTTTTTAATTAAAGAGGCTCAGGCAAAAGTTGCTTTATTGCACACACACAAAACAGTCAAATTTTTAGCAAAATTAGAAAAATTATAACAAGTAAGGTTAGACGTCTTGGAGAGCTACCAGAGTAACAAGAAGAGATCAAATGAAATAGAAGAAGACAAGGAAGGAAACCAGCAATACAGTTCATTAAAGAGCAACAGATGAGATGGTTTATCCATCTGAGAGAATAATGCCTTATTCCTACTTGCCACTGGAGAAACATAATTAACAAGAGCAAGGGGAAGACCATGGGGAAGACCATGCAGCATCAAGAATAGCCTTAAAGAAATGAAGATCAGCTTTTAAAACACATTGGAAAAAGCACACAGAAGGTCTTTACATCACCCGCCAGCACCATTCCCAAACCTCTTTCCCTCCTAACTCACACTAGAGGAAGAGAAGAAGTATGAAACGCCGATAGGAAATGACACTGATGAATATGTTGAGAGAGAAATCTGAGTGCCTATGGATGTGTCTAGAGTGCTGTGAAAATAATCTAACTCATAACTCAACTCAAGAAGAATGAGAAAAGAACAACTGGAACACACTGTGAGAGCTAATGTGAGAGTTAATGAAGAAATATATACAAAAAGACAGTGAAGCTTCATGAAAGCCTTTCTCTATGATCTAGGAAACTAGCATCACAGGAATTGATACGCTCTGTTGGAGATTGTTTTGTGTGGCATGTATGTGTTGCTGGTCTTGTTTTGTGTGACATGTATGTGTTGCTGGTCTTGTTTTGTGTGGCATTTATGTGTTGCTGTTCTTGTTTTGTGTGACATGTATGTGTTGCTGTTCTTGTTTTGTGTGACATGTATGTGTTGCTGGTCTTGTTTTGTGTGGCATGTATGTGTTGCTGTTCTTGTTTTGTGTGGCATGTATGTGTTGCTGGTCTTGTTTTGTGTGGCATGTATGTGTTGCTGTTCTTGTTTTGTGTGACATGTATGTGTTGCTGGTCTTGTTTTGTGTGACATGTATGTGTTGCTGGTCTTGTTTTGTGTGACATGTATGTGTTGCTGGTCTTGTTTTGTGTGACATGTATGTGTTGCTGGTCTTGTTTTGTGTGGCATTTATGTGTTGCTGGTCTTGTTTTGTGTGGCATGTATGTGTTGCTGTTCTTGTTTTGTGTGGCATGTATGTGTTGCTGGTCTTGTTTTGTGTGGCATGTATGTGTTGCTGGTCTTGTTTTGTGTGGCATTTATGTGTTGCTGGTCTTGTTTTGTGTGGCATGTATGTGTTGCTGTTCTTGTTTTGTGTGGCATTTATGTGTTGCTGGTCTTGTTTTGTGTGGCATGTATGTGTTGCTGTTCTTGTTTTGTGTGGCATGTATGTGTTGCTGTTCTTGTTTTGTGTGGCATGTATGTGTTGCTGTTCTTGTTTTGTGTGGCATGTATGTGTTGCTGTTCTTGTTTTGTGTGGCATTTATGTGTTGCTGGTCTTGTTTTGTGTGGCATGTATGTGTTGCTGGTCATGCCAGGACTACTTCCTGTTACACATTTCACATAGAGCACGGATTAGCACTTTGTGTGGTTTTTGCTAACACATGAACAGAGCAACTATGAGGGTGGCCTGTTGTCATGAAGTTGGAATTGTGACTAATAACTAACTAGTACTCTTACCCATCTGTGGGATTATTAGCATTCTTTTTATAAATCAAATCTTTTTTTTTTCCATTTTCATTTACTTTTTAAAATTTACTGTCCATGATTCACAGGCATACAGTAGTAGTGGTAGTATATAGGATTCTTAAAAGTACAAAACTGGCAAATTCCAACAAGAATGGGTTGACAGCATCTTGAAATTCTGCCTCACTTAAATATCTTGGCTGTAAACACACAAAAATACCTGGGAAAGAGGAAGTAAAAGAGCCAGCAGACTGGCTGTGTCTGCGATGGTAAGTGGAGAAAAAATATGGACAGGGCAGGCATAATTAATGCTCTGAGAAGAGAATTAGAGTCTGAGGCTTATTAGATGGGAGGATGGGGCGGGGGTACTTGGCTTGATGGCAAGAGATAGGATAATTTAGCCCAGGTTTATTAGGGGCTTTACCTGTTTAGTTGGGGGGGGGGGGGGGAGAGAAGGCCCACTGCCCCCTAACGAGCATATTATCAAAGGCGACTAATTAGGGGTGTTTTATTTGGAGTGCACCTGCCTACGAGGCAAGGAACCAGAAGTCTGCGTGTAATTAGGTCAGATCTGTACAATAGATTTACACACAACACTCAAGTTGTAGAACAAGACCAAAGTCTCAAAGTGGATGAGCAACCAGAACTTTCTGCTGGAGTTTACACCTTGTGAACACAAAGAAGAATTCAAGGGGTTTGCTTATTTAGAAGAATAAACAATTAAAGAAGAAAATATTTGCCATTTACACTGATCTGCATAAATCTTCAAGTGTGGAAGGCAAGGTGAAGCAACAGCATATGTTTCTCAAAAATACATTTATTTCTAGTCACAATGTTAACTCTTCTTCTTCTTCGTGTTCACCAGCTGTACACTCTGGCGTAAAGTTCTGGTTGTTCGTCCACTTCTGGACTGCAGTCCTGCTCCAGAACCTGAGTGTTGCGTGTGCATCAGTTTTACAGATCTGATTCAATTGAATGCAGACTGCTGGTTCCTTGCCTCTCAGGCAGATGCACTCCGACTTCAAAGGAAGCTCCCCAGTTAGTCGACTCTTACGACATGCTTTTGGGGAGGCAGTGGGTCTATTCTTGTTTTCCCTACAATAGGGCCCCGGAACCCACACGGGGGAATGTTAACTCTAAAATCCGCATACCAAGATTCAGATTGAGTAACCTGGCATATCTACACTTTAGTGTGTACAATGTTTAGAGAAAGTTTGTTGGGGCTTTTATAGATGCCACAAATAGCAGAATGATCAGGCATTGTAAAAGCAGCCCAAAGTATTTTTGTTGAACTTCAGTGAAGGAAGTATTTATTACCCCTAAATAGGACAGAGTAGAACTAAAATGTTGTCACAGAATCACTAATGCAGTGCTAAGTAGGGATTTAACAAAACAAATTCTGGGGAATTAGAAGGTGAGAAAAAGATACTGGCACATATTGATAGGGCACGCATTGAGAAAAACCAATTAATCTGATCACTAGAAAATCCATATTCTGTTATGCACTACAAAAAGTGGGGGGATAGCTAAAAATACATGAAAAATAGAATTAGAGAGATGAATTATGTGTGGATGAAGCTGCAGGAGAGGACAGAAGAGGGCCTGGTATGAGTTGATGTCACATGTATACTTCAGCAGGGAATAACAGTCACAAAAATTTAAAGATACAGCTCCCTGTGTGGGTTCCGGGGCCCCATTGTGGGCGCTCAAAAAAAAAAAAAGTAGAACCACTGCTCCCTTTACAAGCATGTCATAAAATTCAACTAATTAGAGATACTTTCTTCGAAGTCGGAGTGCAAACAATCTGTAAAATGAATTTGCATGCAAAACTCAAGTAGATGCACAAGAAGAACTTTCCACTGGACTTTACAGCTGGTGAACTCGGGGAAGAAAAAGGAAAAGATACAGCATACTTCTTCTTTATTTTGTTTGCGCTTAGAATGGCAGTTGACATGTTGTATTGTGGTTTAAAGCTAGGCTATGATATCTAATTTCAGCACAACCCTAAAACAACATGTTTATTAGAGAGCAGTGAGTCTTGATTGATTTTATCATCATTTGATAGTTAATGTAACATGATTTGTGTAACCAGGTACAAGCGGTAAGGGAGGTGGTACCAGGGAAAGGCAACAACGAGGTTCACATGGTCCTGCAGTATTATGATTACAGTGTTGAAACAGCAATACAAGCATATCTGGAAGGTGACAATATTTTTTAAAATTTTATTTACATTACTTTTAAAATGGTGAAAATCTTTCATTGTTAAAAATAACCTTAGGTAGGGTGACAAATCTTTCATAGTTGAACTTGCTGGCTATGATTCTTCATCTTTAAAATTACTTTTAGAAAGGTGATAGCTTTTATTGTTGAAGTTACTATTAGAAAGATAAAAGCCTTTCAGAAAGTTTACAGATATTACATTTTACAAATTAATTTTAGAAAGGTGATTGCCTTTCATTGTAAAAATTACAGAAAAAGTAGACTGGAAAACTGGGTTAAATGTTGTAAAGCCAAAGTGTGTAGTAGATTACAACAAATGCATGTGTTCAGTAGATCGTACTGACCTGCTTCTCAGTTGAGTTCATTAAAAAACACTATAAAATGGTACTAAAGCTTTTTTGACATTTTAGGTTTCTCAGTTTAAATGCACATTCCTAAAATTAAGTTTTTTTTGGGGGAAAACACTGTGGTTGCTGATTTTCACTTTACATTAGTAAGAGAAATTCTAGAAAAATCTTGCAGGGTAATGAGAAAAAGTATGGGTGGACAGATAACAAAATGTCTGCCACTTCAATTGATGCAGAGGCATTTCCTTGAGAAAAACGGTTGCCATTGCCTATGCTCTACTACAGTACACTGTATATACATGTTCAAGAAACTTCACAACTAGCCCGAGAACTGGAATACCTGATGGTGATCAATAACCTGTTGATAAATTGTTATTGTTGCAGATGGTGCTAAAGAGGCTTTAGGAGAGTGGAACCTCACAGGATCCAAGGTATGTTGAGTGTGGCATATTCCATTTCCCCCCTCTGGGCTGCTACCTAAATGTTTCACCACCTTGAGATCACATAAATCTCAATGTGGATAGCAAGCCAATAAGGCAAATCCCAGATACCTAGTTCAGCGTCCAAAGAAGTTAAATTAGAGCACCCATAGTGGCTACAGCAGCCTGTTGTAAACCCACCGTCCTGTGTGGGTAAAGGTTGTGTGTTTGTGTGTGTGTATGTGTGTGCCTTGTCAGTAGTACTGTTTATATCTAGCAGAGTATCAAATCTTTAGACACTTGGTAGTGAATTGATGTATGACAAGTTAGATATAGAGAGGGCCCTTTGGAAGCGAGTAAACAGTGCAGAGGCGCAGATAGGTCATTACAGTCTAAGGAGAATGGAGCTGTGAGGAGTTACCAGGGGATCTGGCCGACGCTCAACACTCAGGGGAAGGATGCGACGGATTTACAATCAGACAGTTACTGGTACCATCAGAATTGAAACTCTTCACTTGCTGCTGAAGATTTGGGCTGAGCACTTAAGGGAGTGTCCAGAGGACTGTGATGTCGATTCTTGATTCAACATTCAACATTTAACATAGAAACATTTCTTCTTTGCAAGTGATATTGATTTGTTTTACCATACATATCATGTGTTTGACTGTCAGTGAGTAAAGAAAGCAAACGACCTGTGTCCATGTCTTAAAGTTTATTGGGCTAGTCCTATATCTTAGAAACCATTTAAGCACATTTAGGATCTTTTTTGTTTTTATACTGCTTTTGCTGTAAACATCACAGAGAGGAGTTAAATGTAGATCCCTGTCTTTTGCTAGTTATCTAGCTTCTGTTGATGTCATATTGCATTTCTGTAGTATCTTTTTTACTGCCTCCACCCATAACTTTTTTTAAATTTATCTGCCTCTTGCTTTGTAGTCTGCTGTTCTCATGTCGTACTCTCTAGATGCTGGCTGGTTTTGTTCCATTCTGACCACATGTTGAAATAAAAATGTCTCAGTGGGGGATTTGAACCTACTGCCACTGAGCTGGAGAGCAGGCATGCTAGCCATTATGTTACTGTGGCTGCTGTTTAAATTGCCAGAGAATTTCATAAATCAAGCTCACAAACTGGTGCTGACAGCAGTCTTTGGGTTCAGCTTTAATATTACATTTTCTTTTTCTTTCTTTCCTTGTTTCTTTGTTTCTTTCTGTCATATCAGAGAAACTTGGAATAAACAAATTATGGAGAACTTAGAGACAGTACGATGTAATTTCTGATAACCCTTGCCAGCTTGGTAACCAACAATGATTGTATAGAAAAACTTTGGCACTAATAAAACACAAATGCTGTCTGATTATGTGGTGAAAATAGGGCTCTAGAGATCAGTGGATCGGCAGTAGAAGCGGCAGAGAAAGACCCAGAGTAATTATTCTGGATAGTCTCAGTATCAGGAATATTATCAATAGATGTGATCCTGAATACCAAGATCCACTGGGTGAAGCAGTGGGGGGGGGGGGGGGGGGGGGGGGGGGGGGGGGGGGGGGGGGGGGGGGGGGGGGGGGGGGGGTGGGGGGGGGGGGGGGGGGGGGGGATAATTACACCAAGACAATAAATCAGAGATGGATACCTTGTAAAAGGATAGGAGGGCTTAGTGGGACTTGCTGAGGGCCTGTGCTCCAAAGAGAGTTAACCCTTTGACCCAGAGAGGCTGCTAAATCCGACACTTCAGTGTATAGTGATTACCCATAAATGCTGCTAAACTGGCACAGCTGCAGTGACTTGTCCCAGAAAAGCCTGATTGATAGAAGTAGTTCTGATTGTGACTGTGCAGTGTTTTTGATACCCTGGATATGATTATATTGACTAAAAATAGCATTTAGATGGGTTTTTTTGTGTGAAAATAAATTATTGAAAGCCATTATGATGCGTAATTTCCCTTAGTAGGCGCCTGCTGATGAGGTCCTGGGCTCAAGTAGGAGTCACTGTATACATTTTTCTGAAGGCCAGAGGCAGTGAATTCCATTTAATTTCCAGTCCATTCACATTTATTGATGCCTCATACTGATTTATTTTTAACATATTCACTTGTGGATTTTATTTTAATTGTTTCTTTACAGCAGCCTAATAAAAGACGCAAGAATAAAAAGAAAGCTACTGGAGACAAAGTCATTGAGAAGCCAGCATCTTCTTTGTTATCTACGAACATAAGTGAGAAAGATGTACCATCTGCTCATGGAATTTCACATTTGCCTAATGGAGATGTTTCTAAAGGTAATAGAGATTGTTCTTCTTGAATGTAATCATTTATGTCGCCGCTAGATCCCGTTGATAGCATCCTCATAATTGATAGGTGATTCTTTTGCCCATATGTTAACAGTCCCAGTAATAGAAGCCAAGAATAGTAACAAGTAGCTTTACTTGCATGCCATTCGAGACATAAGCAATTGTAGGCATATTGGCTACCATATCCCATAAAAAACTTCAGTTAAACAATCTAACTATTCATGAACCATGCTACAAAAAAAAAAAATGCTTTGAATAAGGTGGTTGAGAATGTGTTGCCTTTGGAGGTGCAGGAAAAAATGCAAATTTGTCTCTGTTAGTGATTTATTTGTGTTTTTTTAAATATTAATCTTCTTCTTCTTTGAGTTTGCCTGCTATAAACCCCAAAGAAAAGTCTTTAGTTGTTCGTCCACTTCTGGACTTTCGTCTTTTTGCAGAACTTAAGTTTTGCGTGCACATCTGTTTTACAGATCTGGCTTATTTGTATGCAGACTGTTGGTTCCTTGCCTGTCAGGCAGATGCACTCTGACTTTGAAAAAATACCCCTAATTAGTTGCCTTCTGTATCAGGTGCCGGAATCCACACTGAGGTATATTAATAATTCATTGTATTTCATGTGTTAGTATATTTCTTATTTTATAATATTTTTAAAAGTAATATTTTGGCTATGTTTCTTAAATTTTTATTTCATTACTAATTTGTTATATTTTTTGCATCCCTAACATATTGATTACTTTTTTCATGTAATTAATTTATGAATTATTTCATATGTTAGTAAGTTATTAGCCATTCATGTTTTGATTCTTATGTCTCATGTATTCTGTTGATGGATGTATTCTGTTGATGGATTTTTAGTAATTGATTAATTTCCGTTGTTGATAAATATTTGCTAATGTGTTTATTTTCTATACTAATAATGTTTTTGTATGTTTCTGATAGTTATAGCTGAACCAAACACTGAGACCGCCACCATCAGTAAGCCGTTACCCGCACACACAGTGGAGGTTTTTGACTCTGGACCTTCACACGTCCCACCTCCAGCATCACTTGTACTAACAGCTGGGGTGGCGGCAGCTCTATCATCTGAACCTCTACCACAGCGACAGCCACACAACAGGGGCAGAAGAAGTGGGGGTAAGCTTGATCAATCAGTTTATTTCCTTTGATCTGATACATGAAGGTTTAAAACCCTGAGATTTGTTTTTAAAATCTCAATCTGGATGGCAGAATCTAGATAACCCTGTTCAAGCTCCAAAGGAAGTTACAGTTAGGGTACTTGTAACAGCTGCAGCAGCTCTGTGTGACCTGCACTCGTGTGCAGGTAGAGACCAGGAAGAAGGTGGTTCCTCAGTGTGAATCTTTATAGCTGGTAATTCTGGCCAGGGTCTGACTTTAACTCTCCCTAGAGCCCATAATGCAGCCTTGTTTTAAACCACAGCACACATGCTATTCACCATTTGAAGGGCCAGTGCAGAAGATGAAGTCTTAATGTTGATCTCACTGGGTATTCCGTATGCAGCTCTGTTGGCAGATGGAAGTCTGTCCTCTTATCTGATCAGTGTGGGGGACTCCAGGACTTCTGCTGCAGTTCAGCAGTCTTTGGTCATGTGAGTTTAGGCAGATCTCTGTAAGCTGGGCACTCTTGAATGATTTAATCATAGACTGACTGACTTGTAATAAGAACAGTGTTTGTTTGCAGAATTCCAGGGCCCCATTGTGGGGAAAACAGGAATAGACCCACTGCCTCCCCAACAAGCATGTTGAAGGAGTCAACTAAGTTGGAGTGCATCTGCCCGAGCGACAAGGAACAACCAACTGCACATAAATAAGCCAGTAAAATGGATGCACACACAAAACTCAAGCTCTGGCACAAAGCCAAAGTCAAAATGGACGAACAACCAGGACTTTCCTCAGTAGCTTACAGCCGGTGAACAAAGAAGAAGAAGAGTTTGCAGAACTTTCTGGAAATGAAAGAGTACAGGGAATTAAAGAATAGTAACAACAAACCCACCATGTATGTGCCATAAGAGCCACCAACTGAGAAGGGGGTGATGTGAGACTGGCTGCCTGAGTAAAACTGTAGCTGCAAAATCCAATCTTTTATGTTCAAATCTATAAAGATATTAGTGTGTTTTAGATCAGGTATCTTACTCTGTTTGAAGATGGACCGGAGAAAAAGAATGGCAGTGATCTTTGACAAAACCAAGTAAAGGATTCCTTTCACACTTTTGGCTTGATGAATATATGGTGTTAGACTCTTATCTTTTGATGAATAATATGGTCGTCTTGACTCTGCTACCTTTACTTCTCAGGATATGTCCCTGTATCCACTTTAGGCTATGTTGACCTGAGAGCCCTGATCAGTTATAAAAACTCACTTCACCGTAGATTTGAACCCCCCCCCCCCCCCCCCCCTTCCTTGGGCAAGAAGGCAAGTGTCTAATAACTGTGCTGCTGCAACACCATTTTAGAAACCATACCAAATGTATATTTTGTTGTAGGTGTTATTTGACGCTGTTGTGTTGATATTCTAGATGCACACCACTCTCAGCAAGAGCACCGTCTTATCTCCAGTGGTGAGAGGCCAGCACATGAAAGCAGCAGCAGCGGTGGGGGAGAAGGACATCGAGGCAAACCACAGCAAGGTTGGAACTGACACATATAATGTCTATACTATAAACATGTCACTCTTTTCTTTGTGGCTTGATGAAGGATCTTACGTTGTTTCCACCCTTGTTTCTGTCTTTGACCCTCCTTGTGTGATTAGCGTGCTCTTGCTTTGCTGCGGCAGTGGTCCTTGTTCAATCTTCAGAGGTAGCTAGATTTCTTTTTTCTGGACTAGTTTAGCTGGGTGGAGGTGGTTGGGTTGGGGGTCAGTGAAGAGGAAGCAGGCCATCCTGCCTAAAATATCATATCCTGAAATGTGTGAATGGTTCTACTTCTTCTTCTTTGAATGCACCTGCTATAAACTTTGGTGAAAAGTTCTGGATATTTGTCCACTTCTGGACAGAACTGGAGTTTTGCATGCACATCTGTTTCACAGATCTTGCTTATTTGTTTGCAGACTGTTGATTTCTTACCTACCTGTCAGGCTGAACTAGGTCACTTTTTACAAATCTATTACCAATCGACCAGCAGGCAGAAATGCTAACTACTGTGCTACCTCTGCTGCCTGAATAATGTCTAAATGGATTTATTTGTTCTCTCACTTCTGTCTCCCTCTCTCTCTTTCTTTCTTTCTTTATATCTTTTTGGGTCGATGAGGAGTGAGAAAAGTGCTTGAATGAAAGAATCAATTCTAAATATAATCTGTTGCTGTATTTCAGGCCTAGAGAAAGCCATCAAAGATCTTCATAGGCAGACAACATCACTGGAGCGCCTGCGACATTTACTGGATCATGAAATTGACCGATCGTTCAAGAGTGTGAAATCAGTGTTTGAGGAATTACGCCAGGGGTATGTGCTTTTATGTTCGTTTCATATTCTGCCCTTTATCCCTCATGGAGCATAGGCCCTCAGCCAGTTCTTGGTCAGCCTTCTTATCTTCTTCTTCTTCGCGTTCACTGGCTGTAAACTCAGGTGGAAAGTTCTGAGTGTTTGTCCACTTCTGGACTGCAGTCCTGGTTTCAGAACCTGAGTGTTGCGCGTGCATCCGTTTGACAGATCTCATTTGCGTGCAGACTGTTGGTTCCTTGCCTCCCCGGCAGATGCACTCCGACTTCGAAAGAAGAGCCTTCTTATTATCTGCCATCTCCTGCAGCTTAGTGCAAGTCCTCTTCATGTTATTCAGTCTGCAGTAACATGCAACCACTTAGAAATGAGTAATTTAACTGCAGTGACATGCAGCCATGTGATTAGAGACATTTAAGAGTGACAGGCATTCATTTAGGGAAGGGTAATTTAAGAGTAACCTTACAGCAACATAAGAAGGACTCTCTGTCTGATCCAGAATTCAGGTTACTTTGTAACCTCTAGGTAAAGGTGGAAGGGGGAAAGGGTGTGTGTAACCTTGTCTGGATTTTACATATAGGATTCAAAATTTGAGGTCTTGGTAATGTCGACTGCAGTCCTGGAATGGGCAAAGTGTGACATAAGGGAAGGGTAATTTAAGAATAACCTGCAGCCACATGGGAAAGAAACACAAAATATTATAGATTAAAACTGTCAGTTGTCAGACATGTTGGCAGAGTGGTTAGTGTTCTTGCCAGCTAAGACAGGGGTCTGGGATTAACCAACCCCCCCCCCCCCCCTCCCCCCTTTCCCCAACAGTGGCTGAGTGTTGTTGTTGTTATTGTTTCACCTTTTAATCTTTCCAGGAGGTGGTGTTATAGGGAAGCATGGGCATCTCAGCCCATTGGGTGACAGACCAGTTAAGGCCAAGCATAAAGTTCCTCCTCTCTGTGGTACTAACCCTGGACAGTATTAAAGAGATCATATGTTGTCCATGCAACATGCTCTTGATTACCTTGTTTACTCCAGGGAACAGGTTACACCAGTAGAACAAAATGCAGAAGTTGCCAGATCAGAAAAGCAGTGCTCTGTCTATCTGCCTTTCAGAGCTTCGCTTCTCGATCAATTACCAACCAAGGCCTGGTCTGCCTGCCATAACATTCATAACAATAAGTTTTCAAGTAGCTTCCCAGGATAAGGCTAGTATCCTAGGTGCCCCTCTACCTGAAGCTAGTGGCACAGTGTGGGATGTCATGTTTACATGTTGTGTATACACCACCTAACATTCACCCCTAACAGGGAATTTGTAGTAAAACTGTTATACAGTGGATGAATAATGTCTGACAAAGTTAACTCAGAACAGGTAGAACTAGCTACTCTTATATGTAGTACTCATAGAAAGAAGTCCGGTCAAAATGGACGCTAGGCGGGCCACTGTTTTTGGAGCCGAGGCAAATTTTTTGCTTCTGCTGGACGGTGGCCGATGCATTTTTGTTCCATTTGTAGACTGGATAGAGTTTCATCGCCCAGCTTCTGAGTTGAATGCATGGCGTGACACTGTGAGCTGCGGATTTCATTTGGAATGTTTTTTCGACTGTGACCAACGTGGTGGTGTGAATTATAGATTCAGAAAATGGTGCGATGCCTGTCGTCGCAACTTTGGTGGTGCCATTATGTGATTAAAATTGATCGCATGGGCAACTGCATATCTGTTGGTGACTTCTGCTACCATCAATGATGAACTGCATTTCTAATGTTGGACCGTTTGTGTTAGCACTTCGGATGGCTACCAAATGCTTTAATGCGAGTGTATGCTAGATGCTAAGACAGCAGTCTGTCAATCTTTCCACAAGGGACTGTGATAAACATTCTGTGTGTATTTTGGCACGGGAGCGGAGCAAAGATGGGGTGACCCGTTTGCTATGAAGCTGAAACTAGGACTACCAGACTCTTTTATGTTAGCTTAGTCATATCTGACCAGGTTAGCAGAGTAGAGATAGTACTGACTACTGTAATGGTTAGCTCTGTAATAGCTGACCAAGTTTACAGAGAACAGGTAGTGCTGATTACTGTTATATGGTAGCTCAATCATATCTGATTAGGTTAACAAGGAACAGGTAGTACCAGCTACTGTTATATGGTAGCTCAGTCGTATCTGACCAAATTAACAGAAAACAGGTATTACCAGCTGATGTTGTACGATAGCTCAATAATATCTGACCAAGTTGACAGAGAACAGGTGGCACCAACTACTCTTATTTGGTAGGTCAATCATATCTGATTAAGTTAACAGAAAAACAGGTCGCACCAGCTACTCTTTGGTAGGTCAGTCATATCTGACTAAATTAACAAAGAAACATGTAGTACTGACTATTGTGATACACTCTACAGCAGCTGAGTCATATATAACCAAGACAGGACTTGCATGTTTTCATGTGTACATGTAATCGTTTCAGACTGAATGACAGGGAGTCCCAGCTTATGGCAGAAATGAATGTCTTAAAGCAGGAAGCCTGTAAGTAATGAGATTGTGATAACTTTCTTTTGCTGAAATAAGAATTTAGAATTGAGGTTTTGAGGTTTTGAACAACGGATCAACATCATGGTACACGAATGTAACCCATAAGTGCTCCGATCTGCTTCTAACTCAAGTCTGAGTCCAAAGAAGCTCAGCACAGTGCACAGGCTCTGTAGCGCCATCAAGGATCCTAAAATACTTTGGGTAGATTTTCAACTCCAAATTTTAGCCCAGGCAGCGCCGTTAGGCTCTTTTTTTTTTTTTATTTCCAACTGCCAAGGGATTTTTTTTACGTGTGCAACAATGCACGCGGGTGCCTGATCTCACTACCCAGAGACCAGGGGGAATTACTAGAAATCCAAGTTGATGTGAAAGAATTCTAGTTCTAGAATAATACTGTCTTTGCTGTCTGTTTATACCACTTGATGGTGTAGGACAGGGGGGGTTTAGCCTGTGTATTTAAGGCCGCATGGCTAGTGCCGTCACCATGAACTGTGCAGGGTAGAATGTTTATTTTGCCACTGACGGACACAAATCTTCATCCCTTACCCAGAGATTGAATCTGGGTCTTCTTCAAAAGAGCCCAGCCCAGTGTTCTAACCATTCAGCCAGCTGTTCTTCTGAAGTAAGATAATAGTAATTTTTAATAACTTTCTTCTGCTGAAGTAAAATAATTGGAATTTATTATACTTTTCCATTGCTGCTGAAATAAGGTTGTGATAATTATAGATAATTTTATTTTGCTGAGATTAGATGACGTAGAACTATCATCAGGGAAGGCTCGCTCATGGGCCACTCAAACATCCAAGACCTACAACGGATTGCAACGGACCGCCGTGCATGGAGAGTCACGACCTCTGCCCTATGTGCCGCACTCGACACAAGAGGAAAGACTTAACTAACTAACTAACTAAGATGATTGTAATTTATGATAATTTTCTTCTGGTTGCTTCAGTAATGGTAATTTATTATACCTTGCCTCTGCTGAAATGCTTTTGTGGTTACATTGTTCTGCTAAAATGAGGTTATAGTATCTTTGTTTTGCTGGGAGAGACTAAGCACTGTTGGCTTGTCCAGAGTGCAGTGGTATCACTTCTTATTCATTGTCATGATCCTTTTGCTTTTATGTTTTCTGAGAATCTGTTTAACATACAGGGACTTATTGTCTTAATTTTCCAACGCAGCGGAAATGTTGGTAATGAGGCAAAACAAGGCTGCAGATTTCAGAAAACAAGTGGACCGGTCAGATAGGCTCAGGGACACAGACATATCTGTGCTCAAGGCAGAGATAAAGGTAAGTCCTGTGCCTTATTAGTTTCTATGTTGTTGTTATGTACAAAGGCAAGGCTCTTGGCAAGATACAGCGAAATATGCCAGGCAATAAATTGTCTAATGTCCTTTTTCCCATTACTTAAATTCATTGTTTGACTACTACTCCCACTGATAAAATTTCTCCCCATTTGTAAATATAAGGTTTTTCTCCTGCTAAACAAATCATGTGTTCCTGTTAACAGACTGAGAAATGACACTCTCATCAATGGTGTGGTCTGGCACGGCATGTTTCTATAATCAGTACTCGTAATAATCTTGACCTTAGCCTCCCAACAAACTTCAGCTGTCATAGCCATTGAATTTCTGTGTAATTTCTGGCACTAAATGATTTTATTATCAGTAAGTCCTTAATCACAACTGTAGTCATTGCCAGTTAATGACAGTTATGCAAATGAAGTCATCACCTAGATATTGAATAACACAACACTCAAAACTCATGTAATTGTCAAGATGAACTTTTCTCAGGACTATATTTGTGTGGCAGATGGGTTAACAGTTTTATTGCCTGCCTGGCTACTAGGCTTGGCTTTGTGTTCTCGCATGACTTTTGTATCTTTCTCACATTACAGAAGTAAGGCTTACAGCTAGTCCTACTTTCATGCTTAAACTATGAGCTTTTCATTCATTTCATTTCAAGTAACCATTATACAGTAATGCTGCAGTCTGCTAGATAAATATAAAATATATTTTATTTATATTTATCTAAATGTATTTCTTTTTCTTTGTATGTTGGTGCCACACCACTCCATTTTCTAAATTATACTCTGCTAAAAAAATGACACTTAAAAAAAAAAAAAAAAAGAATTGAACTCCTCCACTAAAATTGGGTAAATGTTAACGTTGTGTCTTTTCAGCATTTTGTCAGTGAGAGAAGGCATGATGATGATCTTGGTAGAACGACACGGTTTTTGTATGACTCTGATCGCCTGCTGGATGAAATCAAGAAGTTTGGACAAGGTATGTGTCAGAGAGAGAGTGAGAGAGAATGTGTGCATGCTTGCATGTTTTGCTTGTCTGTTTATGTCTGTCCATAGTGATTGAGCAACTCTGTTCATCTATGACTCTGATTGGGTCTTGGGTGGAATCAGGAAGTTTTGACAGGGTGTATATCATAATGTGTGCTTCTCTGTGTCAGTTTGTCTGTCTATATTTGATCCAGTGTTGGATAAAATCAGAAAGTAAAGACAAAATGTGATTGTGCCTGTGTGCCTGTATGTTTTTCTCTATTACTCTGTGTGTCTCAATTTGTGTGTGGGTGTGTGTGTGTGGGTGGGTGGGTGTGTGTGTGTGTCTCTGTCTGTCTGTCTGTCTGTCCGTCTGTCTGTCTGTCTGTCTGTCTGTCTGTCTGTCTGTCTGTCTGTCTGTCTGTCTGTCTGTCTGTCTGTCTGTCTGTCTGTCTGTCTGTTTCTGTATGTGCCCATGTTTATATCTGTCCATATTTTAACTCTTGCAGTCAGAAGCCAAAGTATCTTACATGTGTGGTATGTAAAATAAAAGTAAAATTCCTTTTTCTGCACAAAGAGGTGTTCTGTACATGACTAAGGCAGGTGTCTTTTGATGTATTCTGAGCAGCTTGAATAAGGATGGGTGCGGTGCAGTGGTGCTTCATTGACGGAACTAGAGGACTGCAGTAACCTGGGATCTCACCTGTCCCAGTAGTCCGAGTTAGCTATGACAACATATGAAGCGGAACACCAGTTTCAAAACATGACTATTTATTCTTGTTCCATCAATCAGCGTTAGCTCTGTGTCTGTCATTAACTTTGTATTCCTAAGCTGATATATATCATTTTAGCCACACAGAGTCATTCTGATAGTGAAACTGCCTTACCTTGATTTAAGTTGAATATGCCATTGGCTCTTGCTCGCCATCAATTATTCGCAACAAGCATATCTTGACTTCAACATTCAGCAGTCCTTCTACCTCTCTGTCGGCCATTCTTGTTGCACTCGCCAGGTAATCGTTCACATTCTCAGCAGGACAGATTCGTGTAGCATTTAACTTGTTCCTTGCATAGTCAGACAATCCTCTCGCTCACGCTCTCACTTGGAATGACTGTCCCTTTCATTACCCTCAGCTTGTTCCATTTTTTCAACTGCAGTTCACTAAACCCTGTGAAAAACTCAATACCCATTTACCCAAATTTTCTTGTTAATTATTTCCTAGCTGGCCTCTGACCCTTGACTTATCGTCTTGAAGAACCCCTTCTGATGTCATGGAATTTCTCACTCATTACTATGGGTGGTTCTATGTTAAATGTCTATGGAAAAGGGAGGGAGCGGGATTGGATGCAGGGATGTGGATTCTGTCAGCTACTAAACTAATCTATTGTAGCCAGCCTACCTTCTAAGTTGTTATTTGCCTGATTCTCTTCCTCAGTTGTTCATGTCAAGTCTTTGTACACAGCCAATAGTAGATCCACATCATCAGTTGACAGCTGTGGAAATAAACAAGGTCAGTCACCTCTGTGGATGTGAATTTATAGTTAATTTTTGTGGGTTCTGACGGCCCATTATAGAGGGAGTTGTGAATTAGACCCACCTTTCCAACAAATGTATCAAAAGCAACTGATTAGAGGTTTCCTGAAATCCGATGAGTTCGGTCAAAAGTCACAGATATTGCAGCCTTGCTGTAAACAGAATGTGCTAACTATCCTTTGTAGGGGCGAATGCCAAAGAAGAGGATATCTAGGTGTGTTGTATATGCGTAAATATTGCTACTCTAAATACACTCTGTTGCTGACAGGTAATGATGTCAGCCTATATTTCAACAGTGGAAAATTACCATTAAGTATGTAAATAATATAGGGGGTCACTGCAGTCGAGCTGAAATCAAGAAATAAATTTGCAATACTCAAATTATGGCTACGAAATTCTAGAGGGATAGGAAGGAAATCACACAGACACAACAAAACATTTTGACTGAAGTTATTATCTTCCTAGATGCTATCAACATATTTATATTGTGTTTTTATGAATAAAACTTTAAATATATAACTCTGTCAAATCAATACTGCTGTCGTTGTGACCACACAGCTAGAGAACTAGCAGTTTTGGCCTGTCCTATTCTATACTTTATCTCTGTGATACATCTTCCATCAGATGTTTTCTATGTGCCTAGATACTTACTATTCTGTACTTGTCCTAAAATGACGCCTTTGACTTTAATTATACATTTAGCCACTATTCTTTTCTTGGAAATCACGATTACTTCTGTATTTCCATTATTCAAACTGAGGCCCATTTTGTCACTTTCTACCACCACAGTATCTATCAATTGCTGTGGTTCTTTCTGACTTGTCACAATCAAGATGCTGTCATCAGCATTACGCAGGTTGTTTATGTTATGGCCAACAGTCACAACTCCTGGCAAATCCATGATAGATCAGATTATATATTCACTTTATAATGAAAACAAATATATATATATATATATATATATATATATATATATATATATATATATATATATATATATATATATATATATATATATATATATATATATATATATATATATATATATATATATATATATATATATATATATATATATATATATATATATATATATATATATATATATATATATATATATATATATATATAGTTGAATCTGTAAAAAATAAGGTCCCGTTTCCACGTCTTTAGGCTATAAGGCTTATAGGGCTAGACCTATATTTGTATAGACCAATCAGCACAAGATGGATGATGTGGTCAGTATCACGCCAGCCGTCTTTACTTCCCGGGACTGCACCCGGGACCCACTCAAGGCTGGATCGATTTGGGAGTCGAGGTCATTTTTTGAAAAAAAGTCCGGCTCAGCAAGGGAGCAAACCCACAACCTTTCGATCCACACACGAGCGTCTAGCCGCTATGCCACGGTGACTCCCGTTGAATCTGTATAAACCATTTAATATCTTTTGATTAATTAGTTTTATTGTTGTCAACTGTTTAAATGTTTACTACTTTCTTGTTTCAGTAAATAGTACTGCTGCTGACAAACAAACTTCTGGGGACATTAACCACCCGCAGGACAGGCTTGACAGCTCATTACAGCTACAGGTATGTCATTGGTTAGCAGGCGTTGCATGCTGTTTTCTGTGGTTTTAGGTGTTTGCTTTTTCAGATAAAGGTTGGTTTTATTTCATGGCAGATAACGGCTGGTTAAGTGTGAAAATATATACCTTTATATATTCTGGTTCATGATGAGGCATGAACAATTCGCAGGTGTAAGCGTTTACAGATAACTGCTACACTGGACAGGGCATCACTTGATATTTTCCTCCTCATCGTTTTGCTGTGGAGAGTTTATGTGTGCCGTGTGCAGCTGGCATCGAAGTACTAGTAAGTGGTAGCTTTCACATGTTACAGTTTCTGTATGAGTAGTGTAAGCATCCTGAGAGCATTCTTTTGTGCGAGACATAAACCAGATGGCATATTTGTAATAGTAAACACAATGAATAGTAAAGTATTTCATTTTTCGTTGGCATGAGAAAGGGTAAACGGTTATTACAGCCGTTATATGCATGCCTGGCCACTGGGTCATGGTACACTGAGATAGTATAGCCAGATCTCTTACTCACTGTATTTATTTCAAAGCCAATTCTGATAATTATTTGGTGCCGATTTTTTAAGGCTGTATCAACCATAGAACTGAACTTCTATCTCCCAGTGAGCATAGACCCTCATCCAACTCATAGGCAGACCTGTTTATAACAGGTTGTTGTTTTGAAAAGTTTTCTCTGCAATCAAATAGCCAGTCTCTTTCCAGCTTTCCTTAAGTTTTGAAACTATGTCATCTCCACAATTAAGGTTAGCTACTGCTGTGTGCGAAATTTACTCTCGTATATAAAGAGTTAATGAAGCCAGGGCTTTGTGAAACATGAGTACTCACAGGCATTTATGTTGTGTTGACTGGTTGTGAATGTAAACATTTGGGGTCACTTGAAGAGAGTAGCGCATGATCCATTGGGGAAACATGAGACTTGTGAACATCATGGATATAGTGGGATCTGTGTGGGTCGATATTCACAGATGATTGCAAACTCCCCGAGTTGTGTGCGGTATGTGAGATCCACATGCAGCTGACTGCTGTTGGCAAGAGTGCGTGGTACTTAACAATTTAGCAATGTTTTATTCTGTGGGGCTCTTGTGAACTGTAGGGATAACTGTGGTGGATTATTAGTTGGACTGTGGAATTCTGTCAGTTACTTTTTTTTTATGGACTTGTGTCAGCCATGAGCGTGAAGTTGGCATGGTGGCGGCTATGTGGCGAGCTGGTTGACGGTGTCCTTACGTGCATAGAAGGTGCTTTGTGCATGTTGATAAACGTGGGGAATTGTGATGAAGTATTGAAAGCTGGTTAACTGGATATTGATCAGTGATGCTTTAGTGAGTGGCTGGGGTGGCAGACAGGAGGTCTGGATGGATTCTTTTACCATGTGGAGCATCTAACTTGAGTCCTCGGGTGGCGGGGGCTTTTAGAGGAAGAACCGTCAAAGATTTTCACTGCACATCACATGTATCTACACGATCAGGTAGTGGGTCGCCCATAGCAGACACCTGGTACATAGTTCACTGGGGTGTACTTTCAATGTCTGGAGAGACTGATGTGAGTATTTTGAGTAGTAGACTCGACAGTGAGTCATTGATCACCAATTCATCTTTGTCGCAATATCTTATTCTTTCTTCTTTTGTCAATATCTGCTTATGCCGCCAGGCATCGCAGATCCCAATGTGTTCATTCATAATAAAGAGACTGATCTCACTGCAAGATCCTACTTGGCGTGGTGTAGTACATTACAGTAGTTGTAGACAATGTTAGAGGTTACAATAACATAGGACATGTTAACTTGTTATGTGTGCCTGCTTATAGTGGTCCTGTTGTCATTGGCCTCTTCTTGTTCTCCTGTAGGAACCTAATAGTCATTTTGTCTTCCGAGGGAGCTCTTGTATCTGACAGGAGCAAGTCATACACCCTGGGCACTTGGTAGGATGGGTTACATCCTAAGAACACATCTAACAGCTACTGTGCACTGACTGCTGTCTTTGGGAAAATGTGTGGTGAGGTCCCAATCTTTTCCTTGGTGCGACTCTCACACTTCTGTCCAAAAACCACTAGAACATGTTTTTTTGAAAAAAACCACTGTGGAACTAAAATACTGGCCTTTCTTCTGTGATTGTGCTGAAAAAGATGCTTGGCACAGTATGCTGATTTTTACATTAAGGCTGCGCATTCCAGCCTTGCACATTAAATTTCAACAAACCTCTAACTAGTGACCTTTTATGACATGCTGGAGGGGGGGGGGGGGGGGGGGGGGGGGGGGGGGGGGGGGCAGTAGGTCTAACCTTTTTTCACCGTCCGGCATATATTGCTAGACATATCGGAACTTTACAGATGTTGTGGTCAGCATGATGCTGGTCACGTTTACTTCCAAGGACATTACCTGGTACCCATTTTAGGCTGGCTCAGTCTGGTAGCCAAAGTCATTTTTGTAAAATTCTGGTATGATTAGAACCCAGGAACTTCAGGCTGGCAGGAAACCATCTAGCCGCAGCTCTACCTGTCCCTGTAATATGTGTTATTTGTTTTAATCTTCACAGAATTCTGATGGAGGTCATAAATCAGAGAAGCATCCTTACTTAATGCAGAATGGTTCCCACACCGATGGTAAGTTGTGTACAATCAGTGACTGAACACAACTACAGTAGAGCTTGTTAACACAGATACAGTTATGAAGAGCATTCAGTTAACGTGAACAAACTTTTAGTCATAGCAATGATATATTATTATTAGTCCCTGTGTAGCAAATGTCTTGTAACACAAACTCAGGATTATTTTTTAACTCCTTTGAGTTTTTGTTAGTAAGGTTGTACTGTATTTCTAATTTTATTAAGTGAAACTTATACTGATGGATACTCATTCCCTCCTCCCCAATATTTCTAGTATCGTGGCGAGTTTCCTAACTGAAGCACACAAGTGCAGTTGGGATTTCTTCTTCAGCGATTGACGAGACTTTGTAGCATTTTTGAAATTCTCTAGTACTCTCAGAGTATATATAGCTTCTTCTCCTTCTTCTTAGCGTTCACCGGCTCTGATGGAAAGTTCTTATTTGTCGTCCACTCCTGGACTTTACACTTGATCCAGAACTTGAGTTTTGTGTGCGCATGCATTTTACAGATTTGGCTTTTTTGTATGCAGACTGTTGGTTCCTTACCTGTTAGGCAGATGCAGTTTGGTTTTGAAGGAACCACCCGTAATCAGTCACCTCCTACGACATGCTTGTTAAAGGGACAATGAAGCCCTAAAACACACACTGGGTAGGGCATAATACATTGGTACTGTTCACACAGTACATATACTAAAAGAGAAGATTAGTCTGGCCCCTGCTCAGGATATTACATAGTGAAGGACTCTTTACACCATTGGTACATCGGGCATAGGCCTATAATTTTAGGCCTTTAATTTTGTAAGACCAATAGGCACTTGCCGGGTGATGTGGTCAGCATCTAGCATCTTGACTTCACAGAACATTTCCTTTTATCCCATTTCAGTCTGGGTCACTGACTTTTGTGTGTGTTTGTTTAAACCACAAGATGCCGATTCAAACCCAACATTTAGACTGGCAGGCAGACAAGCAACATAATATAGGGTGGAGAGTGAAATTGCCTCAGTGTCATTAATTCTCTGTGGTTTTCTTCAAGAAATCCTCTGCTAGCTTGCTAGGTCTGTCACAATTTTAGCTTTAATTTCAACCAGGTGGCAGGACAAATATTTTCTTTTTTTATTTTTAAAGCCTGGTTGTATAAATCTTGAGATGGTTTAGTTTGTTTTGGGGGAGGATGTGTTAAGCCTCAGTGAGCAAATATTATGGTAATAATTTTTATTATATTTGGTTGAATAATGGTTTTGGAACAGAATTTTTAAGCATAATGTTGACATCTTTTATTAGCAGTTTTTAGTATGATTTGTTATTAGCTTTACACTTTATGTCTCAGTTATCATGTTGTATGTCATACTTTATTTTTCTTATGGCGCTCAACTCTAGGAGGGGTGGTTGAGATGTTTTGTTGTGGTTTACAACTAGGCTGCAATATCTGGACGTTTCCGCTCAACACAACCGGTTGCAGCAAGCCCCTAATTAGTTGCCTTTTATAACATGCTTGTTTTGGGCCAGTGAGGTCGTTCATTTTTATTCCCAGAATGGGTCTCTGGAACCCAACCCACACATGGAATGTCATACATTCTTATATTTTTATATATTGATCAGGTTAAGATGTTGTCATCAATATCATGTGCCCTGCCAACTGACGTAGGCGCTCATGCATCTCCACAGATCACGATTCCTGGTTGCCTGCAACAGCTCTCTTGATGATATCCCTCCATGCCATCGTTTCAGCCCATCTAGCATCGTCTCTCTTGGTCTGCCTCTACCCCTATTTCCACTTATTTTTCTAGTTGTCACGACGTTCTCCAATGTTTCTCTTCTCATTATGTGACCAAAGAACAGTGTTTGTCTCTTTCTTATTGTTGTATATAGAGATCTACTTTCATTAGCTTCTTTCTAGCAATTATTGTTAGTTACTCTGGCTGTCCAATATGTTATAGCAAAAATGAATTTGATTTGTGAGAAAACTGAAATCATTAATTTATAATTATTATATTGCAGATACCATTTCCAGCAAAGCAGCTTCTTTATCATTGCCACCAGCACCATCTGCTGAAGATATCAGTAACAACAAAAGGGGCAGCTACAGCTTTGGGAGGGGACGATATGGTGGCTACAGCCAGGGACCTCGAGGCAGAGGTCGAGGACGAGGGGACAGAGGTCCAGGTCGTGGGAGAGGTGGTTTTAATGGTGATAGACCAAGAGCTCATTACGACCATGATAGCAGTTACCACCGTACTTCACATACCAGTGATGGTGGCAGCAACAGGTTGGATGTTGGGACCAGCAGATAACTATTACCACAACAATGAATTTGAGGCAGTAGGTGAATGTGTATCCTGTGAGAGATCATCTTGATTTAATAGACAGATAAATCATATACATATTATAAACCCTTGACCTAATGGACTTGTATATAACAAATCTTTGACTTAATGGATCATGTGAACTACCTGTGTAGTCTGTAGACTTTATGTGAACTAACCTTTTAGTATGTAGACATTATATCAGCCATGTGAACTAACTTTGTAGTCTGTATACAGTATATCAGCCATGTGAAATAACTCTGTAGTCTGTAAACATTACATTGACCATGTGACCTAACTCTGTAGTTTGTAAACATTAAATCAGTCATGTGAACTAACTTTGTTGTCTTTAAACATTACATCAGTCATGTGAACTAACTTTTTTGTCTGTAGACATTACATCAACCATATGAACTAACTTTGTTGTCTGTAAACATTACATCAGCCATGTGAACCAACTCTATAGTCTTTAAATATTACATCAGCCATGCGAACCAACTCTGTAGTCTTTAAACATTACATCAGCCATGTGAACCAACTCTGTAGTCTGTAAACATTACATCAACCATGTGACCTAACTGTGTAGTCTGTAGACATTACATCAACCATGTGAACAAACTTTGTTGTCTGTAGACATTACATCAGCCATGTGAACAAACTTTGTTGTCTGTAGACATTACATCAACCATGTGAACAAACTTTGTTGTCTGTAGACATTACATCAACCATGTGAACAAACTTTGTTGTCTGTAGACATCACATCAACCATGTGAACCAACTCTGCAGTCTGTAGACATTACATCAACCATGTGAACCAACTCTGCAGTCTGTAGACATTACATCAACCATGTGAACCAACTCTGCAGTCTATAGACATTACATCAACCATGTGAACCAACTCTGCAGTCTGTAGACATTACATCAACCATGTGAACTAACTTTGTTGCCTGTAGACATTGCGTCAACCATGTAAACTAACTTTGTTGTCTGTATTTAGTACATCAACCATGTGAACTAAATTTGTCCTATTAGCCAGGACGTGTATATTTTTGCCAAGTAATAATTTTTTTTTTATACAACTTATAATTTTTTATGTTGCCATGTTGTTCCTATATAATTTTTAATAGCTGCATTCTTAGATTTATCAATGGTTGATACATGGTTGTTTTATCTAACCTATTTGTCTCTATCAATGACAATCATGTTGTTCCTCTATCCTACGTGTTCCCAAATAGTTAAATGTATATAAATTTATCAATTGCACGCTATGATTTTGTTTATTGTTAACTTAGTACATTTGTTAAAACTTTATTTGATTTGGTTTACTGTTAATTAATATAGTTTTTTTTAGTTTTTTTTAAATTTTAACTTTAACTTCTAATATTTCTTTTTTTTTGTTTCTGTTCTTTTTCTTTAAATATTTAGTTTTAAATTTCACTTGATTGTTTACACTTAATTCAGTAATGTTGTTTTTTTCCATATCATTTTGTTTATTGTTAATACAATTGTTGTCTAAACTTCACATTATTTGGTTCATAATTTTTTTTTTGTACCCCACATGATTTTGTTTGCTGTTAACTTCCTATAGTTTTGTTAACCTCACGGAATTTTAATTTTTATCATATCGGTGTTTTTGTTCTATAACTAATTTGTTCATTTTTTTTTTTTATTATATGTACTGTTGTTTTGTTGAAAGTATTCTGTGCAGAATTATTTTATACTATAGCCAGAATTATTGATCAAACCCCCAAAAAAATCAATTACCTATGTTGTTATTTATATTAAATGTACAAATAAATTATTTAAGGAGTAAAGCAATAAATAAATGAAAGATCAAAGCAGTGAATACATTAGGGATTAGAGCAGTCCCCCCCCCCCCCCCCCTCCCCGCCCAACTCCTTTTCACCCCCACGACGAGTTATAAATTTGAGAAAGAAGGCCATTAACAATCAGACTGCACAAGGTGTTGCCCAACAGCAGAATTTGCCAGGTAATAAATTGTGCAATCTGTTGTTTAAATTAGAATTGACATAACTGCACCTGGGACCACAAGTACTTCATTCCTTTCTGTAGCAGACAGTGAAGAAACCCCATGTTAATGGTGAATATGGCAATAATTGTTGAATGTTGATTTAAGAATCGACATAACAGCACTCAGGACAATAATTGAAATAATTGTAGGCAATAATTGAAAGTATATATCTTTTCCGATGTACATTTAATGTCGGCCAGACCCTTCACCCGATGGCACAGTGGAGCAGTCTCTCCAGACCTGGATACTGTGCCTGTACTACTGCACTGTTCTCCTAAACATGTTACCTGCCTAATCATAAGTAAGCTGGATTGTTTTTATTTACATATGCAATAATATAAGTATTCGTAAAGTTTAATATATATAAAACAAATTAAATAGAACTGAAACTACAGATCTGTTTCCTATGTGTGTTTGTATGTGTGGAAGTGAGTGAGTGACACATTTAATATTTAATTCATGTTTCGTTCACAAACTTATACAACCTGGAAGGAAAATCAGGAAGCCCTAGGAGAGCAGTACCTAGTCTTTACCTTTCAGCCTGAATGTCTTGGGGTTTGAATCCACCTCAGGCTGTCAGGTCGCCCCAGCCTAAACTGGATGCCAGGATATTTTCTTGGAAGTAAAGGTGACTGGCGTGATGTTGACCACGTTGACCATTGACTGCCGGTCTACAGAATTATGTGTCTAGCAACATATTCCTGATGTGGCAATGGATTGAAAAGAGTTCTTATGGGTTTATAAATAATGTAGTTTAATATTTTCTTTGTATAATCCAGGCAGTGGGGTGTTGGTAGTCATGTCTGTCCACAACCTTCTTATAGTCCATGGCTGGTGTGTAGCACAGCTGTGTTTTTCGTTGCGTACGTTGATGTCACACTCAGATTTGTCTTTAGTTTGCTACAGGAGGGGTCATTTGGAAGATTATAGACGAGGTGAAAGATGGTGGTGATGATGATGACGATGTCTTGCTAGCTGCATGCTTCTCACGTAATTCTGATGCTTGTATAATAAAATGTCTGGAAACAACTGTTCTTGTTTATACTGTCTTTATTATGATACCTCAGCAATGTTACAAACAACATCAATAATATTCGAAAAGACGCTATGTTCTCCCTATGGCTACATTCTCGTAGGTTCGCGTTGTGTTCTTCATCTCTAGTTACTGCGTTAATTGGTTCTAGTGTCTGTAACTGCAACCTGGCCTCTAGTGCTGCCTGGTACTAACGGATTGATTGTCGACTCATAACATCTCAGTAGTGTTCCTACCTAAGGTGTCTCTGTTGACCATGGATCCATATATCTTGTGTGCCCTCTTTGTAACTCGTTGTATCGTTTCATGTCTGCTCTCTAGTGACTGTCTTCAAGGCTCCATGTGACTGGCTCCTCTCTTCTAGTGTTGAGCTGAAATCTCTATAACTGAAAGTTCTCTTTGAGGGTCAATGTTACTTGTCCCTCCTCTTTTTAAGTCTTGTAGACTGAAGGCTCTTTGAGGGTAAATATTACTAGTCCCTCCTCTTTCTAAGTCTTGTAGACTGAAGGCTTTTTAAGTGGATTCTTACCCATTATTCATACTTGGATGCTAGAATGCTAGGTATTTGTTTTCTTCTCACTTTTTCTGCTTCTAGAATATTCTTGTATGCTCAACATGTTTACTATGTACGTTCTCACATAGGATTTTCTAATTATATCTCAATTGCATCAGATTTCATCATCTTATTCTGCGCAAATATAGTAATTAAATTGGCAGCTGACGTCCTAGAGACTCCTAAAAAGCAAGAACTACTACGTTCTCTCTAAAAGGGCACGTCAACAATGACAACAAATACTATTTACAAAATATTGTTGCTAAGACCTGTTGATTTTCCTTCCATCAACTAATATGTAATATCCTACCTCCTGACAAACAAGTGATGACGTCAATAACTAGTTTTAGTGGGAAAATAAGGTTACCAAAACTTGTTGATCCCGGTACATCTTAGCTATGCACAATATCCTACCTCCTAACAAACAAGTGATGATGTCTCCTTGTTACAGGGGCATTGGTAGTCATGGCTGTCCACAACCTTCTTATAGTCTATGGCTGTCCACAACCTTCTTATAGTCTATGGCTGTCCACAACCTTCTTATAGTCCATGGCTGTCCACAACCTTCTTATAGTCCATGGCTGTCCACAACCTTCTTATAGTCCATGGCTGTCCACAACCTTCTTATAGTCCATGGCTGTCCACAACCTTCTTATAGTCCATGGCTGTCCACAACCTTCTTATAGTCCATGGCTGTCCACAACCTTCTTATAGTCCATGGCTGTCCACAACCTTCTTATAGTCCATGGCTGTCCACAACCTTCTTATAGTCCATGGCTGTCCACAACCTTCTTATAGTCCATGGCTGTCCACAACCTTCTTATAGTCCATGGCTGTCCACAACCTTCTTAGAGTCCATGGCTGTCCACAACCTTCTTATAGTTCATGGCTGTCCACAACCTTCTTATAGTCCATGGCTGTCCACAACCTTCTTATAGGCCATGGCTGTCCACAACCTTCTTATAGTCCATGGCTGTCCACAACCTTCTTAGAGTCCATGGCTGTCCACAACCTTCTTATAGCGTTGGTATTCATGTCTGTCCACAACCTTCTTATAGTCAATGGCTGTGGCGTTGGTATTCATGTCTGTCCACAACCTTCTTATAGTCCATAGCTGTGGCATTAGTATTCATGTCTATCTACAAACCCCCATCCTGTGTACCTTTAGTCTTTTTTTCACATTGACTAGTTGTAAACTCCATCAGAAAAGTTATAGTTGTTTGTTTACTTCTGGCCTCTAATCCTGTTCCAGAACCTGATTGTTGCATGCACATTCGTTTACAGATCTGCCTCATGTATGTGTGCAGACTGTTGGTTCCTTGCTTCTCATGCTTTTGGGTAGGTAGTGGCTCTATTCCTGTTTTTCTCACAATAGGGCGCAGAACCCACACGTGGAGTAAAGTAAGTAGTAAGTAAAGGACCCTGTTCCACGCCTTTAGGCATATAGGGCTAGAGCTATATTTTTTAGACCAATCGGCACAAGATGGGTGATGTGGTCAGCATCACGCCAGTCACCTTTACTTCCCGGGATGACCTGGGATTCAGGGTCCCACGTAGAGTAGCTTCAATCCATTCTGACACATGATCTTCCATTCCATGATGTCAGTCTCCCTCTACTTCCTCTCCCACCTCCACCCCATCCCAACTTTCCCACCGTCATCATGTGCTCCACTTTTCTCCTTCTGATGACATGACTATAGAATGTAGATTGTCTCCTTCTGATGACATGACTATAGAATGTAGATTGTCTCCTGATGACATAACTATAGAATGTAGATTGTCTCCTTCTGATGTGGGCAGTTCTCTCCCTTAGTTTCTTTCAAGATATCTTCATTACTTTTTTTATCTGTCCAGGGTATTCTCATTATTCTTATATAAAACCACATTTTTATGGCCTGGAGAGAATGAGGCATCTGTGTGTGACCAGAGGGTCTGGCGGGCTCACTACACTCAGAGGAAAGGCAAGACGGTTGGAATTATGCGCTGGCTGCTGAATTTGAGGACGGATCAGGCATGGGAATACCCTGAGTTCTGTGATGTCAATTCTTGACTCAGCTCAACCACATTTCCACCGCTGTTAATAATTTAGATTCTAGGAACATGTTTTCCACTTTGTCAGCCTAAGCAAATATTGGATGCCTGGTACTCTCTGTTCTGCTTCAGACAGTTGTATTATGTATGTATAATACTTTTTAGTCGTCTTCTGTAGTTTAAGCGCCGCAAACGCGCTTCGTAATGCCGGGGTGCCGGGTTTGATCCCTGCTGCGGACGGTTTGTCTTGCGCTGGTTTCAAAAGTGGTACCGAGAGCCGACCGTCCAGTAGGCAATGGCAAACTACTGGACCTAAATTTGCCTAGAAAAACCACAACAGCCAGAAAGTGCTGGGGTTGGGTTTGCAGCGTCATGTCAAGGATACGCAACTAATTTAATTTAATTTAATACTTTCACATTTACCGAAAGGCTACTAGGATTCTGGTCTTCCTGCTATCTATAGTAAAATCTTTGCACTTCCTTATGTTGGGGCGCTATGTTTGATTCCGGGTGCCGGTGATTTGGCAGCAGACAATCCTGCATTGGTTTCGACAGTGATACCAAGAACTTACCATTCAGCAGGGAATGGCAAACTGCTGAACGTAAAATTTGCCTAGAAAAACCACAACAGCCAAAAAATGCTGTGGTTGGTTTTAAGCTTCGACAGGGCATAACAAACATACACACATGCTTTGTCTAGGTAGTTTAGTCACTGGTACCATGTGGATTGTTTGTGCAAATCGCTGAACATATCCTGCAAGACTGACCCTTGTACATTACATTCTTTGTAGTCTCACAGATACCATGTTGTAGTCCAGTGACATGGTTTTGTGTATTTGTCTTGGGCTTCTTGGCTGATAGATTGCTCCTCTTTTTTTTTTTTTTTTTTTGCAGGTTTAACCTACACCATTTATCCATCTCTTTCTTGGTCTTTCTCCCAGATGTTCTGCTGTACAAAGTCTCATATGCAGTTCTGTCTGGCCACATTCTCAATAGATGACCGAACCATTTCCTTCATTGTCTGTCAATATAATCCACACATGGTCTTATTCCGTCTCTCTAATGCTGGTATTCGTAACCCTGTCCATTCTTGCATTGCTAGTGTCTTTACTGAGACAGCTTATTTCACATATAGCTGTTTTCTGTTATTTATTCTATAATTTAATATCTCCTGTGTAGTAGCGGTGGATTACACCACTGCCGTCTTGCTATGCCTGTCGCGTGGCAGGGTAGTGAAAACAGTCAGACCTGGTTGGTGCCCATCTCCTTCCAGGCGAGCCATCGCCTCGTTAGTCGGAAACCTCGCGGCTTTAGTTTTCCGGCGTGCACCACAAGGAGGTGGGGTGTTTTAATCAGTCAACACTTTTATGCATTTCACTTCATCAGGTGCCGCCTTCGTAGTGAAGGTTGGCTGCAATGGATCTCCAACACGCTTGTTTCTTGTCCTGGGGGAGGGGTGGGGGGGGGGGGTCCTGGTGCTACCCGTCGCTCAGTGGGCCGTAAACTGTTTCTCCAGGCGCCGATTGACGCCAGATGTGATAGTTAATTATTATTATGTGACGCCATCGATGTATGCGCACGTTGAATACTCTCAAAATACCCACCGTGTTAGTTTACGTGGCAAAACTAGGAGTCAACGTACTTCCTATATCCTTAACACTCGCATGTAGTGACTTTTGCATACGCCGATTCAGGTAATCACGTTAATCAGTCGATTAATTAACTTTTTCCGATATAAACCTTATTAGAATTTGTTATCATCATCATCACTATCCAGCTGTAATATTTGTACATCGCATAAGGTTTGTAGTCGACTTCTCAGTTCAGACACTGGTTATATGACAGTTCCAGCGATGAGTTGATTGAGCTTGTTCAAGAACCGACATCACAGCACTCGGGGCATTCCCATAAGCGTCTCGTCCCTATCTTTTGCAGACAGCGCAGAGTTCCAGTACTTATGGTGCCAGCAGCATTCTGATTATACGTCTGTCTTGCCTTTCCTCTCAGCGTCAAGTATCGACCAGATCCCCTCGTCACTCATACCGCATCACTTTCACCAGACTGTGGTAATCTATTTGCCCCTCAGAATTGTACACGTTTTTTTCCACAAGACCCTAACCACGTCTGCTTTATGCATCAGTATTCCACCAAGTTGTACAGAGCCAGCCTGTTCATTTCCCAATACATCGCCATTCCCTGGAAGGGTAAAGACGATGACATCGATAAGCTGACTCCCTATCGCTGCCCAGGTTCGGCCCCCACGCCTCCTTGTGTATATGGCAAGATCCCACGCCTCACTGTTTAAATGGCAATACCCCATGTCTCCCATACCTCCTTGTGTATATGGCACGACCCCAATTCCCCCTTGTGTATATGGCAAGACCCCCATGCCCCCTTGTGTATATGGCACGACCCCAATTCCCCCGTGTGTATATGGCAAGACCCCCATGCTCCCTTGTGTATATGGCAAGACCCTGTGCCCCCTTGTGTATATGGCACGACCCCAGTTTCCCCCTTGTATATATGGCACGACCCCAGTTCCCCCTTGTATATATGGCACGACCCCAGTTCCCCCCTTGTGTATATAGCACGATCCCAGTTCCCCCCTTGTATATATGGCACGACCCCAGTTCCCCCCTTGTATATTTGGCAAGACCCCAGTTCCCCCCTTGTATATATGGCACGACCACAGTTCTCCCCTTGTATATATGGCAAGACCCATGTGCCCCCTTGTGTATATGGCACGACCCCAGTTCCCCCTTGTGTATATGGCACGACCCCAGTTCCCCCCTTGTATATATGGCACGACCCCAGCTCCCCCCTTGTATATATGGCAAGACCCTGTGCCCCCTTGTGTATATGGCACGACCCCAGTTCCCCCTTGTATATATGGCAAGACCCTGTGCCCCCTTGTATATATGGCAAGACCCTGTGCCCCCTTGTGTATATGGCAAGACCCATGTGCCCCTTGTGTAAATGGCACGACCCCAGTTCCCCCCTTGTATATATGGCAAGACCTCCATGCCCCCTTGTGTATATGGCAAGACCCTGTGCCCCCTTGTGTATATGGCAAGACCCTGTGCCCCCTTGTGTATATGGCAAGACCACACGCTCCCTTGTGTATATGGCAAGACCACACGCTCCCTTGTGTATATGGCAAGACCACACGCTCCCTTGTGTATATGGCAAGACCACACGCTCCCTTGTGTATATGGCAAGACCACACGCTCCCTTGTGTATATGGCAAGACCACACGCTCCCTTGTGTATATGGCAAGACCACACGCCCCCTTGTGTATATGGCAAGACCACACGCCCCCTTGTGTATATGGCAAGACCACACGCTCCCTTGTGTATATGGCATGACCCCAGTTCCCCCCTTGTATATATGGCAAGACCCTGTGCCCCCTTGTATATATGGCAAGACCCTGTGCCCCCTTGTGTATATGGTAAGACCCTGTGCCCCCTTGTGTATATGGCAAGACCACACGCTCCCTTGTGTATATGGCAAGACCACACGCTCCCTTGTGTATATGGCAAGACCCTGTTCTCCCTTGTATATATGGCAAGACCCTGTGCTCCCTTGTATATATGGCAAGACCCTGTGCTCCCTTGTGTATATGGCAAGACCCTGTGCTCCCTTGTGTATATGGCAAGACCCTGTGCTCCCTTGTGTATATGGCAAGACCCTGTGCCCCCTTGTGTATATGGCAAGACCACACGTTCCCTTGTGTATATGGCAAGACCACACGCTCCCTTGTGTATATGACACCTACTGCATCCTCTAAAGAAGTTATAAATGGGAATCTGTAACGGTTACACCGAATGATTCTCAGGGTTCACTGCATTCCTGTCAACTACGTGACAACTAATCTCAGTATTCACATAACTATGTGGCAACTTCTTCTCAGGGTTCACTGAAATCCTGTCAACTACGTGACAACTATTCTGAAGGTTTGTCCAACCGACTGCCGAAGGATAGCGTATGCCGCTCTACAGTCCCTTGTGTTAATTTAATCATTCATAGCTTGGCTCGGTATGTGTCGATTTATAGGCAAATGAGGAAGGTTGTCATCCCCCACACCAGAAGGAGGCAATCTTCATTTGTGGCCATGTCACGAGAAGGAGAAATCTGGAATACATTGTGACGGTGGGCAAGTTGGAGAAGGAAAGAGACAATGTGGAGGCCGAGAGAGAAGGTTATGGACAGTTTGTCATCATGGGATCGAAAACCATCTGTGGCAGGCATAATTAAAAGAGCACGAGAGTGAAGGTTGTGGATATTCAGAACTACTACCGTCACCCCGCATGAACTGTAAGAGGGAGAAGAGGTTTTTGTGTAAAGAATCATGGTGAGTTGGTGATCAAATGGCAACAGCGAGACATGGAACAGGTGAGCAAACAAACAAGCAGGCAAACAGAAAGTTGGCGTCACGCAGATACACGTTCAGAGACAACAGATGGACATACAAGATAGTGTAGAGAGGCATGCAGATAGACATACGTAAGGACGAGTACACAGGCAGACGGACGGACGGACGGACGGACGGACAGACAGACGGACGGACGGACGGACAGACAGACAGACAGACGGACAGACGGACGGACGGACAGACAGACGGACGGACGGACGGACGGACGGACGGACGGACGGACGGACGGACGGACGGACGGATAGATAGATAGATAGATAGATAGATAGATAGATAGATAGATAGATAGATAGATAGATAGATAGATAGATAGATAGATAGATAGATAGATAGATAGATAGATAGATAGATAGATAGATAGATAGATAGATAGATAGATAGATAGATAGATAGATAGATAGATAGATAGATAGATAGATAGATAGATAGATAGATAGATAGATAGATAGATAGATAGATAGATAGATAGATAGATAGATAGATAGATAGATAGATAGATAGATAGATAGATAGATAGATAGATAGATAGATAGATAGATAGATAGATAGATAGATAGATAGATAGATAGATAGATAGATAGATAGATAGATAGATAGATAGATAGATAGATAGATAGATAGATAGATAGATAGATAGATAGATAGATAGATAGATAGATAGATAGATAGATAGATAGATAGATAGATAGATAGATAGATAGATAGATAGATAGATAGATAGATAGATAGATAGATAGATAGATAGATAGATAGATAGATAGATAGATAGATAGATAGAGAGGGGGTTGTGTGTAAAATACATATTTGTGTATGCACTATTCTTCTTTTTCTTTTTCTTCAGTATTCCGAGTCCTTGAGTGTATTAGCTGCAGATATCACCTGCCTCCATTCCTCTCTGAGATTATTCTTTTTCCAGCTGGTGACACCAAGGGTTTGCAGGTCTGACCTCTCCGAGGTCTTCTTGGTCTGCCTCCTGGTCTGCGACCATTCAGATTCTTTGTGTACACAGTTTCTACCTCGCTGACATCTGACATTCTATCAGTATGCCTCAGCCATTGCATTCTATTAGCCCTCGTGATGCTGGTGATCAATGGTGTTTTAAATAGGTTATGAATTTCGTTTTTGCTTCTCACTCTCCATATGCGTTAGTTCCAATGATTACTCGTAAGACAGTTTTCAAAAATACACTTTACTCAGACCTACAAAATAATTCTTTGATGAAAGTACAAATACCTTGCAATTCCTTCTTGAATTCGCTTATTTGTCATCGTTTTATATTTTGTTTCTTTTATCCAGTCTTCAGCCAAACATAAATTTTGCCGTGATTTGTACTGGTTTCGTCATAGACATAATAAAGTGTACGCTGGTCCTTGGTGGAAGATGAGAATTGTTTGCCTAGCCAGAGATTCTTAGCTGACATCGTCTCAAAGGAATGATGCACCTACGTCGGTCTTTCTCCTGCATGAAGTTGCCAAACTGCAGACATATTCGGCCAAGACTGTGGTTTGTTCTCATTGGTATCGTTTTAGCTTTCTTCATTATCAATGTTTTGCTGAATGTACTGCCCCTGTGGGTTGGGTCCAAACATGGCGTGGACAGTTCCCCGGTCAACTTGGTTTGGTTGTTGCCAGGCTTGAACCCGGTGAGTCAACCCACAACTGGACCCAGCCATAGTGGGACAAGCGTTTCCACGATGAATTTGGAAGCACAATATCGTTCTGTCATGGTGTCTCCAGATTGCAGGCCACCGCACATGATCTGGGACACAAACCTACGCCACACTGATCGAATTGTTGAACAACTTAACTACATTCCTAAACGCCGCCGGTTGTTCTCGTCTGCTCATATCCTGGTGTTTGAGAAAGGTGGCGGGGAGGAAATACCGGCCGGTAACACCCTATTTAAAAATAATCGCTGCTTGGTGGACAACTGTAACATCACTCTCGATCCTAAGACTGACCAGCACGTAGACGCCCTTGTCACATCCATATCCATTAGTGGCTACTTGCTACATAAACGTAGACAAGAAGATGTCTATGTCTTCTATCAGTTGGAAAGTCCCAGGTCCTTTGTCTCCTCGGAGCGAATGTCTGGTTTTAACTGGACAGCTACGTATAGACACGACTCTACCATCGTCACCCCGTACGAGAAATGGGTGCCATTTGAAAATAACACAAACGCTGGATATTTCGAAGGAATAGATGCATTCCCAGAAAGTAGACCCACAATCAGTAAAAACTATGCAGACGGTAAAAGCAAAATGGCGGCCGCCCTGATCTCCAACTGTATGGGAAAGCGAATGGTGGTGATACACGAGCTGACCAAGTATATACGGGTAGACGTCTATGGATCCTGCGGGACGCCGTGCAAGCTAGATTGTCTGGAAATGATCAGTCGTGACTACAAGTTTTATCTGGCGTTTGAGAACGCAAACTGCGTGGATTACATCACGGAAAAGTTCTTCAAGAATGCACTGAGGTAGGTAGTCAAGGGCAGCGTCAAGGCGGAAGGGGGGCGGGGGCGCTGAAGTGTTGTCACAGTGCTGTCTAAACGCCTGGTCACACTGGGCAGCCAAAAGAGCATAGGGGCCCCATTCTAATATACTTTTTTTCACTTTCATCTAGACTGTTCAAACCAAAAGGACTTTTTTTTCAAATCACACAAGAAATTTTCACATCAAACTGGACAATTTTCAAACAATTTAGATAAGCTTTTTTTTTTCAAACCACAAAAGACAATTTCTGTAACTACAAGGGCGTTTTTATTTTCTCCTCCAAATTAAAGAGGTAATTTTTCAAATCAAACTGGGCAATAGTCAGAGCAAACTGGGCATAGTTATTTTCAACATTTGGGGGGGGGGGGCAATAAATCGTTTTTTTTGTTTATACGTAGAACAAAAGCATTACAATATCAAACAAGGGGCAACGACCTTACAATCAGCATGAGAAAGACTGCACAGCTGCTGCTGTCATCTAGTTCATCAATATAGACAGAACGATCTTCGCACTGAGTTGCCCTTCAGACGTTCGCTTTTAATGACCGCGCTTTGTCCAGCTGCTCAGCAAGCGCTATGCTTATGCATTCACTTTCAATAACACATTTTTCTACCTGGTTCAGCAGTTAGGTCAAGTGACAGGAACTGTAGATGACTAAGGTAGACTAGGTTCCTACACATGTAATCTGGTTTGTGTATTCTGGCGGTGTCCATGATCAGCTATGCACAGTTCATTTCTTCCCTGCGACGAAAATGTGCAGAACTGTTCGCCCCTGCAGTTGCTTTTTGAGCTAACTATTGCTGGTTGTTTGTAACCGGAGAAATGTAGGGTGTGCTCTTTTCTTGATACCTTCTGTATCGAAGGTTATGGACCAAGGTAACGGATACAATGGAAGGTACTGAAACCCTTACCTAGAGAGAATGACACGGTTGGTAGTGGCTGTGGGCTCTGGGCGCCACTCGAGACTCAGCTGGAAGGCAAGAAGAGTAGTTAACCAGTTGACAACGGGTACCATCAGTGTGGAAACTCTTCGCTGTCTGTTGAGGAGAGAAGCGGAGCTAATATGGGCCTGTCCTAAATGTTTTGATGTTGAATATTTACCCAGATGAACAAGATTTATAGCCACCATTAGCAAGAGGACGGCCGCAGAAAACATGGATCGACAACATTAAAGACACTATAAATTCACGGCATGACAATAGCTAGTTTCAGCCAACGTGCACTGGATCGCAAATTATTCCTCCCCACGGCGCTTAACGGCAGAAGTGGTTTATGATGACGATGATAATGATTAGTGTCGCTGTGAGATCTCTCAAAGTGGGCAGCAGTACGTTTGAGCACGTCCTTCTTCTTGTGCAAGCTTTCGTCTGTCAAACATGGAAGTTACATCCTCTCTCATAAATGAAGATACGAAGAAAATGGTACAGGACTACCGGAATGGCGGCGCTAGCAACCATGATTATTTCAAAGCAAAAACTGTGAGTATTCAATCGGTTTCATCGCTTAAATTAAACCTCTTACCAGTTCAAACACATGACGGCAATGTTTTCCACCGCTGGATACTCGAGGATATCAGGTTTCTTTACTTGTTACCTCGTTGGTTACACTGGCTGTGATAGAAACAACAGGCGAGCTGGAGTTTGTTGCTATCCTTGCGACGTCATCAGTGATTCATGGGGTGGTGTCTATTCAAAAGTGGAGCCTTTTAATAAATCAACTGTGTATTTAACTTCAGGAAGAGTCTTGTCAACAAGTGCTTCACAGTGCAGCAGATGTTTAAGAGTGCACAAAGTTTCCTAACGTCCATGGGATTTAGCAAAATGTTGCCTTCTTTTGGGAGAAGTCCGGGTAGATGGAACCCGTTAGCTTTGCACAGCAGTCCATCTAGGAGACGGCAAACTCTGAATTTAAACCCCCAAGTTCAAGGTGGGCCAACGTGCTGAGGAACTGGATGGCCATGGGTGAGCTGGTCCAGAACGTTGGACGTCTGGCGGGCGGGCGGGGCGGCACCAGGCGTATGGACTCCTACGGGACATCCATTGCCCCTTCCCTAGCAGGCAGGCAATACTAGGGCGACCGGTCATTTCCTGCAGTACGCTATTTTTTTTCGTATGGATTTTAAAAATATACATAATAATCGTCACCGGAGCTTAAGGGCACGTGCTCTGCGCTTGACACATTATTCAGCGGTTAGTGAAGCTTAGTGGCTTTAGAATCATCACTACAAAACACATTTGGGAAGGTCTTGGAGAAGATAGTTGCTGTAAAGTTACAAGAATTTTTGGAAAGGGGGAAGCTTCTCCCAAGAGGTCTTTGAAGTTACAGGCCAGGAAAGGACACTTGGGCAAATGCGGCCACTTTTGCTTTTGACGTCTATGAAGGGTTCCAGAACAGACAGGAAACTATGGCGGTAGGACTGGATCTCGAGGATGCTTATAACAGAGTGAGATACGACATCTTAATGACTGCACTGAGGGAGAAGGAGGTCAAACCATGGCTGGTGAATTATGTTGCAGCTGTCCTGTATTCACGTCGGGTTGCTCTCCGACTGGGCTCATGGACCTCTGAACCATGCACTTTGGCCCCAGGACTGCCACAGGGATCAGCCATCTCGCCTGTGCTCTTCAACGCCTAGAAGCACCAGGAGTTGGAAGGATACTGACTTGCATATAGGCAGGGGGAAGAGAGGGAGCAAACAGCACGGGAGCTACAAGCGACAGTAGACAAAGTGACTGAGTGGTGTACAGAAATGAAGGCTGTCGTCCACCCGGAAAAGGCGTCTGTTTTGTGGTGTTCTATGGACAACAGAATCGTTAAAACTAATGTCCCAAGTCTCACGATAGATGGTAGAGACGTCAACGGAGAAACCAAACTGAAGTATCTGGGAATTACATTTGACAGGAGCCTGTCATTTAAGGACCATGTGGAGAGTGTTGTGACGAGATGCCAAAAAGGACTTAGTGCACTTAAGACGATGGCTGCATTTAACATAGAGCAGAGAATGCTTTTCACACTATATCAGCACCTGATCCTGTCAGTGGTGGATTATGGCTTGGGATTGCTTACCGTCTCAAAGAGTCAGATGGACAAACTAGAGCGCATACAGAACGCGGCTATGCAGGTCATTCTGGGTTGCACCAGAGACACCCCAGTAGTGTGTATGCGATACATCCTTGGTTTGCTGACGGTTGCAGGTAGGTACAAGGTGATGCAGGCATAGTCATATCTCAGGGTAGCTGCAGACACAGACCACCCTCTGCATGAAGCTCTGGGTGCAGCTAAGGGTCAGCAGCTGATAAGAGGGAGGTCATGGATGGCTCAGGCAGAAGACACAATCATACAGGTTGGCATCCTTAAGAACATTAGGTGAGGAGAGGAATGGGTCAAAGTGCCACCTGAGCAGTCAGACTTGTGTAGAGTCATAATCACGCTGAGCCGGGAATGCAGAGACTGACCAGCAGGTGCTACACAGGTGGAAATTCAGCAATTAATTCAAGATAATGCTGGCTCAGAGGATTTGATCATTTACACAGACGGTTCAGTGTCAAGAGGCAAAAGAAGTGCTTGGGGCTTTTTAGCAAAAGTTAATGGTCGACGTCTGATGCAGGAGAGCCTAGCATATGATACCACAACATCCAGCTTAAGAATGGAGGTGGAGGCGGTCACTGCAGCTTTCCGCTGGCTAGAGAACACGACACACACACACACACACACACACACACACACACACACACACATTGTAATTGTAACTGATTCAGAACGCATGCTGAGGAAGATCAGAACAGGTATGCTTCGCGCAGAGTGGCATGCTTCGCTGCGGAGGACGAGAGTGAGGAGTATTGTCTGGATTTTTTCACCGGGTCACGCCGGTGTGTTGGGAAATGAACAGGCGGACAGACTGGCTGGCTCTGCACAACTTGGTGGAATACTGCTACATGATAGGGCAGACGTGGTTAGTGCCTTGTGGGAGAGCTTGTACAATGTGGAGGAGCAGATGGATCACCAGTTTGGTGAGATTGATGCAGTTGGGGGTGACGAGAGTTTCTGGCAGAAGCTCAAGGCTCAGAGGAAAGGCAAGACGGACATTTAATCAGAAAGCTACTGGCACCATTAGTATCGGAACTCTTCGCTGGCTGCTGAAGATGGGGACGGAGCGCTTATAGGAATGCCCCGAGTGCTGTGATGTCGGTTCTTGAATCACATCAAATCAAATGAAGATACACTTCTCCCTGCCTTGCAGTACGTGTGCTTAAAAAATGAGAGTATGTTTTTTACGAGCTTCCGATCATCGTCGTGTTGTTGACTCGGTTAAGCTCGTACGGACGTACCTACTCGTACTTTTTCAGACTGATCTTCTATAGTGATTTCTAGGGGCATTAAAAATTGTAGACTCGGCTAGGTCAGTCCCGCAGGACTTCGAGAGTCAGCTTCTTTTTGTTGTTCCCCTCTTCAGTTTCGCTGGGAAATGCTGCCTTCTCGTCTGTATGCAGTGATGTTGTTTCTTGCTGTGTTGTCGTTGATACCAGCTACTTGTGCTGCCCCGTGAATGATTTTCTAGGCTATCCATCGATTGGTGGTTTTGTCCCCTCAGGGATGCTACCTAGAGGTTTACCATACCATCCTGGGATTGCCAAATTTAAATCTGCATGACGGACAATAAGGCAGACTCCCAGACAGCAAGTTTAACCTCCAGAGAAGTTATAATTAAGGCGTTCTTAACTATGACGACAGCCAGGCGTAACGTGCAGTGCTACGCTAATCAGGATGATTGTCTAAGCGATTAACACAAGCCTAATTATTCAATTGGATTGTGGGGGGAGGGGGAGTCGGCGCCAAGAACGTTTATTTGCACCGTCGTCGCCTCGGAAACGCGTCTTCGTGTCGTTTATTTGCTTATTTGTTAAGTTGTTTCGTGAAATTGACTGGACCATAAAATAAACAGAGAATTAAACAGCTACAAATCCCGGAAAACCCTGTCAACCGTAAAGCCATATAGCACGGTTATATTGGGGCACCACAAAACGATAACGAAGTAACCTTTAGTTAAAAAAAAAAAATTTAAGAAACTAAATAAAGCACATATTTATATCGATGTCGTTAAAGAACTTTCTAGAAAGAATTATGTAAACTTTGTACAGTGATTTCTCACAAGTTCTAACATATCCGCAAAATTAACTTAAAAAAAAAAAAATTATGTGTCCAGCTTGTTTGAAAAACGTCCAGTCTGAACTTAAAAACGCTCTAGATAATTTGAAAATCGTGCCGTTTTCAGTGAAAATGGTACGTATATTATTTTATCAATTATTTGCAAATTAAACCATGTAAATGCTTGCGTAGATAAGGCTGCGCGCATTGGTTTTCCCATATCGCGGTCAAGATGGTACTGTCTTGTCTCAAAATTCATATCTAAGATACAGATGCTGTTTTGTCTTGATTAAGTAACTTAAGCACATCATGATCATCAGTGTTGTTTTTATCTTCAGCGCAAACATCGACGTGGTCATAGCGATTTGTTTTTGTCACCACTTCCGTAATCATTCTATTATTATTATTATTATTATTATTATTATTATTATTATTATTATTATTATTATTATTATTATTATTATTATTATTATTATTATTATTATTTATTATTATTATTACAGACTTGTATACTTACGTGTATACGTTCCCCTTCTTAGCCATCACGATCGCCATTATCACAATCTCCTCCTCCTCATTCTTCTTATTATCCTTCTGCTGCTTCTACCTACTCTTTCCTTCTATCATCGCCCTTCTTCTGTTGCTCCGCCTCTTTATCCTTCCCTTTCATCCCCATTTCCCTTCCTCATTCTTTTCACCGTATTTTGCACCCTTCCCTCCTTTTCTTTGTCGTATTTTTTCATCATTGCCATCATTCGTTGTCTACTTCGTCCTTATCCTTGCCTTCGTCGTCTTCATGTACTCCCCTTTTAACCTTTATATCCTCCGCGTGTCATCCTCCCTTTTATCACTTTTTGTCTTCATTGTCGCCGTCCTCCTTCTCTTCCACCTTGTTGTCGTTTTTCTTCCAGTCCTTTTAACACTTCTTCTTATTCCCGATACAACTGCAAAGCTCCTTAACTAAATTGTTATCTTGGCTCCATCCCCGATAATCTGGCTACAGTATCAGGTTGTCTGCTTCATAGAACCAGGAATAGAGAAGGGAAAACCAAGCAAGAAGACATCGGACGCCGCTAGAAACTTTCTTGGCTTTTACCGGCTATAAAAATCTGCAAAAAAAAAAATTGTCGTTGTTCGTCCACTTCTGGACTTCTTCGAGACTTAAAGTTTAGTGGGCACATCCATTTTCCAGATTAGATTTCCCTGTATGCAGACTGTTGGTTCGTCACTCTCAAACAGATACACTCTGACTTCGAAACACTCATGTGACATGCTTGTTAGAAGACAGTGGATCTACCCCCCCCCCTTTCCAGGTGGGTCGTGGGTCTATTCCCCCACCCCCCCCCCCCCAAAAAAAAAATGGGCTCCCAGAACCGACACGGAGAGTTGGTGATAGTGAGTGTGTTGATGAGGGGAGGCCCCAAATCTAGCACATCCGGTAGGCTACATCCTGCAAATGCCTCTTACCCGGCATTTCTCATAGTGGCCTCTCCCCAAAGGATGAAACAATCTATTAGGTTAATGTGTTACATTCTGTTGTTAACAGTAGAAACGTCGTACCTGTGGTGTTCGGCGCCCCATCGTCGGACTACGTTCGCTCAGCCCCGCCTTACTCCTACATCCACGTTGACAACTTCCCCACTGTGAGACATCTGGCTTCGTACTTGCAAGGTGGGTCCTGACACACTCACTGCTGTCATGCGGCACCGCTTTGGCGTGTTTGTGTGGCATGTACATTGTTTGTTGTGTGGGTGCTGGGTAAGTGACTGGGTGGCTGCAATGGTGTTTGGTTTAGTTGATAGTTACTTAGTTCATTGGATGACTGGCATAAAACGTTATACATGTTGTATGGATGGATGCATGATTGGTTCAGTGAATGGTTCGGCGAATGAATGTTTTATTTGTGACTAATTTTTGTGTTAACCCGCAGGGGCATAGGAACAAAGGAAGGCCAAAAAACACATGTAGAAGAGAACTGGAGAATGAAGTTAGAAAGATGGAGAGGAGATGGGGAGAGCTCCATGTAATGGCGAAGGATAGAACGACTTGGCGTGAGTTGGTTGAGGGCCTATGCTCCATCGGGGGATAAAAAGGCAGAAGAAGAAGAAGATGAATGTCTGTGTGGAAAGGGGGGGGGTGGGGTGTTTGTTGTTTGTATATTTTTTTTGGTCGGGAAGAAGAAAAAGAAGATACAGAAGTAGAAGAAGGAAGAAGAAGAAGAACCCGAACAAGAAGAAGAAATGGAGGAGGAGGAAAAATATGAAAAATATGAAGAGGAAGATAGCCACTCATAGAAGGAGTGGAATTAGAAAGAGCTTACATAACTACATCTTGTAGTTCTCAACAGACTTCAAAACAGCGGTCACCAAAACAGCCGATGCTAGTAAGCTTGTGTTCAGGATGCTTCGGGAGTGTGCATCTTTCTGTTGTAGTTGTTGTTGTGTGAAATTGGGTGAAGTTGAAATCCCATTAAAAAGGTTAGTAGCGTATCCTTTACAGGACTTTGCAGAACCCACCCCAGCAGCCCCTGGTTGTTGTGTGGTTTCTCTAGACAAATTTACGTCCAGTCATTTGCCATTTGCTTCCTGGACGGTCGGCCCCCTGATACTCCTGTTGAAACTAACGCAAGGCGCATGGCCCGCAGTTGGGATCGAACCCGGCAACCCGGCATTACGAAGCGTTCGCATCGACTTAGCCACAGAGCCCACGAAATCCCACTGGGACCGCAGATTAAGAAATAACACCCGATGACGCAAAATGGCACTTTTTGGATGAGAATGGTATACAGGCCAAAAACCCCGTTCAACTACAAGGTTATTAGGACCCCGGCCGGTTACAAAGTAAGGTGAAGTCTGAACAGGTTAGGGCTGATTAGACAAGTCGTTTGGACATGTGTGCAGAATGGGAGAGAATCGGCCACTACGGCAGGCACGGGAAGCCGAGAACCAGGTAACCAGACGACCATGACGACCCAGGGTCCGCTGGGAAGACAACATCCGACAGTCCCTGAATGACAGAAGACTCGGATGGAACAAAGCCAGAAAGAAAAAAAACTGCTGATAGAGAAGTCTGGCGATCTCTCTGGCAAACCTCTACACCCCAAAGTAAGAAGAGGAGCGACTAATAAAGTAAGTATTAATGCACACAACAATAAATAAAGAGCCAACAATTAAAGGAAAAACAGCTGTGGTAGCTAGACGCTTCCCGAAATCGCTATGGGAGGATATTTTTCCTCTTCCAAACTGACCTCGGTTTCCAAGTCAACACAGGCTAAAATGCATACCAAGTAACGTCATGTGAAGTAGAGGCGGTGGACGTGATATTGACTACATCAGCCACCGAGTGCCGTTTGGTCTGTACAACTATGAGGCTAGCATTCTAATGCCTGGTGTGGCAAAGGGGTCAAACAGAATCATTTACTGTATTTAATATTTTTTTTACATAATTTTCGCAAGCTGTTTCAAAAAAGCGCCTTATTTAAAAAAAAAAAAATCTAACATCTACAGAACTGGATGTAAACGACGATATGTATAATGTTTACTTCAAGTGGAAAGGCACAGGATCCTTCATCAACACGAAATTCTGGTGCCGACTTTGTGCCATGGTGAATGACCTGGATAAACCCTATTTGTCGATTCCTGATGTCGGAGCCTGGTTTGTAAATAACGCATGTGGGGATGGGTAAACTAGGACAGACGTTCTTTTGGTGAAAGTTTCGAAAATCAGGGACAAGTTGGCTGGTGGTAATGATTTAACAGGAAATGGTGTAGAAGCGTTTCGATGTAACATCTTCTTCAGTTGAAGTTTGTATGTTTTTACAATTTCAGTTTATGCCATGTTTGATTATATTATATATACTAGCGTCGGCAACCTGAGGCACATATACCCTAACGATTGAACGGGGTTTCTGAGACCTCTTCACGGGTGATCCTTATACAAATGGTGGCACCTTGTGTCACCGCGTGTTTGTCGCTCCCTGTGATGTCCTGGTGGGGTAAAAGGTCAGCCAGTCAGTCTTCTGATTTCACAATCCGATCTTCCATTCCGACACTTATAAAAAGGTGTTCTAGCAGATTCTAGTAGCTGGTTGAAGCATCTTGTCATCCCTTTTTGGGATGCAATTTTTCCATATTTGGAGCCCTACTTTTGCTCTTGTGCTAACATACTTTTTGTTCGGTTTTATATCTTTTCTTGCCAGGGACCGCAGTATAGCCCGGCGATAAATATGGTCTAATGGCTGAACGCGGTTTCTGGAACCTCTCCACGGGTGATCCTCATCCACATGGTGGCACTTTGTGTCATCGGGTGTTTATCGCTTGTGTGATGTCCTGCTGGGGTAAAAGAAGATAGATATATAGATTCTAGTCATTGGTATGAGAGTCGCACCACTTAAGAGACCGAGTTCTCCAGCTAGTTGTATGACCTTGACATAAATTAACCCAGCATTTTTTTCTGCTGCTTGTCTTGTCACTAGGCAGTTTTATGTTTAGTAGTTTGCCACTGCTTAATAAACGGTCAGCTCCCTTTACCACTGCGAGACCAGTGCTAGGCGGCCTGCTGCTAAATCGTCAGCAGCTGGAATCAAACCTGGATTCAAGACATCCTGTACCAACAAACCAGCATTTACCAGCTGTTGAGTTGAGTTGACAAATGACATTTACATCACTGGGGACATTCCCATAGACAAATACGCTCGCGCGCGCATGCACACATACACACACACACACACACACACATATATATATATATATATATATATATATATGTGTGTGTGTGTGTGTGTGTGTGTGAGTGTATGTGTGAAGTAATATAAATATAAAAACAATCTTCACAAGAGAGCTTCTGTATATATATGATGGGGGTAGCTTAACTGTCTTATAATTAATTATTAAGGACGGGAGTGGGTATCCGGGTACCCCTAAGCCCCTAGGTTCCAGCTTCTGCGCTTCTTTTTTCTGTCCGCTATAGTTAACGGCGGCCATGTTGCTGGGCTCCTGTCGCACTCTGTCCAAGACTACAAGAACTACAGTTTTGTACGCGCCCATGTTAAAGCCAGCTGTTCTTCTCTGTAAAACAGCCATTTTGTTCGTCAGCTGTTGTCTGCCTCTCACGCGGTTAGTTTGTTTTGGTGCGCTGGGCGACCCTGGTAAAGCGTCTCTTTCTAGCGCCAGCAACTGCGGGTCTCGCCAAGCTGCGACAGTGAGGCTTCGGTATTTTGTCCTGGTGTGGCACGCCTTGTGGTATAAATGTGCTGCAGAAATAAATTTTTACAATCCTAGCTGAAAGTGGTCAAAGAAAGAGAATTTGAATTTGAAATTTTTACAATGTCATTATCACTTCCCGTCCTTCGAAGGATAAATTTTTCGTTATGTGAAGCTCTACTCTGGCTTTGCCAGGGGCCGCAATGTAGCCTGGCCATAAATATGGCCTAATGGCTGAACGCGGTTTCTGGGACCTCTCCACGGTGATCCTCACCCACATGGTGGCACATTGTGTCATCGGATTTTTATAGCTTGTGTAATGTCCTGGTGGTGTAGAAAGTCAGTCAGTCAGCCACATTTTTACAAATGTAACCATCCCCCCTCCCCTCCTTCTTCTCTTCCGCTTCAACCGACGCATCCACCACCCCATCCTTTTCCGCCAGCGTCTGTGGCTTAGGATTTGCAAACATGCTTCGTAATTCCATGATGGAGAGTTCAATCCTAAGCGTAGGCGATGGCCAACGACTGGACGCAGAGTTGCCTAGTGAAATCACAAATAGACTTCCCCCTCCCCTTCCCCCCCCCCCCTAAAAAATAACAATGTTTGCTTCTGCAACGTGGTGTCAAACTTCAGTTTGTATTTGCCGTTTGGCCTGATCGCTTTAAAGAACTCGCTAGATTTTAATAAGCAGCACGTGGTTTGTCTTTAACTATTTGTCTTTACATTTTATGTTATACAGCAGATATTATTATGTTTTTTGGCCATTCAGTGCATAATAATAATTATTATTTTGCGCACCTAAACAAGGCTCAAGCTCATTTGAGGAAATTACACTAGGGCTGAGCTTCCTCCTCCCCCTCCCTAATGTTTTTCTTTTTGTCGACTTTCCTGATTTCAGCTCTTTCAGAGCTTAACATTTTTAACTTTGAAGCATCATTTATATGGGCAGAAGAGGTTAAAGAAATATATTTTAAAACAAGATAAAGGACTTACGTAGAACAAATTTATTTTAATGGTAATTTGACAGATAGAACGTAGTGCCCAGCAAAGACGGCAGATAATGATGATGCGGTGTGAGGCAGATGTAAGGCAGATGTGAGGCAAAAGTGAGGCAGGTGGGAGGCAGAAGTGAGCAGAAGTGGGGCAGATGTGAGACAGTTGTGAGGCAGATGTGAGGCAGAAGTGAGGCAGATGTGAGGCAGAAGTGAGGCAGGTGTGAGGTAAATGTGAGGCAGAAGTGAGGCAGATGTGAGAGGTGATTCTTGAGAAAAATGTTGCCAATACCTTGGACTGCCAGAATAACTAACATATGAAACGTTAAATACAACAATGAGAAGGAGACAAACAAAGTTCTTTGGTCATGTGATGAGAAAGGGAGCATTGGAAAATATCGTGACGACAGGAAAGATCACTGGGAGAAGAGGCAGAGGCAGACCAAGAGAAATGATAGTGGATGGCTTAAGACAGTGGCATGGAGAAATATCATCAGTGGAACTGATCCAGAACACCAAAGACCGAGATCTGTGGAGATGTATCAACATCTACGCCAGCTGGCAAGGCACTAACGATGATGATAGATTGTGTGCGGGGTGGTCATACCTAGGGGATGTGACACCAGTGGCAGAGCGTCAGAAAATGTTTATAATGTGCATTCGACATTGCTTAGTTTTGGGGCTGCCTTTAAAGACTTTGTAATACACAATTTTAAAACCCGTGTAATGCCTTTGCAAAAAAAATTCAAAGGATAGACAAATATACTGGGTGTATACTGTTGAAGTGGGTAGGTAATCTACGCTGTGCAAACTATGAGAGTATTGTTAATATCAATGGCCCTTCAGCTCCGCTTTATTTTTTTTTAAACAAATAAATAAATATAATGTCAAATATAAGCCGAACAACTATCACAACATATATCTATTATCTATATTAATAAAAATTGTAATTTTTCGAGTTTGTTAACTATAGACTCAGAAACCACTGAACCGATTTCTTTCAAATGTTCACACAACGTTGCCTTTGACGTGATGCTCAACGGTCATGTCACGGGTAATCTTCGTTCGCCCTCGAGAGGGCCGTTGGCACGTTGTGTTGTGGTTTACAGCTAGGCAGCGGTATCTGACCTAAACTCCTCAGTCTTCGGTAGTATAGTTGTAAGTATTCCATCCTTCACGAGGGTGACCGGTGTTTGATTCCTCGTTGGGTGATAATTGTTATTTTTCTCTTAAAAGGGTGGTTGCTACGTTGTGTTGTGGTTTACAGCTAGGCTGCGATATCTGCGTCTTTCGCCCAAAGACATCCGATTTCAGTTAAGTCCCAATTAGCCTCCTCGCGACGCTTCGCGATCAAAAACTATTCGGCGATGACAGAAACTGTTAACTAAGACGGCTTACAGTCCAGTTTAGTTTGGGTGGGCACGGATGCCAAGGTCAGTTAAAAATCGTTCCTTCGGAGAGGGAGAGATGACGGGTGCGGATTATTTTTCTCCTCTATTCGTGGGTATAGTGTACTTTTTACTGTAGGTTCCATCACTCGTTACGTGATGATGTTTTTTTTTTCTATGTCGGGGGCAAAATTAAACTAATTAGTCCATGGCGACAGCATGCGGCGCTAACTCCTCTTTTCTACACCGACTTACACAGACTGTAGTGACAATTTTTGTTGTTATTGTTGTGATGGTGGTGGTAGTAGTGGTTGTATTAGTACTGGTACTGGATGGGGGATGTGGTAGCTGTTACACTGGCAACATTTACTTCTCAATACAAGTTAATGCTACCTATCTAAGTCTGGGTGGAAACGGATGCCAAGCTCAATTTAGTTACAATATTTCGTCACATGGTGACTTTCCCATCCTTCGGAGAGGATAATATGATTGGGGGAGAAGGGGGGGGGGGGTTGTTATGTCAGACACATTTAGCAGAGAGAGCTTAATATATTATTTTAAAGTTCTCATTTCCTAACTATTTCTATTTTAATAATTTCGCCATCGATGATTTTTCAATCCTTCGGAGAGGAAGATATGACTTCGCCAGGTGATGATTTTTCAATCCTTCGGAGAGGGAGATATGATTGGGGGGAAAGGGGTTATTCCAGACACAGTTAACTGAGAGAGCTTAAAGTATTATTTTAATTTAATAATTTCTTAACTATTTCTATTTTTTTTTTAAATTTAGCTAGGGGATGATTTTTCAATCCCACGGAGAGGGAGATGATTGGTGGAAAGGGGGAGGGGTGGGGTTAATGCCAGACACAGTTAGCTGAGAGAGCTTAAAATATTTTTTTACAGTTCTCATTTCTTAACTATTTCTATTTTAATAATTTCGCCATGGATGATTTTTCAATCCTTCGGAGAGGGAGATATATATAACTGGGTCGAGGGAAAAGTGGGAGGGGATTTGACAGACACTGTTAGCTGAGAGCTATTTTCTTTCCTCTCATTCCACTATTCTGGGCCACAGCAACGCGTGGCCGGGTACACCTATTATATATATATATATATATATATATATATAGTATATATATATATATATATATATATATATATATAAATATGTATAATATATATATATATATATATATATATATATATATATATATATATATATATACAATAACATATATATATAATAACATATATACATAACATATACAAGTTTTGTGTCATTTTACAGAAAATGTGACTTTGTGTGGGCAGACTACGGAATGCAACATATCTTTTCATGTGTGTATGTGAATGTATGTGCTGCTGATCAGGGGCGAATGTTTATAGCTGTGTTGAGTGGCACCCTTCAAATCCTCTTCAACAACATAAAACATTGTGGACCCTACAAATGAGACGCTAACATTTAAACTAAATTGAGTTGTTGTTTTTTTTGTCCCCACCCCCCCCCCCCCCGCCCCCAAACCACCACTTTTCAAGCGGCACCTAGAGCGTCTCCCCTATCTACCCCACCCTAGACACGCCACTGAACTGTGAGTTAGTCATCATCATTATTTGCCTTGCCAGTCGCATAAGGGATCTCCAACGATCGGGATATTCCTAAAATCATTGCTGGAGCGACAAAGTTCGTGCTTTCTCTTGAGAGGCCATCAACCGCCCATGAAGCGGAAATATTACATTTGTATGGTTTTCTCGAGTTACTGTTGTTTATTGTTGCTGCTGTTAATGTTGTTAGATTTGATATGTTTGTTTCGAATCGCGAAATAAAATATTGATTCGGTGATGTGAGTGTGTATATTGCATGTATATATATGTGTGTTTTTTTTTTTCTCTCTTCTTCTTAGTTACTTTATGAGGCGTTCATGTTGAAAGCTCTGTCAACTGCAGTGAGAAAAAGCTTTCTTATAAGTACATATTTTGTTACAAGGGGGTGTAAACGATAACAGTCGGGGGGAGGGGTGCATATATTGACGGCGGAGTTTTTTTTTCTTTCTGAGAAGTATGCAAAGAATATAGTGGACTAATAGAAAAAAAATGACATGAGACTGTCTTCATAAAGACAGATGAAAGCAGATAAGAGAAATCAGACATAGACAATTTTTTTTTTTTTAACGGTTATGAGAATCTGTCAGCATCTACAGCTGTGTTGTGAGAATCTGTCAGCATCTACAGTTGTGTTGTGAGAATCTGTCGGCATCTACAATTGTGTAATGAGAATCTGTCGGCATCTACATTTGTGTTATGAGAATCTGTCAACATCTACAATTGTGTTATGAGAATCTGTCGGCATCTACAATTGTGTTATGAGAATCTTTCGGCATCTACAGTTGTGTTGTGAGAATCTGTCGGCATTTACAGTTGTGTTGTGAGAATCTGTCGGCATCTACAGTTGTGTTGTGAGAATCTGTCGGCATCTACAATTGTGTTATGAGAATCTGTCGGCATCTACAGTTGTGTTATGAGAATCTGTCGGCACCTACAGTTGTGTTATGAGAATCTGTCGGCATCTACAGTTGTGTTATGAGAATCTGTCGGCATCTACAGTTGTGTTATGAGAATCTGTCGGCATCTACAGTTGTGTTCTGAGAATCTGTCGGCATCTACAGTTGTGTTATGAGAATCTGTCAGCATCTACAGCTGTGTTGTGAGAATTTGTCAGCATCTACAGCTGTGTTGTGAGAATCTGTCAGCATCTACAGTTGTGTTGTGAGAATCTGTCGGCATCTACAACTGTGTTATGAGAATATGTCGGCATCTACATTTGTGTTATGAGAATCTGTCGGCATCTACATTTGTGTTATGAGAATCTGTCGGCATCTACAATTGTGTTATGAGAATCTGTCGGCATCTACAATTGTGTTATGAGAATCTGTCGGCATCTACAATTGTGTTATGAGAATCTGTCGGCATCTATAGTTGTGTTATGAGAATCTGTCGGCATCTACAGCTGTGTTATGAGAAACTGTCGGCATCTATAGTTGTGTTATGAGAATCTGTCGGCATCTATAGCTGTGTTATGAGAATCTATGAGAATCTACAGCGGTAACAGAGCCAGAGGTCGGCCACACAGAACATGGACCGCAAAAATATCAGGGACTCTGAAAAGTACATTACACGTAGTAAACAGAAGGGCCTGTTCCAAATATTTCTTCCTGTCCTGACGCCGCTAGACAATGTAAAAATATATATATAAACACGCGCTCACGCACACACACACACACACACATACACACACACACACACACACACACACATATATATATATATATATATATATATATATAAAACAGTGTGTCCTCTCTTCACAGCACGTCTGTAAGTCTCTCTTTCTACAGCCAGTTCTCCAACCCAATGTGCTTTCATAGTAAATGCATCTTGAATGTCCCTTATCCACGTTTGCGGTGATCGGCATCTGCTTCGCTTTTAGGAAAAATTGCAGCCTCCGTCAGTTCTTTCTAGACCACCATGGGACTTGACATGCCCAATATGTACATGTATATGTGTGTGTGTGTGTGCGCGCGCGTGCGTGCGTGTGTGTGTGTGTGTGTGTCCAGTACGCACACACACATATGGTGTGTGTGTAAATATATATATATGAACTGAATGGTTCGATATGCAATGAGGATAATCAGTAGACTAACTAGCTAACTAGCAATTTAGCTAACTAACTTACCAACTTGCTTACTAGCTAACTAACTAGCTAGCTAACTAACTAGCTAACTAACTATATAATATTATTATCAAACCAACAGGGCATAGACAATATACTCTGTTCAATCTCAAGAGAAGTTAAATTTGAGAGTAACCATAACCACTATACCAGATTATTTTAAAAACTTGATTCTTTCGTTAAAAAAACCGGGGGGGGGGGGGGGGGCAAAGTAGGTAAACACACTCCCATCCGTTAGCGTGGGCGGCTCTTATTTCTGACACAAAGGAATTTCCGGTCCCTGGGAAGTGAGAACAAATTAACGAAGAGTCAACTCAGTGCTTGATAAACGTTTTGGCGATCTCTTTAACACACACATAATCAAACAAGTGCACGAACCTCCCTGCTCCCTTTTCCCCATAAAGACTTGAAGAGAAAACTGTCAGGGCATGGAAGGGTTAAAGTCAGGGCTTGGAAAGGTTTAAGTGAGGGCATGGAAAGGTTTTAGTGAGGGCATGGAAAGGTTTGAGTGAGGGCATGGAAAGGTTTAAGTCAGGGCATGGAAAGGTTTAAGTGAGGGCGCAGAAAGGTTTCAGTGAGGGCATTGAAAGGTTTGAGTGAGGGCATGGAAAGGTTTTAGTGAGGGCAGCGAGATGTTTAATTGGAGGCATGGAAAGGTTTAAGTGAGGGCTTGGAAAGATTTAAGTGAGGGCATGGAAAGGTTTAAGTGAGGGCATGGAAAGGTTTAAGTCAGGGCATGGAAAGGTTTCAGTGAGGGCATGGAAAGGTTTAAGTGAGGGCATGGAAAGGTTTAAGTGAGGGCGCAGAAAGGTTTCAGTGAGGGCATGGAAAGGTTTGAGTGAGGGCATGGAAAGGTTTTAGTGAGGGCAGGGAGATGTTTAATTGGAGGCATGGAAAGGTTTAAGTGAGGGCATGGAAAGGTTTAAGTCAGGGCATGGAAAGGTTTAAGTGAGGGCATATAAAGGTTTAAGTGAGGGCACAGAAAGGTTTAAGTCAGGGCATGGAAAGGTTTAAGTCAGGGCATGGAAAGGTTTAAGTGAGGGCTTGGAAAGGTTTCAGTGAGGGCATGGAAAGGTTTTAGTGAGGGCATTGAAAGGTTTCAGTCAGGGCATGGAAAGGTTTAAGTGAGGGCTTCGAAAGGTTTAAGTGAGGGCATGGAAAGGTTTCAGTCAGGGCATGGAAAGGTTTCAGTCAGGGAATGGAAAGGTTTAAGTCAGGGAATAAAAAGGTATCAGTCAGGGCATGGAAAGGTTTCAGTAAGTCAGGGCATGGGACATTAAGATTTAGAAAATGTGTAAAATGGCTAAACCCCACAACCCCTTCCACCACCACTACCAGGTATATAAATTTTTTTTTCCCCCAAGTATTTGTTAAAACGTTTCATATTATTTGAATATGTCATGTTTATTTGTTATTCCGCAAATTATTATTATTACTCACTTAAACAAGACTTAGGCTTTCCTTGAGCTCCTCAAAATTGTATATTTGTTTCGGCTCCCTCCCTCCCCCCCCCCCTCCACAAACATTTGAAAAAAGAACTGACACCCCCCCCCATCCTTAGTTTTGTGTGTGTTCTACGACTTCTCCTCATGATTATTGTAATTTACTGAATATAATAAAAGCGTTGGCACAGATATCTTGGTTTAGAGCACCGGTTCTCAACTTATAGGTCGCGACCCTTTTTTGGGGTGTCGAACGACTCTTACACAGGGGTCGCCAAAGACTGGCAAAACAAATATTCATTGAAGTTATGAAGTAGCGACGAAGATAACTGTATGGTTGGGGGTCGCCACAGCATGAGGATGTGATGTTGACCACACTTGCCAGTCGAGTGTCGAATAGATTATAAAATATAGAATATACGTCTATCACTATAAGCCCGTTGCGTGGAAAAGGAACCTTTTACTATAGGTACGCTGTGGCACTAGCACGAAAGGGGTCTCTTTTTTTACAGGAATAGTAAACTGAGGTACGTTGGAGTGGCTGCTGCATCCGAGGACTGAGCACACATGTGAACACCCACAGTGCAGTCACGTCGATTGGTGATTGCAGCATAATACGAAGGGGAAAAGAGTAACGGGGAGATAAATGGACACTTGAATGGCTTGGAATAAACTACACAAGAACAAAGGTATTATCTTAAAGCATGGTAATCATCTGAGATGGCCAACTACGCCCGCCTACTCTTATTTTCATGACGCATGAGATGATTTCCTGAGGAGAATTCAATCACCGACTTTCGAACATCTGGCACTAGTCTAGTTCTTATTTATACGCCGAAACATGAAGTGTACAAAGCACAACACGCTGCATAAATATTATTTTCAAGTTACCGTTCTAGAGCTCCTGCTAGCAATCATTTCGTCATCTTTCCCAGTTGAACAATCGAGACAAGAACATCTCTCTTAATGATCTATGGATTCTCCACTTAGCTCTTCCACATATCTCCCTCAACATTTCTACACAAATTATCCACAAATAACCTTTTATTATGACTAAAGTTTTAATTGTCATCTTAAGCAACAACTAATATATGTTTATTTCTACATGTTATTGTTATACAATAAGCAAATTAAATCAAGAATTAGTGGTAATTGGGAAGTTTTATTTAGTTTTACAGGGGGAGGTTAAGACACCAGCGCCGCTCCGATAAGTAGGCCGCAACGCGAAATCTACACGAGAAAGGAAAAGCATTGAAGCAGAAGGGAGCCAGAAGTCGATTTACTTCCACGAATAAGAAAGCCAATTTCTCGGATTTGTACGCAGCTTTCAAACAAGGTAAATGGCAGAATTGTAAATTACACATCCAAGAATATTTAGGTTAAATATGAAGTGAATTGGTGCGTTATTTATGAAGAGGTTCTTTGTTGAAATTAACCCAGAGCTGCAGAATTTAAGATAGCGACGAGTATGGAATTAGACCCTTAACGAAAAGACCTTTAAGTCATCAGATTTGACTAAAAATACTAGATAGCCGTTACAGATTGACTTGAGACCAATTAGGTCTACATTTTACGGTAACTATCTAATCAAATTATCTAATTATGACCAAAATGCAAAGATCGTTAAAAAGATCTTTGACTTTGAGAACTAGAATTAGTCGGAGAGAATTGAGAAAATCAAAGGGTTTACGGTAAAGTGGAATAGCAAGAAGGAAGACCGTGCAATCTGTTCCTCTTCTTGTTTGTTTAGTAGAGAGGAGACTGGGGTTCTTGTAAACAACTCCCGGCTGCCAGAATAACATGGAACATGTTTGGCTCATCGACTTGGAACTGTTTCTGTATATAATAGTAGTGCTTGTAATTTATTACAGTAGTAATACTTTTATACCTGGCATTAAGTTAACTGAACTGGACTGACTAAATTTTACAGAACTGTAAAATGTATAATAAACCTAACCTAAGTTGTACAGAAACGTAAACATAACTAAACTGTGTAGGATTGTATACTGCACAGCTATATAAATTTAACACGGATGTAAACTATAAATCGCCAGTAAAAAAAAGAGTAAAACAAATGCAGCTGTAAAACAATAAATCCCCTTTAAAAATGAAATCAGCCTACTTGAAAACGATGTGTCAAAAAACAGTCTCACATACTTAATACACTTAGCAGTTGGGTGCAGTTTACAGTTCTGTAAAATTTACAATTCTGGACATTTTAGTTCTATACAGTTTACACTCAATTTTCAATTTATAATCATGTTCTGTTTACACCAATATACAATTTACAGTCAGGGGTATACAATAAACAGCTCTGTACAATTTACAGCCCCATACAGTATTGCAGATCTGTATAATTTAGTCTTATATACAGTGTAACAATTTACTCTTTTATGCATTCTAAGCCCTGTTCACTTTATTGTAATGAGCAATTTACAGTCATTCAGTTTAGTAATTTTCAGTTTAGTCTTATTAAGTTTACAGCCATATTCAGTTTACAGTCCTTTATGATTTACAGAAATGATAGTCACAGTAAGTGATATAAACAAGTAAAGAATCCTTTTCACACCTTTAGGCATGTTGGGCATATAGAGCTAGATCTTTTTTTTTTTATATAGAGCAATAGGCACTTGGTGGTTGATGTGGTCAACATCACCCTGGCCACCTTTACTTCCTAGAACAGTACTTGGTACCTATTTAATGCAGGTCAACATAGGGGCCTAAGTCATTTTTGACAAAAAGTATGGCCTAACGCCAGCACCCTAAGCCATAAACATTTGAATAGATAATCGATATATACAGTTTACTTTTATGTAATATTTACAGTAGTTTATGTTTTACATCTGTGTATAATTTACAGTGCGATATAACGTCTTCACAAAGTAAAGTCTGTAAAGTACAGATCTTATACTTTACAGCCCTATTGAGTTTACAGACCTTATACTTTCTAGCCCTATATACCTTACAGCTGTATACAGTTTACAGACTTTATGCTTTACAGCCCTGTTCAGTTTACAGATATATATACTTTACAACCCTATATAATTCATAGGTTTATATGCTTTACAACCCTATACAGTTTATAGCTAAATATACTTTACAGCCTATCCAGTTTACAAACCCATATAATTTACAGCCTATACAGTTTACAGACCTATATACTTTACAACCCTATACAGTACAGACCTATATACTTTACAATCCAATATAATTTATAGCTTTATATACTTTACAGCCCTATACAGTTTACAGACCTATACAGTATACAGACCTATATACTTTACAGCCCTATACCGTGTATAGACCTACATACTTTACAGCCCTATACTTTATAGGTTTATATACTTTACAGCCCTGTATAGTTTACAGACCTATATACGTTACAGCCCTGTACAGTTTACAGACCTTATACTTTACAGCTGTGTCCAGTTTACAGACCTGTATACTTTACAGCCCTATATAGTTTACAGGCAGTATACTTTACAGCCTTATACAGTTTACAGAGCTATATACTTTACAGTTTACAGACATATAAACTTAACAGCTCTATACAGTTTACAGACCTTTTACTTTAAAGATTTATACAGTTTACAGACCTATATACTTTACAGCCCTGTATAGTTTACAGACCTGTGTACTTTACAACCCTGTACAATTTACATGACCTTATACTGTGTCCAGTTTACAGGCGTATACTTTACAACCCTATATAATTTATATGTGTTTATACTTTACAGCCCTGTACAGTTTACAGACCTAAATACTTTACTTACTTACTTACTTAGTCGCTCCTCTTCTACCTTGGGGTGTAGAGGTTTGCCAGAGAGATCGCCAGACGTCTCTATCAGCAGTTTTCTTTCTGGCTTTGTTCCATTCCAGTCCTCTGTCAGTTAGGGACTGTCGGATGTTGTCTTCCCAGCACACCCTGGGTCGTCCCGGAGGTCTGGTTCCCTGGTTCTTAGCCTCCCATGCTTGCCATGGTGGCCGATTTTCTCCCATTCTGCATACATGTCCAAACCATCGTAACTGTGACTGATCTACTCGGGTTACTAAGGGCTGGGTATCAAGATCTTGACGCATTGTCTGATTGCGGACTTTGTCTCTTCTTGCCACTTGGACCACCTTTCTCAGGTATCTCATTTCCGAGGCCTGCAGCTGGCTTCTGTGAGCTGTTGTCATTGCCCATGACTCACACCCATAGGTCAGGACTGGTACATAGGTAGAGCGGTAAACAGCCACTAAATACTTTACAACCCTATATAATTTTTAAGTGTTTATACTTTACAGCTTTGAACGGTTTACATTGACCAGGTCATTTTAAATAAAACAACTGAATACTGAGAATTTAGATGTTTCTCATTGTCTAAAAAAAAACTAATTTGTCATTATGTGCCATGCTGAGCAGCACAGCAGTCAATCAGATTCATCCATACACATATATCCTCTAGCAACTAGATATCACTCACCTGCCAGCTAAAATAATGGAGGTTCAAATCCACATTGAGTCATATTAAAAAAAAAAAAAAAATGATTTTGGCTTCAGGGTTAACTCAGCTTCAAATAGGTACCAAGTGAAGTCCTTGGAAGTAAGAAAAGACAGCCAGTGTGAAATTCATCACAACTTCCATGAAATGCCCAATTAGTCGGTACAAATTTAGGTCTAGCATCATATGACCCGTGTGCCACAAGCAGGAAAAAGGGGTCCTTTACTTTTTATTTCTTAACGTGTGTACTTTAGGTTTCTCAGGAAGTTTGACCACTGATTGTTTTTTCTTGCCACTTTATGAAACCATTTACTCTGTTAATTTAGTCTAATCTCTCTCTCTGTTGCTTTTTGAGCCTGGTCTCTCTCTCTGTTGCTAATTTAGCATGGTCTCTTCTGTTGCTTATTGAGCCTGGTTTACCTATGTTGCTTATTGAGCCTGGTTTACCTATGTTGCTTATTGAGTCTAGTCTCCCTCTGTTGCTTATTGGGTCTGGTCTCCCTCTGTTGCTTTTTGAGCCTGGTCTCTTTCTGTTGCTTATTGAGTCTGGACTCTTTCTGTTGCTTATTGAGTCTGGTCTCTTTCTGTTGCTTATTGAGTCTGGTCTCTTTCTGTTGCTTATTGAGTCTGGTCTCCCTCAGTTGCTTACTGAGTCTGGTCCCCCTCAGTTGCTTATTGAGTCTGGTCTCTTTCTGTTGCTTATTGAGCCTGGTCTCCCTATGTTGCTTATTGAGTCTGGTCTCCCTCTGTTGCTTTTTGAGCCTGGTCTCTTTCTGTTGCTTATTTAGCCTGGTCTCTTTCTGTTGCTTATTGAGTCTTGTCTCTTTCTGTTGCTTATTTAGCCTGTTCTCTTTCTGTTGCTTATTTAGCCTGGTCTCTTTCTGTTGCTTATTTAGCCTGGTCTCTTTCTGTTGCTTATTGAGTCTGATCTCTCTCTGTTGCTTATTTAGCCTGGTTTACCTATGTTGCTTATTGAGTCTGGTCTCCTTCTGTTGCTAATTTAGTCTGGTCTTCCTCTGTTGCTTATTGAGTCTGGTCTCCTTCTGTTGCTAATTTAGTCTGGTCTCCCTCTGTTGCTAATTTAGTCTGCCCTCCCTCTGTTGCTAATTTAGTCTGGTCTCCATCTGTTGCTTATTGAGCCTTGTTTTTTTTTTTTCTGCTGCTAATTTAGTCTTTTCTCTCACAATGGCTAATTTAGTCTGGTCTCTCTCTGTTGCTAATTTAGTCTGGTCTCCTACTGTTGCTTATTGAGCCTGGTTTACCTCTGCTGCTAATTTAGTCTTTTCTCTCACAATGGCTAATTTAGTCTGGTCTCCCTCAATTGCTAATTTAGTCTGCTCTCCCTCTGTTGCTAATCTAGTCTGGTCTCTCTCTATTGCTAATCTAGTCTAGTCTATGTTGCTTATTGAGCCTGGTTTACCTCTGTTGCTAATTTAGTTTTTTCTCTCACTGTGGCTAATTCAGTCTGGTCTCCGTCTGTTGCTAATTTAGTCTTAGCAAGCTAAATGTGGTCAGTGCCCTTTGAAGTGAGTGAACATTGTGTGAAGGCACAAAAAGATCATTTTAGACAGTTAGTCTGCCTTTATCTCCTGCCTTAAACTCGAAAAAATTTAGTCCTCGTCATGCTACTATCTTGGGATATGGGCGTATTTAGTATTTCTCGTACTGCTATCCTGGGGCATGGCCACATTTCATATGGACACTGTTAATGTTTCTAACACCATCGTCTTAGGGTATCTGGGTTGTAAACACTTGGCGGCACTTTTTTGTCTTATGAAAATGCTAGTTTGCGGTAACTGGTCGAGAGATTGTCTGTAGAACAATTAAAAGAGTTTTGAAAGAGTTCAAAGGGTTCAGACATGTTTGCCATTCAATAATGTGGCACTTTCATCTGGATGGGGACGTGTCTGCACAGTGGTTGAGTAAGGGGTTGAGTATTCAACCTGTTTGCCTTTCACTTTAAATGTCGTGTGTTTGTTTTCTGTATTTGTTGTTTAGTTCACAGCTGTATTTTTTCTAAGATTTATAGTCATTACTGGCTTTTCAGCAGGCACTAGACCAGGGCTATTGAACTGGTGGCCCGCAGGTCGAGTCTGGGCCATAGACTTAGCAAGTGGCAGGTGGATCATTGCCAACTAAACTGAGGTTTGAGCCTCTGGTCTGTGATGACCTCCCACTTTCAACATTTTGGCCCCAGAATAAACTTAGTTGAATAGCCCTGCCCTGGACACTCTGTGGACAGTGACTGATCCACATGAAATAAGACTGAGTGCAATGGTGTTTATCTCATATTTAAATTTACGTTTGTACTTTTCAGTAGTCTAAATAAAGGTTTCTTCAACATTGTCCTATTTGAAGCTAATAAATGAGGCATTGAGATTTTCTGTTAAATCCTTTGATGCTGTGACTGGCTTTGATTTTGGATTTTGGATATTTTATTAAAAAGAAGCAGCAACACCACTAGCATCCTCCAAAGAGAAAGCCCATTTGTTAATGGTTATTGGATCTGTTTGTAAGCTTCACTTACAAGGTCATGGGTAGTGAGCATACTTTGGATCTTTTCTCCAAGTTATGCCGGCATCGTTGGCAGTGAACATTTTGAAGATACATTTTTCTTATAGCCCCTTTTATACATCTTCAGAATAATAATTCATTTAATAACATATGTTGCAAATTAATTAAACGGTAGTTAATTAAATCTGCTCAACAACAGATGTTACCGCTGACTAGCCACGCCAGCCTCACAAAAAATTGGAATTCCCGTTTTTGAGCTGTACGGCCTTATATCTTGAGCTGGCCGTGGGTGAGGCCTGTTACAAAATCTCCATCCCTCTTTAAAGAGTAGAGGCTCTGTGGCATGACCTGTTACATCCTTATTTACTTCTGCTGACTTTAAGTGCAGGCATCAGTCTTACACAGGATACTTGTTTCTGAGTTTGAGAGGAGAAAGAAGCTATGCAGCACAGTCCTATGGATATGTAAGTTTGGTACTGGGAATGTAGAAATGACTGAACCAACATCACACTGACTGACTTCAGAATTAAAGCTCTGTTCTTTAAATGATCCACAAACAGCACATTTGTGTTTATGAAACAGAAAATGTTGATTTTTGTTTCAGGTGACCACTCATCGAGTCACACAGTCCTGTATATGAAAAGTAGCAGATGAACAAACATTTAAACATATGTTTGATTAGTTGTGCAGTGCCATTAATCAAGAAAACTGTAAAGTGAAAGCGAGCAGTAAGTCAAGATAATGTCCACTGAGCGAAATTCATCATCATCATCAAATTCAAATGGAAATAGCTCCCGCAAACGGAAACAGCAGCGTGCCACCAGTGAAGAGGAGGAGGAGGGTGGTCTTGGATTAGCAGCGGCACCAGCCCCGTCCTCCTCCTCCCATTCCCTGACCCCTGCGACCACCTCAAAGAGTTCAACCTTGAAGTCACCTAAAAATGTTTCCACCAGTCTGAAGAGGTCAGTTATTGTTGGTTTATGTTTAGTTTTTCGACTGTACCACAGTAAATCTTACATTTTTTCAGGTTCCACAGTCAGTGTTACGTTTTTCCCACTACCTGCAGTAAAAGTTACATTGTTCCCAAGGGTTCCCACAGTAAATGTGGTCTTTTCCAAGGCCCCACTGTAAATGTTGTATATTTTGTCCTGGGTCCCACAATAAATATTATATTTTCCAATGTCCCACAGTAAATGTTATAGTTACCCATGACCCTCCAGCATTTGAAAGGGACCACGCAAAATGTTGTGTAAAAGACCACACTGTAGTGTGTGCATTTGTAAAGGACCAAACATAATACCCTGCATTTGTAAGGGACCAAACATAATACCCTGCATTTGTAAGGGACCAAACATAATACCCTGCATTTGTAAAGGACCAAACATAATACCCTGCATTTGTAAAGGACCAAACATAATACCCTGCATTTGTAAGGGACCAAACATAATACCCTGCATTTGTAAGGGACCAAACATAATACCCTGCATTTGTAAGGGACCAAACATAATACCCTGCATTTGTAAAGGACCAAACATAATACCCTGCATTTGTAAGGGACCAAACATAATACCCTGCATTTGTAAGGGACCAGACTTAATACCCTGCATTTGTAAGGGACCAAACTTAATACCCTGCATTTGTAAGGGACCACACTAAATGTCATGCATTTCTAGGTGACCACAGTGACATTCCATTCTAGGAGACAGCAGTATGTGTCATAAACTTTTAGAAGATTGCAGCAAATGTCATTCATTTACTTTGGAACACAGAAAACATTTATAGGTGACCACAGTAAATGCCATACATTTCTATGGAGCAACAATGCAGCATGCATTTTTAGAGGTGACTGCAAATGTCATTCATTTACTGTGGTACACAGAAAACCTTTATAGGTGACCAAAGTAAATGTCACACAGCTTTAACTAAACACTGTAAGTATCATACATTTCTGTGTCATTAAAGTAAATGTCATACATTTCTATGGAGCAACAATGCAGTCATGCATTTTTAGAGGTGTCAGTAAATGTTATTAATTCCTAGGGGCTGCAGTGAATGTCACTTTTCTAGGAGCTATAGTAAATGTTATTCATTTCTAGGGGCTGGAGTAAATGTCATACATTTCTGAAGCATCAGTAAATCTTATACATTTATAGGGGCAGCAGTGAATGTCACAGTACATATCTAGGGACAGCAGTAAATGTCATACATATCTAGGGCCTGGAGTAAATGTTATACATTTCTAAGGGGCTAGAGAAAATTACATATATTTTGATTGGGAGGAAGGGGGGGGGGGGGGCCTGAAGTAAGTATCATACATTTCTAGGGGCTGGAGTAAATGTTATACATTTCTAAGGGGCTAGAGGAAATTACATATATTTTGATTGGGAGGGAGGGTGGGGGCCTGAAGTAAGTATCATACATTTCTAGGGGCTGAAGTAAATGTCACACATTTCTAGGGGCTGCAGTAAATTACGTGCATTTCTAGGGGCTGGAGTAAATGTCACACATTTCTAGGGGCTGCAGTAAATGAGGTGCATTTCTAGGGGCTGCAGTAAATGAGGTGCATTTCTAGGGGCTGGAGTAAATGTCACACATTTTTAGGGGCTGGAGTAAATGTCACACATTTCTAGGGGCTGGAGTAAATGTCACACATTTCTAGGGGCTGGAGTAAATGTCATTTATTTCAGTGAGGCTTTCTATCTTAAGACATGTATAGGGTGTATGGTGGTAACCTAGACCAGTGATGTGATCAAAATCCCACCGAACACCTAGACTGTTCCTAATTGGGTAGGTATTTTAAACTCGGAGGCTAGGTCGGAAGAAGATTAGACAAAGAATAGATGAAGAAGATACAGAATAGATAAGGAAGATAAATAAAAAGATTAAGTAAAGATGTAGCAGCAGCACTTATAGTGCTAGTGGTGTTGTAGCTAAAAAACAGTAGTAGTCGTGATACTATAAATGTAATAGTAGGAGTAGCCTAAATAGCAGCAGATGTAGTAAGATTAATAGTAGCAGCAGTTGTAGTAGTATTAACAGCAACAGAAGCAGTTCTAGTAGTAGTAATAATAATATTAGCAACAGTGGTGGTGGTAGTAGTAGTTAGTAGTGGTGGAGGTGGCGAGGGCCATGATTTTATGGGAAAAGAAAGCGACGATAAATGAACTGTTCGCCGCACCTCATAAAAACCCATGAATATAAAATAACGAGCGATCCGGCAGGTTTCAACACTCCTGTAACTGTTTGGTGGGTTAACCCCCCCCCCCCTTTTTTTTTTCCCGTCTCCCCCCCCCCCCTCCCCCCATCCATCCCCCTTCCATCCTACTCCACGTCTATGAACTGTGTGCACCAAGTAGCAATGCTACTTTTCCTCAGCGTGAAATAAATTCAAGAGGAATTTCAATTCATACGCGGGCGTCATTTACACCGTCCATTTGTATGTAGTAGAGAGAAGGATGCGAGTGGGTAGGTTTATGTAGTAAACTCAATGAAGTGGCGTAGGAAAGGGGGAGGGGTGTTTCAGGCCGCCCCGGGTGTCATCACTGGGGAGAGGTGATACAGTTGGGTTTTAAAACACACACGCACTATTGCCATTCACTATTTGTTTATATTTTGGCCCAAAGAGAATATCATTTTCCGGTAGGTTCCTGTAGCAGACTCATTTTATATATATAAATGTATGATATATATATATATATATATATATATATATATATATATATATATATATATATATATATATATATATATATATATATATATATATATATATATATATATATATATATATATATATATATATATATATATATACACACACACACACACATAATACATACACACACTCGTAAAAACAAAACCACTCTGTCAGCCTGATGAGGAGAGTGATCTCCGTTGTGCCATGTCCAACTTCATATCAAAAATAGCAGATGTAATCAAGATAAATCAAAAGTCAGCCATCACACGGATATTTGGGACACTAAATTATCAGTTGTTGGTGATTGTGTCTTTTATGTTATTTGACACTTGGATTTATGTGGATGTTTTTCCTCAAAGTTCTTGTTAATAGTGCGTAGGATTTGTCTTTTTGTCGTCCTCTTTTTACTCAAATTTTTTTTTGAAGTTAGGTGGGGTTTTTTAGGGGGGGGGGGCGGCGCGCCATATATTCTCGGGGGCGCCACCTAAAAAATGGGTTGAAAATCTCTGCTAGAGGCCAGTCAACACTCGGAGGATGATGTGTTTGTCGTGAAGGCGGCTGCCTTTACTTCCTGGAACATTACCTGCTACCAGTGCCGGATTTATAGTTGATGACGAGTAGCTGTATAAGACCCCGAGGCCCCGACTTTTTAACATGACACCAGCTAATCTCAGAACACTAAACTATTCAAATGTTTGGGAGGTGGAAATGTATAGTAAAGTAAAGGTTCCTTTTCCACGCCTTTATGCGTATATGGCTAGACCTACATTTTTATAGACCAATCGGCACAAGATGGGTGATGTGGTCAGCATCACGCCGGCCGCCTTTACTTCTCGGGACTGCACCCGGTACCCACTCAAGGCTGGGTCGACCTGGGGTCAAGGTGGGGGGAAAAACTGGCTCCACCAGGGAGCGAACCCACGACCTTCTGATCCGCAGGTGGAATTGTATGGGAGGTGGAAATGTATTGTCGTTTAATTTCTAGTAAAATGAATAATGAAGAATGTGTCAGCAGAATTACAGAAATTGTATTACACAGTCCTCCATCCTTTACACGACTTTGCAGGACCAACCCCAGCAAGGCCCGCAGCTGGGTTCGAACCCAGCATTACGAAGCGCGTTCGCAACGCTTAAGCCACAGTGCCCATAAAGCCTGTATTAAAAGAACGTTTCTTTTGTTAACCTAGTAATTTTATTGAGGCCTCAGCAGATTGTGGGGGCCTAAGATACACCTTTAGGTAGCTTATGCTTAAATCCATCAATAACTTTGTACCCATTTTAGATTGGGTTCCAAATATATAATGATTACAAACAGGGGGAGGAGGGGGGGGGGGGTCGAAAGTACTTCAGGTCTGCGTGCCCAATTCAAGTCTCTGTGAAAACGAAAAACAAGTTGGCTGTAAGGAAAGACGTACTTCAGCAACGCACTATTAGCCCGTGCTTCCTCTCCCCCTCCCGTCTGTTGCCAGACGTCACGTGGCAGATTTCCCCCACCAGCTGCGAGCCAGATACAGCTATACTACGATTCAAAACTCATGCTGGCACATTTTAACAAATAAATCAAAAACTTATGAACGGATCAACACAATTTTTTGCTTATGGGCCTTAGATTTCCGATGTCCTTATGAGTCTGTGATTTACAATTGCACAGATCCTGCTGTTTTCTTAAAGCGGCGAGTCACTTTGATCTTTATTTGACTAGTAATTTCTGTGCCCCTGAAATATAGGATATAACGGACCCCTTTCCCTTTCTTCAGGCATATAGAGTATATAGGGATAGTCCTATGTTTTATAGGCCAAACAGCACTTGATGGGTGGTGTTGTCAGCATCATGCCGGCCGCCTTTACTTCGCAGGACTTACCTGGTACTCACTCAACTGGGTTGGCCTGGAAGCGAAGGTCATTTTTTTAGAGCAAAATTCGGCCCCTATCAGAATCTCAACCCACGACCTTCTAAGCCACAGACGAGCCTCTAGCCGCTACACCACGGCGGCGCCATCTTAAATAAAGGATACACGGTACACAGTAATTGACAAGTGGGGAGATTGTTTGGAAATCAGTACCCATGTGCAGCGATGCGTAGTGAATATTTTCATAGCCTATTCTCCACTCAGTGAAAAATCTGCAACCCACAGTAGTCTATGTTGGAAATCACCACCTGAGAGTGAAACGCTTATAACATCGCGCAGTTTGACGTTTTAAAACGTTCCCTTTATTACCTAATTTAAGGAAATCACTGTAAGCACGCTTATTGTTTGCTTTGAATCGTTGTCTGTCTGGGTTTTTTTTATCCCCAAAAAAAAGGCAAAATGAAAACTATTTTTTTTTTTCATTAAAAAAATTATGCTCACAGTGACATGATTATTAACAGACAGCATAACAAATTTCAACAACTGACACCGAATGGTTACTGAGTTAGCGGATTTTTAATGTTTGGCAAGACTTGTGACATGCACTGTGGGCAGGTTTTGACAAAAACTGCAGATTCGGATATGCCTGTTACCGAGCGCGACCAGGAGAGATACGATTGTTGTTACCAATGTTCACCCGGTCTGTTCTCACAATTTGTTACTTTAACACTTTGGTTAAGGGGTTAAGCTGTCTGCCTCGCGCTGTGACGGTCACGGGATCGTTTCTGGGGTTGCTTCGTTTGGTTCCTGGGTGCATTGTTAAGGACGATTCATGGTGATCGTCACTGGAGCTGCGTTTTTTTTTGTGCACCTTTTTTTTCGGCAGGCGTGTTTTCTTTCCTTTTTAGGAGAGGCCGTGCCGTGTGAGATAAAGTCCGGAACAGTGGAATCAAATCATCTCAACTTATCACTTTTAAACTTATAACTCAGCAGCACGTTGTACGTCAGTTGGTATAATTGTTTTTAATACTACAGCTGTGTCAGACGTGTGTTATATTTTCTGACTGTCTGTGTCAGACAGGTGTTAGTTTAATCCACCCTGTGTCAGACATGTATTATATTTACCTGTACTGTGTCAGACATGTGTTGTTAAATGTCTGACCACGGCCATCTTGAGATACAGATGGGCGTGGTCTGACACACCCGCCTTTTTTTCTACGAGCTCCTACCCGGGATGTTAGCCCAAAAGGACAAATCCCAGATGCCCTGTCTGCGTCCTTAGAAGTGAGGATGATGGCATCCGTAATGGCTGTGCCAAATACCGTCTAAGTGAACTTTGCTGTTAATCGGGTAGAAGGGTGAGCCACGAATGTATATCTCCAGAAATCCGTGGGTGACCATAATGTCTTGAGCTGAAAATGGGACGTCCAATAATAATTTGAGCTGAAACATCCCACCCTTCCCCCAAATTATAGAATTTATTACTATTATTTTAATTAGTATTAATCATAAAGGAGCAACTATCTTTTAAGGGCATGATAATTAATATAAAGGCCTATAAATTATGTAAGCCATACTAGTTAAATATTATTAAAACGTTTTTCTCTAGTTGAATTTCATGCCTGGTTTTTGTGTGTGTTACACTAATGTAGTTTATAGATAAATCTATATATTTCTCATTTTAGTTTGTGTATGTCAAGTTTATGTTCTATTTTTTTTAGCCTATTTATATATGTTAAAAAAATTACAACGGGAAAAGATACTTTTTCGTTGTTGTTGTTATTGAGTACTGACGGAATGCCCGGGACACACACAAATTAAAAAAAAAAAAAAAGAGAGAAATGTCCCTGTGACAACTGGACGCATAACCACACCATCGTGTAGGAACTGTTCGGCATTCATTGGCGCCTTGCCGTCTTTCCGGGCGAAAATGTTACATTGCGTTATATGGGAATCACAGCCATTAAGGCCAGAGATGAAGTTCTTCCTCTAAATAGCACAAAGCCTGAACATTATTGTAGAGATCCTGTGTTGCCCATGCATCGTGATCCCTCTCTCGGCCTGCGTTTTAAATTCCAAAAGGAAAGGTAATAGCAGTACGTATGGAACTGAGCATGCTGCAGAATCTGCCACATCCTGAGGTTAGCGCTCTGTCTGTCCGCACTTTAGAGCTTCTCTCCGAGACTAGCTGCCAGGGAGGGACCTGGTCTGTCCGCACTTTAGAGCTTCCCTCCGAGACTAGCTGCCTGGGAAGGACTGGTCTGTCCGCACTTTCGAGCTTCCCTCCAAGACTAGCTGCCTGGGAAGGACTGGTCTGTCCGCACTTCAGAGCTTCCCTCCGAGACTAGCTGCCAGGGAAGGACGTGGTCTGTTCGCACTTTAGAGCTTCTCTCCGAGACTAGCTGCCTGGGAAGGACTGGTCTGTCCGCACTTCAGAGCTTCTCTCCGAGACTAGCTGCCAGGGAAGGACGTGGTCTGTCCGCACTTTAGAGCTTCTCTCTGAGACTAGCTGCCAGGGAAGGACGTGGTCTGTCCGCACTTTAGAGCTTCTCTCTGAGACTAGCTGCCAGGGAAGGACGCGGTCTGTCCGCACTTTACAGCTTCCCTCCGAGACTAGCTGCCAGGGAAGGACGTGGTCTGTCCGCACTTTATATCTTCTATCTGAGACTAGCTGCCTGGGAAGGACGTGGTCTGTCCGCACTTTAGAGCTTCTCTCCGAGACTAGCTGCCAGGGAAGGACCTGGTCTACACTACCATAACATTAAGTTTTTAGGTCTCGTTTTTTCTTCCCAGGATGCGGTTGAATATTTACCCCCCCCCCCCAAATGCGCTCCTTTTATTGGATATATATATATATATATATATATATATATATATATATATATATATATATATATATATATATATTTGTGTGTGTTTATATGTATGTGTGTTTTGTTTTAAATTTTTACGTTTAGATGTGCGGAATAAACACTGGCATACCATAAGTAATATTATCGATTAAAGCAGAGAACATACTTTATTTTGACTGCGACCACGGTTTTAAAAAAAAGTATCAAGGGGATGTCGTCTCCATAGTGAAGATCTTTAACACTCGTTGTCTCTCATACTTGATGTCAACTCTCTGGCAGTGCTGTTAGTCCATTTGTTAATATTGCCCTGTCACGTTCACGTCTGCTAGCCACTTGCCGTTAGTTTCCTCTTTTGTGTGGATTTTTTAAACAGTATTATGATTTAAATATGGGCGAAATGTGTAATTCGTCTTTTTTGTAATATTTAAATTTCATTCATCCACTTACTCTTCAAGCCTTGCCCTATATGCCTAGAGCGTAGAGGCGTTAAAGAGGTTCCTTTACTTACTTACTTTTCACACCACTACACCATTTATTTGCTGTACAAAAATACCAGCGCTGTGTATTTACTTGATCGCCCACGCCCGCCGTCATTATGTGCACTTATGGTGACGATTAACAATGCAAGAAAATCCCCCATGAAACCTAAGATAACACTGCGCCACATGGACTATCGAACAACCAGAAAATAAACGACTCCTCGGGATCGATAAACCGGGCGCTCAACTTTTAGACGCTTTACAGTACGGCTCGGCTGTCGAGCTCATTTGCATATAAGGTTTGGCGATGATTTGCACTCGTATGGTTAATTTTAGCAAAACTGGCGATGCGCCAGCCGATAGTTTACATCTCTGATAACAGTATGCACCGGAATTATCCGCAGTTGGTGAAATAATGGCTGAATGGTGGCCAGTTTAAGAATTGTTTCTTTGTTGTTGCGTGACAGTGACTCGGCCACGTTGAATGCAGTACTGCTTGGAACAGACTCGGCCCGCGGACCGAACCGACGGCAGAGGGCAGAAATGTGACCTTTGGGCTGTTGACATCGAGCGTTGTTACAGCGGCGTTGTGCGGGCTGGAGTGTACGACGACTTGCCTGCGTACCTGAGACAGGTTGTGTGCCGTAGAGATCTTTGTACCAAATCGAAACTGTTTTGTTCTACTTATGGGTGTCCTGGTATGTTGACTGTAGCTTTTGATCTGAATGTCCTCTTTCTTCTTCTTCTTCTTTTTTTTTTTTTTCAATTTTGCTTTAGCCCTAAAAAGGGTGTTGGTATGGTGTGGCTTATAGCTAGCTGTGATGTCTGCGCCTTTCGGCCAAACACATCGGATTTCAACAAATGGTTTCTTATTACAGAAAATTAAACCACAGTATATTTCCATTATATATGTATATTTAAAAGGCGTATCCATTTTAATTTCTCTGAGTAAACGGTGTAAGTTCATAAGATAGGTGCCTCGGGGCTTTAGATAGCTTAGGCCTTATCAAGTCTAAATACATCTCTGGTTCTATTCCCTGAGCCACAGTAAAAGTGAAGGTCTCCTTTTCACGCCTTCAGTCGTACTGGGCATATAGGGCTAGACCTGTAGATGATATACCAATCGGCAGTGGGTGGGTGAGGTGGTGAGCATCGCGCTGACCGCCTTTACCTCCCAGAACTGCACCTGATACCAACTCCAGGCTGGGTCGACCTAAGAGCCAAGGTGATTTTTGAAAGGAAAAAAGAAAAATCCGGTTCCGCCAGCACCCGACCTCACGACCTTCCGAATCCGGCGGCTTTCCTCAACATCAGCCAGGGCTGCTAATGAGATTTTTTGGGAAAAGCCCAGCTAAGCTGAACAAAAAAACCCAAGCAATACATAAACAAAGAACAAAATTCAAAATAACAAAAACCTACATTGTTAAAAGGTACACATTTTATAGTTACGAAACAAAACATTTACCAACTTTGGTTTTTAATTTATAACGTACCCAAACACGAAATCCCCGTGGGAAATCCACAGCTGACATGACAGTCCATTATTTCATGGGGTGCAAGTGTGCTGTTGTGTGGTGTTTTTTTTTTTGTTGTTTGAGTGTTCATCTGGTGTCTTTTAATCCTAACCCTAACCCTGGCTGTAGAGAAATCGCGAGAAACTACAACCTGAACACCCTAGAATTTATTGGGAATGTCTCCCGTGACGTTGTCGTGACGTCAGGGGTAAGTTATAAATTAAGTACCCCAACTTTTATATAAGGATATAAATTTAAAAAAAAAATTTCTTTAAAAATTTGAACTCAAGGCGACATATAAAAACCAGATCTGAGGGTAAAAACCCATCATTGGCAGCCCTGTGAGCCACAGCGTCTGCCATAAACGATTCCCTGGTGTAGAGCCGATACTGCGCCTGCCGCTGAATAGTTCTGTGGCGCGCACGTGTTGTAGCTTGTGACTGAGGCAGGTGACAAGTGAATCCTAGCTGAATTTCCGCTCTATTGTCTGGGCCTGCCGAGGGTCGCGCCGTCAGCGATTGTTGGTTGTTTGGTTAGTTACCTTTTAATTGTTGGGTCTACTAGAAACTTTGCTCTATCTATAATGTGTGTGCGTGTGCGCGCGCTCTTGTATATGCACCCGCGTCATATGCGTATGTGTGGGGTTTTGTGTTTTCCCTATTTCACCCCATCTTGGGGCCACCGAGATTTCGTGGGGAAATTCCCTGGAAATTCCAATATTGGTGGGGGGTGGGGTTAGTGTTAGTATTTATTTCACACACTAACACCCCTATACTATTAGACTTTCCCGGAAATCTACCAGGAAATTTCGGAGGCCCGAGATGAGGTGAAATAAGAGAAAAGAACCTCAGGGCCAGTTTTTGGAGGTGTGGTATCGAGCAGAAAAAGGGGGAGAGGGGGATATAGACCCATGCCCCTTAACAACTAGGTTAGTTGCGTATCCTTTACAGGACGTCACAGAACCAACCCCAACAGCCCCTGGTTGTTGTGTGGTTTTTCTAGACAAATTTACGTCCAGTAGTTTGCCATTGCTTCTGGGCGGTCGGCTTTTTTGATACAACTGTCGAAACCAACGCAAGGCGCATGGCCCGCAGCTGGGATCGAACCCGGCATCCCGGCGTTTCAAAGCGTTCACATCGACTTAGCCACAGAGCCGTCAGCTTATTATGTTTTCCTGAAATCGGATGTGTTAGCTCTAAAGGAGTAGATATCGCTGCCTAGCTGTAAACCGCTTCACGTAAGCTATGTTTAAAACGAATACGAAAAATTATAAATTTATTGCTTCTTTCTTTTCTCCTTATGTTCAGCACTGTACTTCATTAGTTACATTTCTTCTTCTTCTTCTTCTTCGCCGCCACATTCTTCTCCTCCACATCTTTCTTAGCCCCTCCACCTTTTGTTTCTCTGGTTCATGTTTTTCTTCCTACTCCTCACCTTGGGAGACAAGGTAAATTTTTTTTAAATCTGATTGGGTGTGGCTTCGAACCCAAGACTTTCAGGCTTGCAGGAATGTAAACAAAAAGAGGAGAAATATGAAAGTCCTGGGAATTCTCATTTACGAAGCACGTTAACGAGATAAACGAGCGCCCCCCCCCCCAATCCATCCCCTTGACACCACGAGAGGGAGGGGGGGGGGGGGGGGTAATCATGATGAGATATACGAGGGTGCTAACAATGGAAGCTTCAAAAGTGTGATAAAAATTACGATAACCATTCCATTGTTTTGTAAACTGTCAGTACTGTTGTTGAGGATGTCAAGAGTGTTAAACACATGATATCCCAGTGAAGCAAACCTGATGGCGACATAATCACAGCTCAAAGATGGCCGCCCCCATTTTGACATGCACCAGAGAGAAGCAGCGTTCTGTTACCCCCCCCCCCCCCCTCTCTAAGGAAGAGTTGAAACAGGACTTTATCGGCAAATGAAGTAATGCTACGATTCGGAAGAAGAGGGGAAGTTAGTAAGAGAATGCAAAGTGAAGAGTCAACTTTAATTATCTTCAGTTTGTATGTATTTTCCTGGAGCAGCCACGGAATGCTTGTGAAGTGCACTCGGGGATCCATCAGGGCTCTATGGAGCCCAAGTTGTGAACCGCTGCTGTCTGAAAATGTGTTTAGGACCATTTAGATATTTGTTGCCGTCTCCACAGTGAAGGTTGACTGCTGTGTACTATTGCTGTCTTTGGTAAAGCCCTAGTCTCTTCAACGGTTCGACTCTCGTACCATTCTTCTTCTTCTTCTTCTGCCTTTCTATCCCCCAATGGAGCATAGGCCCTCAACCAACTCACGCCAAGTCGTTCTATCCTTCGCCATTGCATCGAGCTCTCCCCATGTCCTTCTCATCTTTCTAACTTCATTCATCAGCTCTCTTCTTCATGTATTTTTTTGGCCTTCCTTTATTCCTATGCCCCTGTGGGTTCCAGTGCAAAGACATTCTAGTTATGCTGTCCTTCTGTTTTCTCAGTATGTGCCCTATTAAACGCCAGCGTCTTTTCCTCACCTCTTGGTCCACTGGAGCCTGTTTAGTTCTCTCCCAAAGTTCTACATTAGTTATTCTATCATACCATTTTATTCCCTCTATTCTGCGCAGATGGTTCGAAAATCAATGAGAACCGGGTTTTCCCGTCCACCGCGAGGAAACAGACCATAAAACTAGAGGATCGTGAAATTGTTAACCGTATTTGTACGAAAAGGGTCCTTTACTTACACCTTTCTCCTTCTATCACATGCTTTTGGGCCGTTATACGTCACATAGGGCTCGCATGCAGTCTGAGCTCAGCGCCTCCAGTATTTAACCCTTCAGTCTACGGCGTGTAATGTCCTGTGTTTGCGCACTACTTCTCGTCCTTTTCAGGATGACATTTTTCGTTATGCCCTACTCTGGCTTTTTCCAGGGGCCGCAATATAGTCTGGCCATAAATATAGCCTAAAGGCTGAACGTGGTTTCTGGGACCTCTCCACGGTGATCCTCACCCACAAGGTGGCACATTGTGTCGTCAGGTGTTTATCGCTTGTGTGATGTCCTGGTGGGGTAGAAAGTCAGACTGCCAGTAGGATTTTTTTAAAACCCAGCTAAGCTGAACAAAAACCCAAGCAATACGTAGGCAAAAAAAAAATAATAAAAACCCATATTGTTGAAAGGTACGAATTTGATAGTTACGAAACGAAACATTTACCCACTTTTATATAAGGATATATTTTTAAAAACCCAAGATGTCAAAATCTGAACCCAAGACGTCAAATAAAGACCCAGATCTGGGGGTAAAAACCCCAATCATTGGTCTACATTTCAGGTAGGTGTTGTCAGAAAGCATCCTTTCAATAGACTTTGAGATGCGTTCGTCATTATTCATTGCCCTCTTCAGTAGAGACGCTCGCTGTCTCTGCTGTGTTTATATTTACCACAGGTATCTCTCCAGGGGCGGCAAGAATTACCCGCATCTCTGTTTTCTTTTTGTCTTGTTTCAATTGCTCTCTCGGGGTGTTGCATGGCGAGGTCTTAATCTCTCCCTTTGTAGGCAGTCTTGTGTCCCGAACACGCCTCGTGCGTGCTGCCATACACGCTACAGCTTTGCTTTACAAACCGCTGATCTGAATCTTCTGAACTTCTGCCTTGTTCACTGTCCCAGTTTTTCCCGTTGTTTAAACCCCCCCCCCCCCCCTGAATTGCAGTCTATTTGATGATCATCTCACGGATGAGAATCAGACAGCTAAAAATCCCAGAAACCCCGTTTAGCCCAGTAGCCTAATCATCATCATCATCGCTAAGTACCTTGCTAACTGGCGTGGACGATCATGCCTCTCCACAATCTGCGATCAGCAACGCGTGTAACAGTTTCTGTTTTGACACCCCTCCATGTCATGTCAAAAGGCTGTGAAGAATCTTTTCGCACCGTCTTCCCATGTCTATTTCCACAGATCTTTCCAGTGGTCACAACATGTTCCCTTTTCCCTCTTCTCATAACATGACTAAACAATGATGACTGTCTCTTTCTGACGTGTATGATAAATTGTCTTCGAAACTTCGTTATTTTAAAAACACATCTTGGCTGCTTTTTTTGGGTCAAGGAATTGTGAACAATCTTCTTTCAGAACACATCTCTAAATCCTCAAGAAATTTGCTTGTTATTTATCGTCTGTGATTCACGGCTGTATGTTAAAACTGGCTTTATATAGCAAATGAAAATTCTTTTCCTAACCTCAAATGGCATGGATTTATTCCACAGAATGTTCATTTTATTAAATGCAGTTTTGGTCTATACTACTATGTTCTTGATCTCTGTGATATATATTCTATCGGATGGTATCCATGTGCCTAGATACTTAAATTTCCCTACTTGTCCTAAAATAATAATAATAATTATCATCAGGTGCCTTGCCGACTGGCGTGGTACGATCATGCCTCTCCATAATCCACGATCTCCTGCAGCATGTGTCAGTTCATGTGCCGACACACCTCCATGCCATGCAACAAGACTGTCAAGAATCTTCTCTTGTTGTCTTCCTCTAACCCTCTTTCCATTCCACAGATCTTCCCAGTGGTGACAATGTTCTATTTTCCCTCTTCTCATAACATGGCCGAAAAATTATATTTTTAATTTTTTTTTTCTTTATAAATAAAACCTTTATCTTTTATTACACAATTAGGTACTGCTCTTTTCTTTGATATTACCATTGCTTCTTTCTGTCTTCCCATTATTCAAGATTAGACCAATTGTATCACTTTCTGCCACTACCGTATCTATCAGTCCCTGTAGTTCTTTCTTTCTTTCTTTCTTTCTTCTGTCAAGACGGTGTCATCATCATAACATAAGTTGTTTATGTTATGACCACCAACCATTTACACATAGCCATATAGCACAATTCGTGGATTTTTATCATGGTACGGGGCGTCGCAGGTCGACCCAGCCTAAAATGGGTACCAGGATGGGCTGTCCTGGGAAAGTATAGACAGCCGGCGTAATGCTGACCACATTACCCACCGAGTGCTGATGGTCTGTAAAAATATGGGCGGTCTTCCCATATGCCCGATACGCCTAAAGGCGTGGAAAGGGATCTTTAGACTTAAGACTTAGATATAGCACAGTTATGTTGGGGCACCACGAAACGGTTAGGAAGTAACCTGTAGTTCAGTGTGGGTGGGTTGATTGGTGGTTCCATTGTTTCATGTGCCTCTTCAATCACACCATCCGCCTCGAGTGTTGGAGTTCACGCGTTCAGGTCCCGGTGAGGGTTTAGATTTTTTTCACGTAGACTTCTAGTAATTTCCTCTGGTCTCTGGGTAGTACGATCGGACGCCCGTGTGTGTTGTTGTGTTCGTAAAGCAATCCCTTGGCAGTTGGAATCGATAAGAGTTGTCTAACGACGCTGCCCGGGTAAAATTTGGAATTAAAAATCTACCCAAAGTAGTTCGGGATCCTCGCCGGTACTACGGTGTTCATGCACTGCGTTGAGATTTTTCAGACTCAGGCTTGAGTTAGAAGTAGAACGAAGCACTTATAGGTTACTACCGTTGTGCCATGATGTTGATCCGTTGTTCAAACCATTAACCACCTTCAGTCACTCCAGGTGCCGTCTCCGCAATGAAAGATGGCTGCTGGGGATCTCCAACACTGCCTGTCTCTCATTGTGGTTGTACACTGTAAAACTGCTGCCTGTCCATCCTGTGATGTTATTCTACCATTTGTATCGCCGTCTACCCCTTGCGTACCTGCTTTTTTAATTTTTTGTCTTCTAGTATATCTTTTATGAATGTTATGTCTTTAAATGGGGCTGAAGTAGCTTATTTCTGTCACCAACTCTGTTCATTCTCGGTCTCTGCAGAACCTGTTTTGTGTAACAAGGGTGGATATTCTTTGTCTGGAAGTCACAGACTAGAGCAGTGGTTCTCAACCTTCCTAATGCCGTGACCCTTCAATACAGTTCCTCATGTTGTGGTGACCCTTTAATACAGTTCCTCATGTTGTGATGACCCTTTAATACAGTTCCTCATGTTGTGGTGACCCTTTAATACAGTTACTTATGTTGTGGTGACCCTTTAATACAGTTCCTCATGTTGTGATGACCCTTTAATACAGTTACTTATGTTGTGGTGACCCTTTAATACAGTTACTTATGTTGTGGTGACCCTTTAATACAGTTCCTCATGTTGTGGTGACCCTTTAATACAGTTACTTATGTTGTGGTGACCCTTTAATACAGTTACTTATGTTGTGGTGACCCTTTAATACAGTTCCTCATGTTGTGGTGACCCTTTAATACAGTTACTTATGTTGTGGTGACCCTTTAATACAGTTACTTATGTTGTGGTGACCCTTTAATACAGTTACTTATGTTGTGGTGACCCTTTAATACAGTTACTTATGTTGTGATGACCCTTTAATACAGTTACTTATGTTGTGATGACCCTTTAATACAGTTCCTCATGTTTTCTGTGACCCTCAGCCATAAATTATTATAGTTGCTACTTTATAACTTCAGTGAATATGTTTTCCGGTAGTCTTAGGCGACCCCTCTGAAAGGGTCGTTAGACCCACACAAGGTTCGCGACCCACAGGTTGAGAACTACTGGACTAGAGGGTCTGGTCGATACTCGCCGCTTGGAGAAAAGACTAGGCGAACAAATAACCAGACTGCTTCTTCTTCTTCTTTTTCTTCACTTCCTCTTTTACCGCTGTGGGTGTCGAGGGAGATATAAGGTTCTGTTTCTAGCTCTTCTGGCTGCCTCGACCATAGGCACATCGTGATGTTGTAGAGTTTCTCTGATGTTATCCTTCCATCTTGTTCTTGGTCTACCCCGTGCTCTACGTCCTTCTTCTATTTTCATGTATGCTTTGTATGGTATGGTGTCACAAGGCATTCTCTCTAAGTGGGCAAACCATTTCACTTTGTTAGTTAGTTAGTTAGTTAGTTGGGTTATCCTCATTGCACTCCGGACATGTCCATAGGTGCTCAGATCCTCCCCTCAGTATGAACCCCAACGTCCGATGGCTAATAGTACCAGTTCTATGTTGATTAACAAGTCTTCTGGCGTAACTGGTGTGCGTCTCGTTTTTTGCTGTGCCGATCTTAACTCCCAAGTCTGCCATTCTGGCGAGTGATGTGGATTCACTGCCACCAAAGTCGTCTATCCTTCCCATTTCTCTGAGGGCATTGATAATATCAGCATGATCCATAGGCTGACCGTCGGTAGTGATAGCGGATCCAGCCAACCTGTCAGCTCTTTCATTTCCATCGACGCCTGCGTGTCCCGGAACAAAAATAAAGGTGACTCCACGGACAGTGGACTTCTGTAATGATTCAAGCCATTGTCTTCGCACTGAACCTGCCTGAACCCTCCGGATCATACTCATTGAATCACTGAGTATACACACGCGGGTGTATTTTTGTGTTTCAAGCCAGGCAAGCGCTTGTGTCACTGCCATCACCTCCATCGTCATGCTGCTGGTTGTCATGGAGAAGGCGCTGTTGGCTTCTTTGACTGTTCTGCCCGCTGAGCGTGCTGTAAATGCCCATGCGCTTCTTCTTTGGCGTATAACGGATCCGTCTGTATAGATTATTGCATCTGCTTCGTCTGAATTTTCACCGATGAGAGCGTTGACCTCTGCATTAACAGCAACATGATTCTCTTCTCTACATCGCCTGTTGAGTGTGACAATACAGGAAAATGTACAAATAAACGCCTGAGGCACAGGTATCCATTCTGCACCAGGTATGATGTCGGTTAGGCTGCATATTTGCCTAATAACATCTTCTGCCCGGCCTAGCCACGATTTCCCCCTCTTCAGTCTGTCGCCCTTTTCACTAAAAAGCGCTTGATGCAGTGGGTGTTTCTTATCAGCACATATTTTGAGATATGCCCGAGCCCTCCACATCCTGATCCTTTGGTTCATTGTTGGAAAGTCAAGTAGTTACCTCATTGCTCCACAGGATGTGTCTCTAGTACATCCCAAAATAATGCGCATGGCTTCATTTTGCACCTTTTCGAGTCGTTCAATCTGGGTAGCACTGACAGTGAGGATGGCCAGAGCGTATTCAATGGGGGAAAGGACCAGACCGTAGAATAGAAGTATTAGTAGTCTTTGCTCAATGTTGGAAGCAGCCATAATCCTCATTGCAGATAGACCTTTGCGTGCTTTTGTTATCACATGGTCAACGTGTTCCCTGAATGACAAGCTGCGATCGAACCTCACCCCGAGAAACGTCATAACGTTGGTTCTGATCAATACATTATCACGCATTTTCACTTCTGGTAAGTCCGACTTGACAATGTGATTGTTCAAAGAGAACCATGACACTGATGCCTTCGAAGGATTGACATAGGCATTGGAACCATCACACCAGGCGGCAATTCGATCGAGTTCTTTGTGCATAGTGCTGGCGATCTCCTGTCTATCACGCCCTCGTCGATTTCACTTTGCTGTCTTTGTATGTAATCCAGAATTGGTTCTGTGTTGACTTGTTCTCTTATGATCTCATTCCTGATCTTATCTCTTATGGTCACTCCTACAGCCCTTCTCAGACATCTCATTTCCGTGGTTACTAATTTTCTTTTATGGTTTGTTGTGAGTGACCATGTCTGGCACTGGTAGCACAGAGTTGGAATAAATATGCTTTGAAAAAGATGTCTCTTTGTGCTGATTGGGATTGTCTTATGCTGTAAGAGGGGAGCTAGCTGTCCCAATACTTGGTTTGCTTTACTGTATCTAATGTCAATTTCTTTATCCAATTTCCCATCTTCGGTAAATGTAGTTCCCAGATATTTAAACTCAGATGCCTGTTTAATGCCTTTGTATTCTATTGCTATATTCAGATCTGTCTTCTTTTTTCCTATTGACATTACTTCTGTCTTTTCAGTGTTGATTCTCATATTATTTGTTTTACATTCTTTATTCGTGGATGTTAGATGTTGTTGCAATTTCATGGCTGTATCTGCTGTCAAGGCCTGGTCATCTGCAAAGAGTAATTCGTTGATCTTACTAAGATCTTCATTCATGGACTTGGCATTCTTGCATATACTGTCGATGTAGGTGATAAACAGCAGTGGTGATAAGACACACCCCTGTCTTACTCCAGATGTCACTGTGAAAGGATGAGATGTTCCTTGATTTATCCTAACTACACTTCTAAAAACCCTGTATAAACTTTTGCACACTTCGATGAGGTGTTCGCTTACTCCATATCTTGCCATTATTTTCCATAATAATTGTCTGTCGACTCTGTCAAATGCCTTCTCCTGGTCTACGAATGCCACAAATAAGTTCTTATTGTATTCAATGTTCTTTTCTATTAACTGTTTAAGTGTGAAGATTGCATCTGTGCAGCTTCTATTTCTCCTAAATCCCATCTGTTCTTCTACCAGCTGTGGTTCTATCACTGGTCTCAGTCTTGTTTCTATTATCTTGGCATACATTTTGCAAACATGGCTTAAAAGAGAGATGCCTCGATATTGACCGCATTCTCGTTTGCTTCCTTTGTTCTTCCACAATGGTATAACTATTGCATGTTGCCAATCAATAAGGGCCGTTTGTTGTACCCATGCTGCATTGAATATTCTGTGAAGCCAACTGATGCTGCTTTCACCTGCTGCTTGAATTATTTCTGTTGGTAATCTATTAGCTCCTGGTGCTTTATATTTAGGAGACTGTTTAATGACTTTTTCTATTTCATCCATTAGTATGTGTGGTTCTAACACTGTTGCTCTGTGCTGTTCAGTTGTTCTATCTTTCCTGATGATCTCCTAGAGGATTAAAGAGCTCATTGAAGTATTCCCTCCATCTTTCTTCTATCTCAGGTGGATCTATCAATGACCTTCCTGTCTTATCATTTATTATTTCAGTGGGGTTGAAGCTCTCATCTCTTTTCCGCATATTTTTAACTACTTTGAAAAATTTTCTGCTGGCTGTTTTCTCATTTTTTGCTAGTGACTCACCGAAACGTTCCCAGGATGCTTGTTTTGCTTTCTTGACACTCCTGTTGGTTTCTCTCCTTTGCAGTCTATAGTTTATATCAGACTGCAACTGGTACTAATAGTATTGGGAACTCTGGTAACTGCTGAAGATGGAGATGGGGCGCTTATGGAATTTTGCTGAGAGTCACGATGTTCGCTCTTAACTCACATCACTGTTGCCGAATAAGATGTGACTTCCTGTGCACTCGTATAGCCAGTAAGCCAAGACTGGTTCCTTTCAGGCAACTGTCGTATAGAAGCGGTATTCGTTAAGCCGTACGTGAGCTAAATAAAGAGTTGGGATATCCTTTAGCCTTAGGATATGGCTGCCACTTGCTGTTGAGTATCATCAGTGTGTCAAAATAGAGAATATGACCTCTCTCTTTCTGTCTGTCTCTCTCTCTCTCTCTCCCTCTCTCTCTCTCTCTCTCTCTCTCTCTCTCTCTCTCAGTATTAGTAATAGCCTAATAGCAGATACAGTAGCAGCGGTAGTAGTAGAAATAGAAGTAGTAGTAGTATAGTAGTAGTGATATTAGTAGTGGCTGTTAGTGAAGTAATGGTAGTAGTAGTTGTTGTAATAGTATAAGCATAAATAGTAGTAGTTGTAGCAATATAAGCATAAATAAAATACTATATGCATAAGTAGTTTTTGTAACAGTATAAGCATAAGTGGTAGTTGCTGTTGGTATTGTAATAGTATAGTAGTATTAGAAATTATAGTGTTAGTAATAATTATAGTAGTAGTAGTAGCAGTAGTAGTAGTTGTTGTTGTAGTAATAGTAGTAGTTGTTGTTGTTGTAGTAATAGTAGTAGTTGTAGAAGTAGTAGTAGTAGTATCAGCAGCAGTAGTAGTGGTAGTGGTAGTAGTAGTAGTTGTTGTTATTGTAGTAATAGTAGTAGTTGTAGTAGTAGTAGTAGCAGCAGCAGCAGTTGTAGTAGTAGTAGTAGCAGTAGTAGTGGTGGTGGTGGTGGTGGTAGTAGTAGTATCAGCAGCAGTAGTATTAGTTGTTAAAATAGTATAAGCATAAATAGTAGTAGTTGTAGCAATATAAGCATAAGTAAAATAGTATATGCATAAGTAGTTTTTGTAACAGTATAAGCATAAGTGGTAGTTGCTGTTGGTATTGTAATAATAGTATTAGTTATTATAGTGTTAGTAAAAATTATAGCAGCAGTAGTAGTATCAGCAATAGTAGTAGTTATAATTGTATTATACTAGAAGCCTCGATAATAATATTACCAGTAAAAGCAACATCCTTACAATAATATACAATAATCACAGTTACTGTAGGGCAACAGATGCAGTAGCAGAAGGAAAAGTACACTGATGGAACCTGATTATTTAGCGCACAAACACTTGGGCAGTCGCAAAACGCCTAATTAACCCTTCGTCTTTGAGATTTCCCCGACGCCTCGTCCCTGGTTAGAATTAACGATCGGCTGCGACCTCACCAACAGACGGCGATGGCCGCCATTTCCTTTTGTGCAGCGGAGGAACTTGAGATCTTTCAATTGGTCAGACAACAAGATGACAGTTAGACACAAGATATTCAGACTAAGAAGCCGGGTGTATGCGGGAGAATACGGATGATTTAAACGGATCATTTGTAGGAATTTAGTAGTTTGCTTAAATAACTGGAATCTGAGACGTACACACGGAGAATAGGGCCGTGAAATGCAGCCCACCCCCCCCCCTCTCTCTCTCTCTCTCTCTCTCTCCCTGTCCTTTAGTTGTTTTCTCTAAATCTTCTTTTTTCTACCTCTACATTTCTCTGTTTTTAACGCTCCCCATCTTACTTCTGTCTGTCTGATTACTTATTTTTAAAATCGGCATCATGGCACATCGGGCATACCCATTGATGCTCAGTCTCCCGCATCAAATGACGTAAGGCCTAGATGCTAACTGTTCACGTAGCACACTGATTACACACACCATCTCACGTCAGTCTTCTGTCTGTCTGTCTGTCTGTCTGTCTGTCTGTCTGTCTGTCTGTCTGTCTGTCTGTCTCTGTCTGTCTGTCTGACTGTCTGTCTGTCTCTGTCTGCTTGCCTGCATTCTGTCCACCTGCCTTTCTGTCTAATTGTCTAATCTAATCTAATCTTTCTATCTATCTATCTATCTATCTATCTATCTATCTATCTATCTATCTATCTATCTATCTATCTATCTATCTATCTATCTATCTATCTATCTGTCTGTCTGTCTGTCTGTCTGTCTGTCTGTCTGTCTGTCTGTCTGTCTGTCTGTCTGTCTGTCTGTCTGTCTGTCTGTCTGTCTGTCTGTCTGTCTGTCTGTCTGTCTGTCTGTCTGTCTGTCTGTCTGTCTGTCTGTCTGTCTGTCTGTCTGTCTGTCTGTCTGTCTGTCTATCTATCTATCTATCTATCTAATCTGTCTGTCTGTCTGTCTGGCTGGCTGGCTGGCTGGCTGATCGTCCGTCCGTTCGTCTGTCTGTCTGTCTGCTTCAGGGCTCTGCTTAATGCCGGTGTCGCTGTCATGTATCCCTATACGCGTCTCGCTCGAATTTTTTACCTTAGCATTCTGTCTTTTGTTCACTGTTGTTCCTCCCTTCCCCACTTTCTTGCTATCCCTATTTATTTATAACTCCGTTTTTCGTTCTCTAATTATTCTTTTCCCGCTCTCTCTCTCTCTCTTGTATTTTCTCCCGTTACCACCGTTCCCTTCTCTTCTTTTTTCTTCTTCTGCCTGTCTAGTTTTCTCATTACTTTTCAATGCCATTTCTCCCTTATCTTTTCTGTTTACCTCTCAGTTCTGAATCCGCCTTTCATCCACTCTCTCCCCTATCTCTGTGTCTCTCTCTATCCTTTCTCAGTTCTCTTCTCCCCCTCCCCACCCGCACCCTTTCTCCCGCGCTTATCCTGTCTCTTTTTCTCAGTTCTCCCCACTCTCTGTTCCCTCTAGCTTTCTGTCTCTCCCTAGTTAGTTTCCCCCTCCTGTTTCTCTGCCGCGCCTTTCCGCAATGCTCCCAACCACTCTCGCTTTTTGTGTTGTTGTCTCTGTCGCCCTAGCCCACTGGTCGGCAAACTCTTTAGTCAAACAAGCCAAAAATCAGCAGCAGGACGATTACATTTTGTTTGAGAGCCAAATTTCGTTTTAAGAACCCGCCAAGAACCATGTTTTTCGGAGTCAAAACCGATTCGTGGCCGACTGGCCGAGCCACACTCAGGTCGCTAAAGACACACATGCCGCTCGCAAGCCTCGATTTGACCACCACTGCCCTAGCCTAACTTTGAGGTTTGAGGTTTGAAAAACGCATCAACATCATGGCACACGGGTAGTAACCCATCAGTGATCCGTTCTTTCTTCTTGTGTGAGTCCGAGGAAGCTCAGCACAAGGCTCTGTAGCAACGCGAGGATCCTGAAATATCTTGGGTAGATTTTTAAATCAAAATTTTGCCCGGGCAGCGCCGTTAGGCTACTCTTTTCGATTTCCAACTGCCAAAAGATTTTTTACGTGCGCAACATTGCACACTAGAAGTCCAAGTCCAATTGAAAAAAAATCCCAGCTCTTACCGGGGATCGAACCCGGAGCTTCTATCACTCGAGGCCACGCAGCCCCCTCAGCCTATCTTTGAAATTGCCGACAATGTGTAATCCAGACAGCTTAATAGGATTTTATGGACAAATGTATCGGACGGAAGAACCCAAAGCGTGGCTCGCCCTCAGAATGACACCAAGCTAACATATTCTCTTGTCTCCGTGGAGCAGGATCATGTGCGCGGCGCGCAAACATTCGCCGGTATTTGTGTACGTACACTTCTTACACCCACTGCTTATGTCGGGGCATATCATTTGTGTTAATGGCTTGGCTAATCTGACGGGGCATGTAACCGTAAGGTGTCCCTGAGGTGTTTTTGTGTGTGTGGTAAAGGCGTTTTAGTAAGTTGGTTATTTTATCGGCATCTAACTATCATTATATGGCATTAGTTATTTTGTCAGAACTTCTAATGATCATTAAGATGTCAGTGGTGGATTTAACTGAGTTCTAACGTTCACTAATGTTTCAATGGTTATTTTGACAGAGCTTCTAATGATCATTAAGATTTCAGTGGTAGTTGTCGCTGAGCTGTAATGTTTATCATTGTATCTATCGTTATTTTGACAGAGCTTCTAATGATCATTAAGATTTCAGTGGTGGTTGTCGCTGAGCTGTAATGTTTATCAGTGCAACAATGGTTATTTTGACAGAGCTTCTAATGATCATTAAGATGTCAGTGGTAGTTGTGGCTGAGCTGTAATGTTTATCATTGTATCTATCGTTATTTTGACAGAGCTTCTAATGATCATTAAGATTTCAGTGGTGGTTATCGCTGAGCTGTAATGTTTATCAGTATATCAATGGTTATTTTGACAGAGCTTCTAATGATCATTAAGATTTCAGTGGTAGTTGTGGCTGAGCTGTAATGTTTATCATTGTATCTATCGTTATTTTGACAGAGCTTCTAATGATCATTAAGATTTCAGTGGTGGTTATCGCTGAGCTGTAATGTTTATCAGTATATCAATGGTTATTTTGACAGAGCTTCTAATGATCATTAAGATTTCAGTGGTGGTTATCGCTGAGCTGTAATGTTTATCAGTATATCAATGGTTATTTTGACAGAACTTAATGATCATTAACTCTTTGAGCCCCAGGGGGTTGGGCGTCAGAGGCCCAAGGGGTAGTGAAGAAAGATGTAAAATCAGCGCATCTTGCGTTTATTGGGCCTCTAGGCGGGATCCTATGAACGTCTGATGCGTTCCTTGGGACTCAAAGAGTTAAGATGTCAGTGGTGGTTGTCGCTGAGCTGTAATGTTTATCAGTGTAACAATGGTTATTTTGACAGAACTTCTAGTGATCATTAAGATGTCAGTAGTGGTTTTAACTGAGCTCTAACGTTCATTAATTATCAATGGCTATTTTCTCAGAGTATCTAAAGTCCATTATTATGGCACATATTATTTTAACAAAGGATCTAAAGTTAGTATGTCAGTGGTTATTTTGACAGAGCAACTAACGTTCGTTGATATCTCACGGGTTATTCGAAGATCATCTAACGTTATTGAATACGTCAGTAATTAGTTTATCAGTGTACTAAAAGTTATTTTGGAGCTGCGGAAGAACGAACTAACGGACGAACAAACTTTATTTTCAAAAGGTCACAAATTGGGCACGCATATCCGTCTTACACCCTGTCCTCTCAAACACCCATCTTTCACAAAACGATTGCATTTTATCCATAAATCATGATATGTTCATGTAACAATGTGCATATGAAAATAAGAACAGTAAAAAGCTCCAAAGCATGGATGGTAAAATACATGCACACGCACACACACTCTCTCTCTCTCTCTCTCTCTCTCTCTCTCTCTCTCTCTCTCTCTCTCTCTCTCTCACTCACTCATACATACATAAATACATAAAAGAAGAAAAAAAAGAAGATGATGAAAATGACCTTGGCTCCCAGGTCGACCCAGCCTTGAGTGTTTACCAGGCACAGTCCTGGGAAGTAAAGGCGACCACATCCCGCACCAAGTGCCGATTGGTCAATAAAAATATGGGTCTAGCCCTGTATGCCCAATACGCCTGAAGGCCTGTAGAAGGGTCCTTTACTATATGCTATTTTATTCATGATCGCAGTCACGTTGTTGTCCGGCTATTGAATGGGTAAAATGAATCAGATCCTAGGAATTAAACGGCTCCTATGAAATATTAACTATATGCTGACTAGCTGACTATATAGTCAGCATAAGAAGAAGAAGAAGACGATATGCTGATTGTAACTATATGCTGACAACTATATGCTAATGTGATTCCAATCGCAATCATGTTGCAATCCCGCCAGTTGAATTGGTAGAATGAGTTAAGTCCAGGAATTGAAGGCCTGCTATGAAATGTTGACCCTAGAACCCACCGAGGTCTGTATCATACATCATACGCCTGATGTATCATTGCTGCGAAAAGGGTCCTTTACTGGGAAAGTTCATTAATATGTCAATAGTTCTTTGGGCAGGGAATTTACCGTTTATTATTGCGCCATTGGCTATAAAGAAAGGGTATCAGTATTACAATGCTTATTTTAACATAGTGTCTGATATTCATTAATGGGTCAGAACATATGTGTACATTTATAATGCTGCAGGGCCTGTAAGCGTTACCTTGGAAGTATTAATAAGCTGGTTGGCGTGACAAGACACCTATCTCCTTTAAGATATCAAAACATATGTGTACATTTATAATGCTGCAGGGCCTGTAAGCGTTACCTTGGAAGTATTAATAAGCTGGTTGGCGTGACAAGACACCTATCTCCTTTAAGATATCAAAACATATGTGTACATTTATAATGCTGCAGGGCCTGTAAGCGTTACCTTGGAAGTATTAATAAGCTGGTTGGCGTGACAAGACACCTATCTCCTTTAAGATATCAAAACATATGTGTACATTTATAATGCTGCAGGGCCTGTAAGCGTTACCTTGGAAGTATTAATAAGCTGGTTGGCGTGACAAGACACCTATCTCCTTTAAGATATCAAAACATATGTGTACATTTATAATGCTGCAGGGCCTGTAAGCGTTACCTTGGAAGTATTAATAAGCTGGTTGGCGTGACAAGACACCTATCTCCTTCAAGATATCAAAACATATGTGTACATTTATAATGCTGCAGGGCCTGTAAGCGTTACCTTGGAAGTACAATAACACCAGGGAGCCGCCGTGGTTTTGCGGCTAGATGCTCGCCTGCGGATGGGAAAGTCGGGGGTTCAGATCCTGACGGAGCCAGGAATTATTTTTTTTAAATAACCTCGGCTTCCATGTCGACCCAGCCTTAAAATGTTACCAGGTGCAGTCCTGGAAAGTAAAGGCTGCCGGCGTGATATTGACCACATGATGATTGGTCAGAAAAAAATATAGGTCTAGACCTAAATGCCATACACTTCTAAAGGCGTCGTTAAAAGTTCTTCAGTTTTACGTTACTTACAATTATAATGAGCTGGTTGGTGTTGTGGGATGTTTATCGCTAATTGTTTTGTCAAAACTCAGGGTTTTTATAGCGACCGGATGTGTAATTGTTATCTTCACATGTTAATGAGCTGGTTGATGTGACAGGGCAGATAACGTTCGTTCATGTCTCAGACAAGTTATGTGCCTGGGCGTATAATAAGCTGGTGGTGTAAACGAACTGGGTGCTTAGATATGTGGTTTCAAGAGAGTATTGCTGGCATTATTCTGTCCTTGAATGTTAGAGTGATGAGCCCTCTGAGTTTTTAAATGAACTGTGTACATTTGTTGTTGCTGTAGTCCTCCCCTACTACTACTACTACTACTACTACTACTGCTGCTGCTGCTGCTGCTGCTGCTGCTGCTGCTGCTGCTACTACGAGTATTACTACTACTGTTACTGCTGCTACTACTGCTGCTGCTTCTCTTACACTACTGCTCTTACTACTACTGCTCTTACTACCATTGCTGTTTCTACTATTCTTACAACTACTTTTACAACAACAAAAACACAGCTGGTACTACAACTTTATGTTCGCCTCTTTCTTCTTCTTCTCTTCACCCTTCTCCTTTTTTTCCTACTGTGCTGCTACTTATATTTATTCTCTACCCCCTCCCCCGCCACCCTTTCTCCGCCCTCTTCATACTACTACTGCTGGTACTTCTACTACTGCTGCTATTATTTATTATTTTTACTGCTACTACTACTTCATTTTGTTTTCTTTCTTCTCCTTTTCATTTTCACCTTTCTCTTCTTAATTACTCCACAACTTATATCCCTCACATTTTTCCTTAATGCAGCACTTGTATGATTATTTTCCTCCACTTCTCCCAAGTTTTTTAGTCAGCAATTATCCGTTCTGAGCCAGAAATTGATTAATGGATCGCCTCTCGGCAGTGCGAAATTTGGTTTGTGGTGGGCCCATGTGGATATTTCTGTAACATATTATTTTTATTATTGATTATGTCTCTTCACGTGTTTCTCTTTCTGTAGCCAGCATTTGCTGGTTAAACTTTTTCTGGAAGAATTTCTTCAACTCTTTCTATGTTAAGGATTTGTTGCCTTAAATAATAACTATTGGGGCTAAAATAGGGAGCCAGCTAAACGCTTGTCTGCAAATCCACTGTTGTGGGCTCAAATCTAAGCATTGACAAACCCCCCCCCCCCCCCCCCCCACTCACCCCCAATTACCTTAGCTCCCAGGTCAAGCCAGCCTTACTTGGGTACCAGGTAAAAGTCCTAGGAAGTAAACGCACCAGTGTGATACTGACCACATCACACACTTATTGCCCATTAGTCTGTAAAATGTAGGTCTAGCCCTATATGCCCACTGCGCCTAGTCTTCTATGCCCAGCACGCCTAAAGGCGTGGAAAAGAGCCCTTTACTAAACTGGCTGAAATAATAACAGTCTTGGGAAGAGAAAGTAAATAGTTTGCATAGAATGTAATATTACAACTGAAAATGCCATAACAACCAACCACTCAACAAACCAACCTCATCCATCCAACCAACCAACAAACCCACCTCATTCATCCAACCAACCAACAAATCCACCTCATTCATCCAAGCAGTCAACAAATCCACCTCATTCATCCAACCAGCCAACAAATCCACCTCATTCATCCAACCAGCCAACAAACCCCCTTATCCATCCATCCAATCAGCCAACAAACCCACCTCATTCATGCAACCAAAGAATCCACCTCATTCATCCAACCAACCAACAAATCCACCTCATCCATCCAACCAGCCAATAAATCAACCTCATCCATCCAACCAGCCAACAAATCCACCTCATCCATCCAACCAGCCAATAAATCAACCTCATTCACCCAACCAACCAACAAATCCACCTCATTTATCCAACCAGCAAACAAACCCACCTCATTCATGCAACCAAAAAGTCCACTTCATTCATCCAACCAACAAACCCAGCACATCCATCCAACAAACAAACCTACTTCGCTAGCACAGGTACGGAGAAACTATGGGGTGCCAGTCAGTTAACTAATCCCAGCCACCCAATCAACAAATCAGCCACATCATTCTCCCAACCAGCCACCCAATCAACGAATCAGCCACAGCATTCTCCCAACCAGCCAGCCAATCGGCTAACACAATCTTGTGAATGTCACAGAACCCATATATGCAACTGTTATGTTTTTGTTTCAGAATACAGAAGGAACTGGCTGAAATCACATTAGACCCGCCCCCAAACTGCAGGCTAGTGATTGTTTGTGTCATTGTTTGTGTCATTGTTTGTGTCATTGTTTGTCTTTAAAGTTCACTTCCAGTGTTGAGGTCAAGGTAGTGCATTACAGAATGCTAACAATTAGATTTAAAATACCTAACAGAAACTGTCCTGCCAGTGTCAGTAGATAACGTAGTTAAAAACCTGACAGCAACTGCCCTGCCAGTGTCAGTAGATATCATAGTTAAAAACCTGACTGAAACTGTCCTGCCAGTGTCAGTAGATAACATAGTTAAAAACTTGACTGAAACTGCCCTGCCAGTGTCAGTAGATAACGTAGTTAAAAACCTGACAAAAACTGTCCTGCCATTGTCAGTAGATAACGTAGTTAAAAACCTGACAGAAACTGTCCTGCCAGTGTCAGTAGATAACGTAGTTAAAAACCTGACAGAAACTGTCCTGCCATTGTCAGTAGATAACGTAGTTAAAAACCTGACAGAAACTGTCCTGCCAGTGTCAGTAGATAACGTAGTTAGAAACCTGACAGAAACTGTCCTGCCATTGTCAGTAGATAACGTAGTTAAAAACCTGACAGAATCTGTCCTGCTATTGTCAGTAGATAACGTAGTTATAAACCTGACTGAAACTGTCCTGCCAGTGTCAGTAGATAAAGTAGTCCCGGGTTAGATGTAGACACACAGAGGAGTTGCTTTATGGAATTGCTTTATAGAATTTGGAGGCTCATGGCATTGTGGAAGTGCATCATACATAGTGATTTTGTACATCACTAAGTTCTTCTTCTTCTGCATTCATCGGAAGATGTAATTGTGTTGTGCTTGTTTACAGCATCGCTGTGATATTTGCACCTTTCGGCCAACACATTGGACTTCTGCAGGCATTTGCTGACCGGGTTAGCCTTCCCAGTTTCGTGGGATATTGCAGTCTCATTGCTGTGTGGTCATCTTTGTTTCCCAGGTCTCAGGTAGTGCCCCACAGCAGGCCAGTCCAGAGAAGCCATGCAACGCTGGTCAGCCCTCAAGAGAAGGCAGGGGCAGAACATGAGCATTACCCACCATCCAAAGAGGCTTCCATAAATGCAGAGCAAATACTTGGTGCTCTGGTACTGGGCTCGCCAAAGGAATGGCCATGTCCTGCTCTTGATTGTTTAACCTCACCTCCGTATATTGAACGTCTCATACATCATAGGCTATGTCTTTTATAGCCAACAGTATTTCGACTACATTTCGAATACCTTAACAAAATGAGTACTTTGCTTCTTTTGCGTGTCAGATTTATTGCACCAAGTGAAGGTGCACAGTACTAGGTGAAGGTGTACTGTATTACTTGGACTCAAAAGTAACATGTACACAGTACTACGTGGAGATACACAGTGCTCAGTGGAGATGTACAGAACTAAGTAGAGATTTACAAAACTAAGTGGAGGTGCACTGTACCAGGTGGTAGTGTGCTGTACTATGCAAATGCACTAATATACTAAGTGCAAATACAAAGTACTCAAGTGCTTGAGTGATGGATTTGTTGATTTTTTTAAAGAAGTCAGCTAACCTGTCTATTAATTCATCCCTTGATTGCCCCCCCCCCCCCTTCCCCCCTTAATCCCAATGTTCTGTGGTGGAATGTTTCAAATACAAGTACAGGATGGTCTGGCTACATTCTCATTAGGTGTCCATTCTTCGTCTTTAAGTGAAATTTAGGCAGAATATTGTTCTAGCCTTCTCTCTAATGCTGGCTGGCATTTGTGGCCCTTTCACTTCTAGAGTTTTTAATGACTTTTCAAAGACAGCACATTTCACATGTAATTATTTTCTTGTCCTGTAATCTGCTCATTGTACATGTTTGGCACTGATAGCATAAATTGGGGATGAAAATGCCGTTAATCATTTGCTGTTTTGCTGGAATGGAAACATCTGATTGTTTGAACAGTGATTGCATTTGTCTTTGGACTCTATCGAGTCTGCTGTCTTCTTTAAATATGCTTCCTAGTTATTTTATTTCCTGTCCTTGTTTGATTGTAGTACCACTGACATAAACATTCATGTTATTATGTTTCCTCCCTGTTCTCATTATCTCAGTATTTGTTATTATATCATACTTTGTGCAGTTATGATACAAGGAGTCAGTATGGTAGGTTCTCTGCTTGTTAGTGTATAATATGCTGATCACCTGCACAAAAGCAGACCATTGATTTACCAGATTACAGGTGTCTATACTTGCCTGCTGTGTAATTTTATTCATATAAGTAATGAAGAGCAATGGTGAGAAAACACATCCTTATCTGACACCTCATCTAATGGGGAACCAATCTGTATTTTGTTCTAACTGTGCACTGTCTTGATGAAGAGTCATGCACAGTTGACCTTGTACCATATTTTTCTAGAATCTCCTATAGTTTACATCTGTTGATTCAGTAAAATGTCTTCTCTTGTCTTCTCTATAAATTTAAGGTGTTGACTGTTATCACATTCAATTGATTTCTCACATACCTGTCTATGTGAATACTGCATCTGTTTGAGCTCTTTCCCTACCTGAAACCAAAATGTCTCTGACTTAATCCAAGGTCTTGTACTAGTCTAGTTCTTAGTTCCAGTATTTGTACAATCACCTTTCCAATAAGGCTGAAACAATCTTGTTTATCTTCTTTATTCCTCCTTATGGGAACAGTAATTTATCTCTGCCAAACCTTGTCTCCTGAATAATGTTCGAGTCTGGTCAACTGTGTCATTGATCTTGTTTTACATACATGGGGCATTTCTGTTTTAATACCATCTGTTCCTGCCACCTTGTTCGGTTTTTGTTTTTTTAAAAACTTTTGTAAGGGCCATTTTGACTTCTGATTCCAGTATATCAGGTCCACTGTCTTTTCCAGATTTACTTGGTCAGAAATTGTATCCTATCATCTACAGTTTAACAGTTTATTAAAATATTCTTTTCATCTGTTTTTGGTATCTTGACTGCTTTTTAGTGGTTTCCTAATTTGGTTGATAATTACCGGTAGTGCCGTGTGCAGTATTGCAGTGCAACTGCCTGTCTGATGTAATTACTGCTTCCATCGATGCTGTACTGCAATTGTAGTGGCAGACTTTTTGACTTGGCACCTCTGATGGCTGCCTTATGTATTTAATTCTTGCGTATGCTGTTGGCATTGCTGAAACTGCAGTCTGTTTCAGTCCTTTTTTTCTTCCACAATGAACAGGATTGGACGTGAAATGGTTTTCACTGGCACAGAGAAGGAGAAACTATGAGGTGTCCATTTGCCATGAAACTAGAATATAGATTAACTGTTTAGAATAGTGGATGGATTACATTTTTCATCTCTGTATGCCTCTGAAACTTGCTTGATGACTGGGTGCATATTTTTTCTGACCAAGTCTCCATAGTTGGCCCAAGATTATGATGTTGTCACTGTCACTTTTGTCCTGCTTTTCTGTGTTTTTTTTGTAACGTATAGAAGCATGTTTTCTTCTCTTGATAATTCCACCACACACTATTTTGTCTTTTTTATATTGTCCTTCATTTGTCTTAATATTCACCATTCATAAACTCTAGCAGAAAATACTGGTTGTTCATCCACTTCAGAACTTGAGTTTTATGTGCAATCCATTTTACAGATCAGCGGCATCTGTGGCGTAGGCGTTGCGAGTCCGACTCGTAATTCCAACGTACCGCGATCGAAACCCACTGCTGGCTGCATAGATTTTTATCATGGTATGGGGCGTCGCAGGTCGACCCAGCCTAAAATGGGTACCAGGATGGCTGTCCTGGGGAAGTAAAGATGGCCGGCATAATGCTGACCACATTACCCACCTAGTGCTGATTGCTCTTCCCATATGATCTGGCTCATTTGTATGTAGGCTGTTGCTTCTTCGCCTTACAAGACAGATACACTCCGTCTTCAAATAAAACCAACCCCCCCCCCCCAGATGGGATTCACAGAAACCACACATGTGGTTTTCTGTAAATGCCCATCTCTTTTATCCTTGTGTTAGTATACATCACTGGGCTCTCTCTTGCATTATATCTTTCTCTGCTGTGTGTCTCTGCATGACTCAGCTGAGTTTATGTTTAAAGCCTCTTTTATTTTTGTGCTAGTACAGTCACCCAGTCCTCTCTCCTGTTTATTATGCCTTTCTCTGCTGTCTTCTGTCCCTGCATGTCCTAGTTAAATCCTTTGTTCAAAATAATTGGAAAGGTAAGCACCCATCACTCAGCCGTGTCCCTTTCTCTGCTGTCTTTCTCTACATGTCCCAGCCTGGAGCTTGTGTTTAAAATCAACTTTTATCCATTATGTTTTCAGTGCAGGACCAAAGGGAGATAATTTATATGAATGGGCATCAACAATACTGGGACCAACCGGAAGTGTTTATGAGGGCGGTGTCTTCTTTCTAGATATCCATTTCACATCAGAGTACCCTTTCAAACCACCCAAGGTGAGCAGTACTGTCAGTGTCTCATTTTGAACACTCAGTGATAAGTTGCTCTTTTAGTTTACCTTATTAAACGACCAACCCTAGGAAGTCAAGGTGGCCGGCATGATGCTGAACACATCACCCAACAAGTGCTAGGAATAAAGGTCGTCTACATGTGGGGTGTAATTTTTTGTTCCTGGCTTCTGCCGGGGGCCTTCAGTATGGTCTAGCCATAAATATGACCTAAAGGGTTTATGAGACACGTGTCATGATTGTAACTGACTTACAAAGCATGTTGAGAAAGCTGGAGACAAGTGTGCTTCTGGCAGAGTGGCAAGCATTGCTTCAGAGGTCCTGGGTTGACAACATTCTTTGGATATTTTCTCCAAGGATGCAGGTGTATTGGGAAATGAAAAGGCAGACAGACTGGCTGTTTCTGCACCATTTGGTGCTAAATTGATGCTTGACTGTCTAGATGTGGGGTCCTCAGGGAGTGAGTGAACAGGCATAAATGGATCATCGTGGTCTGAAGAGAATGGTGCAACAGGGAGTCACCAAGGGATCTGCTTACCAATACACAACACTAAAAAGAAAGGCAAGAAAAACAGACCAGTATCGGAACTCTGCAGTGGCTGTTGAAGATGGGGACTGAGCACTTATGGGAATGTTCTGAGTACTGTGATGTTGGTTCTAAACTCAGCTCAACACACATCTTGGTTCCTGAATTACTTTGGTCATATTAATGATGTCTCAGTTACTTGGTCATATTAATGATGTCTCAGTTACTTGGTCATATTAATGATGTCTCAGTTACTTGGTCATATTAATGATGTCTCAGTTACTTGGTCATATTAATGATGTCTCAGTTACTTGGTCATATTAATGATGTCTCAGTTACTTGGTCATATTAATGATGTCTCAGTTACTTGGTCATATTAATGATGTCTCAGTTACTTGGTCATATTAATGATGTCTCAGTTACTTGGTCATATTAATGATGTCTCAGTTACTTGGTCATATTAATGATGTCTCAGTTACTTGGTCATATTAATGATGTCTCAGTTACTTGGTCTTTTTCAACTGGTCATAAAGATTCCTGCCAGTACTGGGACTTGAATGCAGATCCATTATCTTGGTTAGCTTGCACACTGACCTCTGTGTTTCCTCATCTACATTTGCTATTGTTTCCAGGTGACATTCAGAACACGGATCTACCACTGCAATATCAACAGTCAAGGAGCAATATGCTTGGATATTCTCAAAGACAACTGGAGTCCAGCTCTCACTATATCTAAGGTTTGTGTCTGTTAAGTGATCCCTCATCATCATCATCCTCTCATGCCATTATGTGTCACATAGGGCTCACAATCTAGTCCTCAATGCCATTTCTTTCCTGGGTATCTTCTTAGGTAAGTGTGGGAAATCCACTATATAAATCTCTGCCCTTGGATATTCTTAAACTATGATACAGCTCTTGTCACATCCTAGGTTTGTAGACTGAGTTTGTCATCTCCAAGTAGTGGATCTCCAACATACCTGTCATTTGTATTGGTTGTTTAAACTCTTGAGACTGCTGTTCACCTACCTCTTTTATGTTATCTTCCCACTATCTGCCGTTTGCTCAGCTGCCTTCAACTTTCCCCTCTAGTATGATTTTTATACATATGCTATATCTTTTAATATGGTTGATTTATTTAACTTCTATTTAAGCCTATGCTTACAGCAGTTCTGTTGGTTGTCATTCCCAGTCTCTTTGGACCTGTTTTAGTTTCCATTCTTTTGTAGATCCACATCTCCTTGACTCAAGTTATCATCATGCATCCCCACAGATCTGTGTCCCTTCTTATCTGGATCAGTTCCACCCATGTGACCGTCGCAGTCCATCCGTCATCTCTTGGACTGTCATCTCTTGGACTGTCATCTCTCCTGACTCAAGTAGATAATCTAATTGCTTGTTCATTGCCCCGTCTCTGCCACACAGTATTGTTGAGAACACATGGCATTCTCATTTTTAATGTTTCCAGATACTGCAAGATCGATAGTCGGTCAAGCAGGTCCCTCACAGAACAACAGTCTTCATTCACGGTACGCCCGGCCTCCCTCTAGCCAACTCTCCAGCCTTGTGTGTTTTCATATGCTTCTTTGATGTCTAATATCCACCTTTATGAAGATCACTCTATGCCTCACTTTCCAAAAACTGCATCCATTGTCGCCATTCTCTCTATACCACCGTGGCACAAAACATGGCCAAAACACCTCAGCTTTCAGGACAGGATACTTCTCGTTGATGTTGATGTTTTTTTTTTTCTTGATCCAGAGAGTATTCTGAGAATTTTCTGTAGCCTTTCAGTTCAAAATCACCAACCAAAGAATTGAAGTCATTGACTCATGCCTACCTGTTAGTTAATGTGAGATCATCAACTAGAAATCTGTTTTCGGTACCATAAGCTGCATTAAGTATATGGTATTAGCTTCCATGAGTCATGTCCTGGTCAAATAGTCTCAGCTACCATTTAAGAGTAGTCTGTATTAATTGTTTCTCTGTTAATTTGGTCAGATAGGACTGAGCTACCATATAACAGTAGTCTGGACTGCCTGTTTCTCTGTTAATGTTGTCAGATTTGACAGGTACTACCTTCATGCTGAATGTTCTGCAGCATTATACTAAACCTGACATATAGTCATGCCAACAGCTTCAAGCGGAGGAGTTCCTTGGCAAGGATGCTGGTCTTATCGTAGAACCCAAAAATACTATGTCAGAGCAAACCAGGGCCTTATAACCCCGGTGGCTGGTCTAGGATGGAAGCTCCCACACTCGGACAGACGGCACTGCTCTTCTGATTCAGCAGCTTCTGCAGCATGCTTTGTTTCAAATGTACCTTGTCTTTAGAATTAACCAACCAGACCAAGTGAGGAATCCTGCTGCATAAACATCCTACAGTACTGCCCAATCTTTTTTGGTACACAGATAAGAAACTTCCTCCCTGGTCACCATGGGCTATGATGGCCATGTTCCTTTATAGCACAATGGAGTACCACCATCCCTCTGGAAAGACAGGAAGATGCCACCAAACAAACCCCCTATTATCTGTACCTTTTGTGTGATACGTTCAGCATTATACTGGCTACTTTTACTGACATAAACATATCCTGGTGCTTGTTTGTTTACACTGGGTTCGGCCTGGGAGCCAATTTTAAAGAAAGTATCCACTTCTCAAGGATATGAAGACATTACCAGGCCAGCAGCTACTGTGCCACCTACAAACTGAACTTCCGTCTGTTTGTATGTTCTGTTTTGTTTTTAAACTTTCTCTAGATTAGTTAGTTTATGTGTTCAACAGTCTCCCTAAATTAGTTTATGTTCTGTGTCAAAATTAGTTTTAATATCTTCTTTATGTAAAAAAAAAAAAAAAATCTAAATTAATTTAATGTTTTGTTTTTAAAAAAGTGTTATATGTTTGTGATAAGTAAAATCTTGTATAGATAGGTAAATGAGACTACATAAATTCTAACAAATGCTAGCTAATGAACTGAAAATTCTAGTTTGTGTTAAATAAATTTGTGCTTCCCAGGGATTGATAATATATCCCTGCGGGGACATGATTTTGTTATTCTTTTTTCTACTACGTTCATCCTAAAATTGTTTGTGCCTTTCGACCGACTTCTGCAAGCAGTTATTGTCTGGGTTAGCTTCCTGGTAATTTTGTTTATGTTAAAGGAGTGTTCTTCTTAAGCAAATCATCAGCAGGTTTAGTGTTGTTGATTCTGATGATTGTTTATGACTGTTTTCATCCCAGGTCCTTCTGTCTGTGTGTTCCCTGCTGACAGACTGCAACCCTGCAGATCCCCTGGTGGGAAGCATAGCAACACAATACCTGCAAAACCGCAAGGAGCACGACCGGGTGGCTCGCATGTGGACCAAGAGATTTGCTGCTGGCTTAAGCAGTTAGCTTTATAGTTGTGATGGATGTGACAACTGTAGCTTTGAGAAGTGTGACAGGTGTAGCTTTATATACCTGAGAAGTGTGAAAGCTATAGCTTTATATATCTGAAAAGTGTGACAGGTGTAGCTTGATTTGCTTGACAGCTAGATTGAGTGCTTACGCGATGGTGTGATAGTAAAAGAGATGTAACTGATGCACAGCGTTCTGAACATGAGAGAGGGACAATTTTGACAAGGGAAGATTTATATAGACTATCTGAGGGGGTTCTGTCTCCATAGCTGAGGCACCACAGTGTGACTTTTGTGGAAGCCACAAGAATGGTCTTATTAGAGATAAGCAGTGACAGAGTGGGGAAAATATGATCAATGAAGTTCAATAGGGAGATTTGTATTTTCCAGACTATCGTCTAGCTGTCAGAACAGTGACAGGAATTTCTGGCAAGGGAGCTGTCTAGTTATGAAAATAGTAACAGGATTAGGGCTGTTTGATTGGTGGGCCGCAGGCCTAGCAAGAGGCTAGTGCATCATAGATTATTAATGATCCAAGGCTGGAGCTCTGGCCCGTTTTCAAAATGTTTGAATAGCCCTGGTCTAGATTTGACGAACAAAGAGGCAGGGTGTGTAGCTATCTAATTTCAAATTTAACAACTATCTAGTTGTTTAAACAGTGTATGGAAAACATTGGGTTTGCAGTCTTTTTATCCTTTGAGCACAAAGTTATTATAGATGTATAAAAGGTACCTAGATTTTGGAAAAACATGATTACATAAAACAGTTTTAGGAAACTCATCACTGACAAAATTCTCATTCATATTCGTATTCATTGTCTGTCATTACCACCCAACCCTCTTAACATCTAGTAGTTCACTTGGTACATCAGGGGATTAAAGCGGGACTTTGTCCACATTTGCATTCTGTCCCAACACAAATTTCTTCTTGCTTCATGCACACAGGAATTCTGACTGCTCTTTGACCTTTTTTTTTCCTCTGGCATGCGGGTCTCACGTAGGTGTAACCTGGGATTGTTTTCTTAGTTGGGGGAAAAACCAAATTTAGGTTCAGCAGCACTAAAAGCTCTATATAAAAAAAATAAGAAGTAACCTTCTCTGTCAGTGATTTTCTCAACATACTTGTTCTTTTTTTTCTGTGCTGCAACTTTGCTGTTAAAAACAATCTTTATTGTTCAAGGGAGGCAGGACTTACGAGATTTGACAGGATGACAGCAATGTAAGACATGATGTTATTGACAAATTATTGTGTGAAATGGGTTGGAAGTTCAGTTTCTTGGAAATAATGTAAAAAATATTCATGGAATCTTTGTGAAAATATAATTTTCATTTTACGCCAGTCCATTTGCATATATGTTTTGTATATGTAGTAGTGGAGATATTTATAAAACTTTTTTTTTTTTTTTTTTTTAAATTATCTATCATTGTGGTCACCGCTCTCTGATTATGTCTGGACAACACTGTCTAGTATAGTCAAGGGCTAAAAGCCAACCCAGAAAACCAGTATTGATCATTTTTTTAAACAGCTATCAGTAAAAATACTGACACTTTAAATGAGTAAAAGGCATAGAATAAGTTTTGATGAAAAACATGAATTTTGCCTTATTCATTTCAAGTGTGATGCACGCATTCCTTACAAACCCTGTCTGAGGCCCCACCTGCAACTTCATAAGAAGAATATCTGACATTGTTTGATGATGATCCCAGCAATTCAGGTCAGCCTGTTTGGTGTGCATTATCATGTGTCAGCAAGAATTTCCCACAGCTGCACAAATAGATATCTAGGCCACATGTGTACGCAGGCTGGTTGTCACCTAACATGATGATCCGTTGTGGAAAGATGAAATCGACGTTCGATGTTGTGCTGAAGAAATGGGATCCTGCACAGAAATCCTTACATGTTTTTTTTTTTTTTAAACAAATTTTTTTTTCCTGCAATTAGGTGACTCTGGGACAATGTCTAAGATTATTAATGATTTCTTTGGCCACATAATGAGAAGAGAGACATAGTGACAACTGTGGGGAAAAAGGGGTAGAGGCAGACCAAGAGAGATGATGCTGGATGGGCTAAAACGATGGCATAGAGGGATATCATCCAGTCAACCAGGGATCGTGATCTGTGGAGACGCATGAGCGCCTACGCCAGTTGGCAGGGCACATGATGATGATGATGAGAAGAGAGGACATGTAACAAGTAAATACCATGCCTGGTGAAGCTGTTTTTCCCCGCAGTGAAGTTTAAATTTATACAGCATGGGGAAACAGTTACCAAGAAAAAGCATGAGTGAACTCAGCCACATTACAACAAAATTGTTCATTTTGCGCTTCAGTCTTTAAAATGAACACATCCTGATGATTAGGATAATAAAATGATTCTTGTAAAAAAAAAAAAAAAACCTGTGTTTTGTGTGTGTGTGTATGTGTAGTCACTTTAAAGAGAAAACAAGTAGATGACTTTTTCCCACACCTACAGCACTTAGTGGGTGTTGTGGTTAGCATCACACCGGCCGCCATTACTTCCCAGGACTGGTACCCACTCAAGGCTGGGTCAATGGGTTGGGGGGGGGGGGTCAGATAGCGCTAGGACCCGAACCGATGACCTGTCTCATATAGTTAAGTCTAACATAAAAACTGAGAAATACATAAGTCACAATGATATTGGTGTCACTGAAACACAGAGGTAGGAAGACCAACACACTTTCATAGAGTTAATTATCAGACTTATGTCCTGTAAGTGCTATATAGAAAAATCTAAACAAAGAAACCCAAAATATCAGACACACACAAATCAGAGAGTTATTAACTACAGAAAAAAAAAACTAACAAAATAAAAATCAGAAACAGCAAAATATCAAAGAAAAACTAAATATTTATCTAACAAACATCAGAGAGTAACTAACTAGGTTAGTTAGGTATCCTTTACAGGACATTGCAGAACCAACGTGTGATTTTTCTAGGCAAATTTACGTCCAGTAGTTTGCCTTTGCTGTCTGGACGGTCTGCTTTCTTGATACCACTGTCGAAACCAACGCAAGGCGCATGGCCCGCAGCTGGGATCGAACCCGGCATTACGAAGCGTTTGCATCGACTTTGCATATACTTTCCATTTTTATGTTTTCTAGTGGATCTTTCTTTGAGTGCCCATCGATACACTAAACAGCTTACAGAATTTATGAATATGATATGTGTATTTAAAATGTTAGTAAGTTTAGAAGAAGAAAAAAAAGAGAGAAATCTGAAATCACTTTGTATTCTTCACACACCAAACACTCCAATAAAAATATGTCACAGACAGATGTTTTATGTTTTCAGTGAAAACTCAACTCATTTCATGTATCACTCTAGTCGCATATTTTGTTGAAATTACAATTTCACAATAAATTACACTTTACCGTGGTAAACACGATGGCAATTGATAATTCACAGAAAAAAGACAAAATATTTGTAAACAAATGTTAAGTAATAGCCACTTTACACACAACAGCCACATACAGTCTCACTTTACACAAAAATATTAATACACATGTGCATGTGATTGGCATACAAAATACTTGAAGAACCATGAGAGTAAATGATACTTTATATACAAAAATACTTCTGACAGAAATACACTGGCAAATATCATTTCAGACAAAATGACTTGCAGCTAAATGACACTTCACTCATATCTAAGTAATATATTAAACTTAGACAAACAATAACATATATATTAAATTATAGGAATACGTCTGGCTGGCCTACTAAAGAACACTAGAACTGACTGAATAAATAAAGACTATAACTGAAGGCTTAGAATACCTTGGACAGCCAAAAAGAGCAACCAAGAGGTTTTGAAAGAGGCGGGAGCCTGAAGACAACTTATCACAGACATCAGAAGGAGACAGTCATCATTTTTCGGCCATGTTATGAGAAGAGGGAAAATAGAACATGTTGTGGCCACTGGAAAGATCTGTGGAAGGAGGGATAGAGAAAGACAACGAGAGAAGATGCTTGACAGTCTTGTTGCATGGCATGGAGGTGTGTCGGCACACGAACTGATTCATGATGCAGGAGATCGTGGATTATGGAGAGGCATGAACGCCCACGCCAGTCGGCAAGGCACATGATGATGATGATAACTGACTGAATAAATAGAGACATAAATTAAATGTTACACACTAATAGGCTGGGAGTCGCCGTGGTGTAGCGGCTTAACGCTCGCCTGCATATTGGAAGGTCATGGGTTCGCTTCCTGGCGAAGCCGGACTTAAAAAAAAAAAAAGACTCCCAGGTCGACCCAGCCTTGAGTGGGTGCCAGGTGCAGTCCTGGGAAGTAAAGGCGGCCAGCGTGAGGCTGACCACATAACCCATCCTGTGCCGTTGGTCTATAAAATATAGGTCTAGCCCTATATACCCCACACCCCTGAAAGGTGTGGAAAAGTGTCCTTGACACTAAAGGCTGGTAGTAAACAATGGTAGCATTATGACACTTCAGTGCTGTAACAAGTACAGACAGGTAAATGAGACTTTACATAAATTCTGATAGTAAACTGCTAGCTAAATAAAACGTGACCAAAATTTTCTGTAGTAAACTTTGTTGGCCAAACAGTCTTCTCGTTATCCCAGCTGAGACAGTATAAAACAAATGTATGTAGTAAATTTAGCTAGCTAAATAAATTCTTTACTATAAATAATGAACATATGCAGTAAACTTTTATTACATAATATACTTGATATGTTTACAGTAAACAATTAACTAGCCACTTAGTTAAATAAAAATACATTTTAGTAGTAAACTTTGCTAGCACTTTACCTGATATACCATATCAATTAACAGTAAACTGCTGGCTAAATAACACTTCATATGATATACCATATCAATGTGCTCGTAACGTGTAAGCACAGACAGACCAACCTGGTAGCTAAATAACACTTTTTTAATCTGACATACCATAAACATCTATAGTAAAATGAAGCTAAATTAACACTTTATCTGACATACCATAAACATCTATAGTAAAATGAAGCTAAATTAACACTTTATCTGACATACCATAAACATCTATAGTAAAATGAAGCTAAATTAACACTTTATCTGATATACCATACATAAGAAAGTAATTTTTAAAAAAGTTATGGTCCCTTTTCCACGCCTTTAGGCATATAGGGCTAGACATATTTTTATAGACCCACTGGCACAAGGTGTGATGTGATCAGCATCCCACTGGCCGCCTTTACTTCCCGGGGCTGTACCCGGTACCCACTCAAGGCTGGGTCAACCTGGGAGTCAAGATCATTTTTGAAAAAAGTCCTGCTCCACCAGGGTGCAAACCCACGACCTTCAGATCCGCACGCGAGCATCTAGCCACTCCACCTCAGCAACTCCTGATATACATGTCTTTAATAAGATGATAGCTGAATAACACTTTACCTGATTATGCATATCCATAGTCAACTCAATCTAAATAACACTTCAGTTGATAAACAATACATATCTATAGTAAACTGCTAGCTAGCTGAGTTGAGAAACGAAATAACAGCACTTTGGATATTTAAATAAAAGCTTTGTCCACATCTTCAGCAGCCAGAGCAGTTTTAATTCTGACAGTTCTGTGCAGGTTAGGATATTTTAATTTTTGGCTTTTACCAGATTGAGGATTCTTCTTCTTCTTCTGTGTTCATCCGAAGATGTAATTGTGTTGTGTCCGTTTACAGCATGGCTGCGATATTTGCACCTTTCGGCCAACACATCCGGCTTCTGCAGGCATTTGTTGATCGGGTTAGCCTTCCCGGGATTGAGGATTCAAACCTGAGTCTCCTGAATAAAAGCTGAGCATTCTACACAAATCAATGAAGGGGTGAAACCTATCAAACTTTATCGGCGAATGAAGGTCCAGAATAGCGAAGCGGGCCTATAATTCCAGCAATTTGTATGAGCGGAATAGGCAGTTTCACAACAGCACGACTAGTCTGTCACAGAAGTCATGGCGCCCTGGAACTGAAGGGCTCTTATAACGTCTAGCACACATTTAAGGTTTTCATTTGAAACCTCTCGTAACTGCTCAGCCAGACATTCCTCTACTTATTAACACAAGTAACTCATTTTCATTCTTAAACTGTTAATAATACCAACATAAGCATATACAATAACGTTACACACGAAATGCTAAGAGAAAACACTAGTAGCTAAAAGTTACTGTACATACAATAGTAATACAAGTACCAAAATAACACTTCACTTACTAAATATTAACAATAAAAATAATCAAATGACATTATTAATGCTAAACAGCTGAAGCAAATGCACTTACGTAAAACTTCACATACAAAATAGTAGTAAACACTTAAAGAACAGCAGAAATATTAAAGTGTAATTATTAAAAATCTCTAAATAACACCTCACATATTCATATGGTTTTTAAAGTTCATATTTTGATACACCTACAGGCCCTCAGCGGGTGTTAATTTCAATATTATACTGACTGCGTTTAATTGCTTTGAAGTCTTGGGGCACACTGGGTACATAGTTGGTTGGCACCTCTCAAGATGATAGTATATTTACAAAATATGGACACAAAAATACACTGAATAATTTATTGCCATGTATTTCACGGTATCTTGTTAAGTGCATTACTACTAAGTTACATTAACATACGATTAAATATTCATTTTCTGTCCTGTTGTGCTATCATATGTCACATAGGGCTCAGAGTCTGTTCCTCTATTCTGTTTCATCCTGTGCGATCTGTTCAATATCATGGTTGGAATCCAGTCCAGCAGTTTTGGCTTTTCTCATCAATGTTCGTCTTAGAATTTCTTTCGGGTGTCATTGCCTCCTTAATCCCTTTATGCCTTGTATTTTCATAACTTTGAATATAATCCTTGATGCTATAGATGCTAAATTATCTGTTTTCCTTTTCATGTCACTGCTGTTCTTACTTGATGAAATATGCCTGACAATGTTTGTTTGTTTGTTTGTTTTAGTATCCAGAAGCCATGAGTATTTGTTAACCCTTAGGCTCGGTATTATAGATATCGCAACCTTTCGGCCTTGATTCCATGATAAATACCGTAAATCTGGGAGAAATGTGGCTTTTCTGCCTACCCCCGGGAGTGAACCCGGACCACAAGGCGTTCATCACCCGGTCACCGCACAATCCGGTTTAGCCAACTACCCTAGAGAGCCGGGCTATGCCTGGCAATAAATGGTGCAAGTACTGGAAGTGTTCATACTAAAATTAACTGCGGGAAACCTCCGTTTTGGATAGTATATTATACTGTGTTGTAGGGATGCATAAGAATAACAAAACATAGCCCCTGACAATTATGAGAGTGACTAGCAAGACTTGCTCACATTAAGAAAAGTCTTCCACAATTATACTGCATGAGATTTCAGGACCATTGCTGTTGCTGCATGTACCTAATATGCCTTTTTTTTTTTAGATGCACAGCTCTTAACCTATCCGCAATCATTTTCTCCGATTCCTTTCCTCATTTCCCCCCACCAGGCAGCATGTTTCATGGCATCTGGTTCCCAAAGTTTGACCTCCATACTTGTATCATTCATGTCCCCGAGTAAATAGTGCTGGCTCCATAATCTATATATACACCAACGGTCACTCACTGATTTGCAGCACACATTTAGATGACAACTCACACAGCAAATAGTAAACAAATGCCAATCACATATTAAATGTTAGTAATAAACTTGCTAAACGACAATTCACATAATAAATAACAGTTGTAAATTTACTATATGACGCACATATTAAATAAACAGACACAAATAACATGCATACTGAAATAGAAAACTCATAGATAACTGACAAACAAATACACTGTACAAATGGAAATACTAGTGTAACAATAAGCTTCACAAATGTGGTGATTTATATACATAAATAACACTGAATAATAAAAAAAATTTAAAAAAAGGTTTAGCACATGGGATTTATTGTGAAGGTAATTCCCATCATACGTACATAATGGTGTGGGGTCTTAGTGTATATGTCACTGCATAATGAGGTGTGGTGACCTGCTCAGTTTCTCAGTTAACTGAAAAATACTGGGTCAATTAAAAAAAATATGGGCCAACTTCACAGCCATTCTGACATGAAAAAAGTGATATTCTTCCACTGCGGAGGGTACAAATTCTTGGACAAAAGTATGGATAACAAAAAACTACTTGACTACTTCGGCTCCATGAACAATGGGGTTATACTGAGTTTGATAAAAAGGGCTGTTTGTAAGGGACATCTGATGGGTATTGGGAGGGTGTCAATCTATTGCAGCGGTGGCAAACTATGGCCCGCCGAAATATTTTTACTGGCCCGCGAGGCTGGTGTAAGATTACTATTTAATCTGGCCTTTGAGCTCAAAGAATAGCAGAACACAGAAAGATATGTTCGTATGCAGAAAGAACAAATTTCAAGAGTCAATGTAAAAAAGAAAAAAATCTAATAATCTAAACAGCAATAACCAGAAACCGAGGTCGCCAAATCTTTAATCCTGCTAGTGACAAACTCAGACATTAGGAGACAGTGTTTGTCGATCGACATCGATAATAAAATATAAGACGATGACCGTTCTTTTTCTCTGAACAGACGCATTTAGGAATATGCAGAAGTGCTTCAGTGGATGAGTGTATCTGGCCACAGGCATAGTGATTACCCCACAAAAATATTGAGTTATCTGGGTGCTATGTTTATAAATAGATATTTACTAATTTGGCCCGCAACCTGAAATTTAGAGCAGTGGTTCTCAACCCCTTTGGGAGTTGAACGACCCTTTCACAGGGGTCACCTAAGATCATCAAAAAAACACATATTCACTGAAGTTATAAAGTAGCAACAAAAATAATTTTATGGTTGGGGGTCACCACGACATGAGGAACTGTATTAAAGGGTCACCGCATTAGGAAGGTTGAGAGCCACTGATTTAGAGCTTGAGGATGGAGGTGGAGGCAATCACTGCAGCTCTAAAGTGGACAGCTGAAATTTGATTTATCAGAGGAATCATTGTGTCTGATTCTCAGTCAATCCTGCAGAAGGTTCAAAGGGGATACATGTGGCATGACAGAATACCAAGAATCAACAAGTCAACACCATGGAGACTCACAAGGGATATATTATCCAGGACACGCACGAGTGCAAGGGATTAAACGACACACTCTGGACAATAGAATTGTAAGAGCTGATGTTCCAAGCCTCAGAATTAAACGAGTGTATATTTGGCTACAAAAATGGCAGTGGTAGGAACAATCATAATGGATAAGGCAGACATTCTGAAGACTATTTAACATTTTTGCTGATAGATGCTTCCAGGAATAAAGGTGGGAAGTGGTCAGAACTTTTCAAAAAGAAATGCCAAATTACTATTTTCCAGGAAATAAATCTTGATAGAAGATAAAAACTAAATACAAAAATCGGTTGGCGAAGTCCCAAAGCCAAGCACAAGTGAAGTATGTCAGAACAATTTCTAGGGTGTCCTAACACATCATCTGTGGGAATCTGGCAAGAGAATTATGTCAGAACACGTACAATAATTTGTTTAAAACAGCTCATAAACAGTTCTTCCTCCTTTTCACTTCCCTTTAATACCACTTCTGATGCTAAAAGTGATATATGATTCCACTTCTTTCTCTTCTAGCTGTCTCAGTCATAAAGATATTGTACTGTTGTAGAGTTTCTCTGATGTTATCTTCCATCTTCTTCTTGGCTTGCCTTGCGTCCCTCTCTTATTTTAGTGTATGTCTTGTATAGTATGGCGTCACAAAGCATTCTAAGTGGGCAAACCATTTTATTTGCTGTCTTTGTTTATAATTTAATACTGGGTCTGTGTCGACTTTTCTTTTAGGACTTCATTCCTGATTCTATCTTTTCTGTTCACTCCTGCAGCCTTTCTTAGACATCTCATTTCCATGACTGCTAAGAAAAACTAGTCTTCTGTCCTCACACTGTTACGGGGTTGTAAGTGTCAGGGTTTTCTGTATTTGTTTGTGCTTTTCAGCTTTTTTTTTAAAGGAGAGGGAGGGGGGGCAGGATTCAGCTATGCTATCTATTTAGATTCCTAGAAAATATTGCAGAACCTGAAGCACCAAGTGTTGGAAGAATATTGACCTTTGCAGATGATGTTCTTGCATATAGGCAGGGGAGTGATCGGCAGCAGATAGCGCACTATCTAAAGGCAACTGTAGACAAAGTGACTGACTGGTGTGCTGAAGTGGGTGCTGTCATCAACTCAGAAAAAGTGGCCGTTTTGTGGCACACTCTGGACAATAGAATTGTAAGAGCTGATGTTCCAAGCCTCAGAATTAGTAACAGTAACATCAAAAGGGAAGGCAGACTGACGTACCTGGGTATCATTTTCGATAGAAGCCTGTTCTTTAGGGATCATGTGGAGGCAGTTGTGGTGATATTCCAAAAAGGATTCAATGCTCTCAAGATTATGGCAGCAATGGACATGGAACAAAGAATCCTGTTCACAATGTTCCTGCATGTGATCCTGTCGGTGATAGATTATGGTTCTGGAATGCTCAGAGTCAGCTGATGACACTTGAACACATACAGAATGAGACTATGTGGGTAATTCTGGGATGTACAAGAGATACCCCAGTAGCATGTATGCGATATATACTTGCACTGCCTACTACTGCAGATAGGCTAACAGTTCTGCAAGCAAAGTCATATCTCAGAGTAGCTGCAGACATGAAGCACCCCTGCATAAAGGCCTGCATAGAGCTAAGGGTCACAGACTGAAAAGAGGAAGGTCTTGGATGGCGCAAGCAGAAGACACAATCAGACATGTGTGCAGGCTTGATAAATTTGAGCGAGGAGAGGAGTGGGTCAAAGTGTCCAAGCAAGTTTCAGACTTGTGTAGGATTCTTATCACTTTAGGTTGTTAGTGCAGGGACTGGCCAGCTGGAACTGCAGAATCAGAAGTTCAACAAATGATTCATGATAATTCCTGCACAGGTGATATGATTATCTATACAGATGGCCCTGTTTTGAGGGGCAGACTAAGTGCATAGCGGTTCCTAGGAAAAGCAAATGGACATTGCTTAGTGCAACAAAGTCTAGCATATGATATCACATCTAGTTTGAGAATGGAGGCTGAGGCAGTCACGGCTGCCTTCTGCTAGCTTGAAAACCAGCTATACATATATGCTGTGATTGTAACTAAATCACAGAGCATGTTGAGAAATTTGGAGACAGGCATGCTCCATGCCGAGTGGCAAGCAGCACTTCAGAGGTCCAGGGTAGTTAGCATACTTTGGGTATTTTCTCCAGGTATGCCAGTGTGTTGGGAAATGAGGAGGCAGATAGACTGGGCGGTTCTTCACCACTTAGCTGTGAACTGATTGTACGACAAGCTAAATGTTGTGAGGGTCCTTTAGGAACGAGTAAACAGCATGGATGCACAAATAGAACATTACGATCTGAAGAGAATGGGGCAGCGGGGAGTTACCAGGGGATCTAGCCGATACTCTACACTCAAGGAAAGGGCAAGATGGATATACAATCAGACAGTACCATGGGAATTGGAACTCTTCGCTTGCTGCTTCAGATGGGGATGGAGCACTTATGGGAGTGTCTAACATCATCTGTCTACAGTAAAATATTTCTAACACCATTTTACCTTCAGTACAATATTTCTAACATCTTTCTCCCTAAAGCAACGGTTCTCAACTCTTTTTTGGGTCGAACGACCCTTTTGCATGGGTCGCCTAAGACCATTAGAAAACATATCATCATTGAAATTATGAAGGAAAAAATTGTTTGTGGGTCACCACAACATGAGGTAACTGTATTAAAGGTTCCCCACAACATAAGGGAACTGTATTAAAGGTTCCCCACAACATAAGGGAACTGTATTAAAGGTTCCCCACAACATGAGGTAACTGTATTAAAGGGTCGCGGCATTAGGAAGGTTGAGAGCCACTGCTTTAAAGTAAAATATTTCCAACATCTTTCTGCCTACAGTAACATATTTTCAACATCTTTCTGCCTACAGTAACATATTTCTAACATCTTTCTGCCTACAGTAAAATATTTCTAACATTTGTTTTAATCTACAGTAAAATTGTTCTAACATCTTTCTGCCTAAAGTAAAATATTTCTTACATCTTTCTGTCTCCAGTAAAATATTTCTAACATCTTTCTGTCTCCAGTAAAACATTTCTAATATCTTTCTGTCTACAGTTGAATATTTCTAACAACTATGAACAGTAAAACATTTATGGCCTATTTATGTGAACTGTATAAGCATTTCTCTACTAAACAGTAAAACATTTCAGGCTGCTTTTGAAATCTCTCCGTCTAGGGCAGCAGTTCACAACCTATGGGTCGCTACCCTTTTGTGGGTCGAATGACCCTTTTGCAGGGGTCGCCAAAGACCATCAGAAAACACATATTCATTGATGTTATGAAGTAGCAATGAAAATAACTGGATGGCTGGGGGTCCCCACAACATGAGAAACTGTATTAAAGGGTCGCCACATCACGGGAAACTGTATTAAAGGGTTGCCACATCACGGGGAACTGTATTAAAGGGTCACCACTTTAGAAAGGTTGAGAACCACTGGTCTAGAGAAACACATTTCTTGCATTTTTACCAGTCATAAACATTTTGCAACACCAAGATCAAAATATATAAAATGCTGATAAGACCAGTTCGTTTTATATGGCTCTGAAACTTGGAGCACGACTAAAAGAGATGAAATCTTACTATAAATTTTCGAAAACAGAGTGTTACAACGAATCTTTTGACCCATCAAAGATGCAAACAGCGGGGAATGGAGAGTGAAAAGCAACAAAGAAATTCATAATCTGTTAAAATCACCGTTGATCATCGGCATCATGAGAGCTAATAGATTGAAATGGCTGGGGCATATTGAGAGAATGTCAGATGACAGAGAGGTAAAAACTGTATACGCCAGGGAGCTGAATAGTCATAGACCACAAGTCCGACAAAAAAGACAATGGAGAGATAATATCCAAACAGACTTACAAACACATGGTGTCACCAGCTGGAAAGAGAAGGCCAACCTTAGAGATGAGTGGAGGCGGGTGATATCTGCAGCAATGAAATTCAAGGGCTGAAGAAGAAGAGATAAACATTTCTGGCAACTTTCTGCCAACAGTAAAACATTTCTAGTATTTTAAGCCAACAGTAAAACATTTCTAGTATTTTAAGCCAACAGTAAAACATGTTTAGTATTTTATACCAAGAATAGAAATGTGTTAGTATTTTATACCAACAGTAATATTTCTCTGACATTTTATGTCAATATGAAACGTTTTTGAAAACTTCCTACCAAAAATAAAACATCTCTAAGCATTTTCAACCAACAGTAAAATATCTTTACCACCTTTCTGGCAATCGTTAAACATGTCAGGCAAATTTCTCCCAACATCAGCCCAGTTCTGACATCAGTCTGCAAGCAACTGCACATTTCTACTACCACTCAACAAACATTTCTGGCTCTGTGGCCAAGTGGTTAGGCCATTTTCCTCACATTGTGAGGGTAGCAGGTTCGTTTTCCAAATCATTTGGTTTATGAGTGTAATAATAATGAAGATCCGGTGTGATCCGTGGAGCTACGGAGTTCATGATTTCAGGTTTCTAGCTGTTCTGTGGAGAGAGATCAGGCCATATGGGACAAACCAAGCAAAATTAAGTCACTCTTCTCGATTCTATTGTTTATATGCGACATCCTTCTACCAAAAGTAAAATATTTTTTTGACATCCCTCTGTCAGCAGCAAAATATTTTTTGACACCCTTTAAACAATAGTAAAATATTTTTGACATTATTCTGACAACAATAAAATATTTTTGACATCCTTCTGTGAACTTTAAAATGTTTTTGACATATTTCTGTTAAAAGTAAAATATACTTGACCTCTTTCTGCCAACAGTAGACAGTACTGACATCTTTCTACAAACAGTGACATCCTTCTACAAACAGTGACATCCTTCTACAAACAGTGAAATCCTTCTACAAACAGTGAAATCCTTCTACAAACAGTGACATCCTTCTACAAACAGTGACATCCTTCCACAAAGTGACATCCTTCTTCAAACAGTGACATCCTTCTACAAACAGTGACATCCTTCTACAAACAGTGACATCCTTCCACAAACAGTGACATCCTTCTACAAACAGTGACGTCCTTCTACAAACAGTGACGTTCTTCCACAAACAGTGACATCCTTTTACAAAAAGTGACATCCTTCTACAAACAGTGACATTCTTCTACCAAGAGTAAACAGTTTTTAACATCTTCATAGCAAGGTAAACAATTTTTTGTTGTTGATATCCAACCATTGTAAAATGTTTTAATATTCTTCTAACAAATGTAAAATATGTTAACAGCTTTCCACCAGTATTAAAACACTTATCTTCTTATTACTAATTATAAAATATAAAATATTTTCCTGTATGTCTATGATAAAATATGGAATCATTTGTCAACAGTAAAATGGTGGAAGCTAGACTAAGAAGAGAATGGCAGAGAGATCAAAGAGAAAAAACAGAGAAAAGAAGGCTGAAGGAATTAAAACACCAATTCAGAATGTTATGGGACCCTTTACAATTCAGTGGGTAGCATGTCTGCCTACAGGAAGGGAGGTCGCAAGTTTGAATCCCTATCTAGGCAAGGACTTTAAAAATTGACCTAGGCTCCTAGTTTGACCAAGCCCAAAATAGGCACTAGGAAATGTCCTTGATGATACAAGCAGCTGATGTGATACTGACCAAACTACACAGCAAGTGTCAGTTTGCCTATGGAAAATGTAAGGCTAGTGTCATTCAAGGCTCTTCCCCCCCCCCCCCCCCATGTGGGTTGTGGTGCTCCATTTTTAGAACAAAGAATAGATCCACTCCCCCCCCCTTTTCCAACAAGCATGTCATAGGAGGCAACTTATTAGGGGTGATTCCTTCCAAGTCAGAATACATGTGCTTGAGAGGCAATGAGCCAACAATCTACAAACAAATAAGCCAGATCTGTAAAACGAATGTGCACACAAAACTAAAGTTCTAGTTCAAGACCAAAATCCAGAAGTGGATGAATAACCAGAACTTTCCGCTGGAGTTTACAGCCGGTGAATGCTAAGAAGATACATCTCAAAGTGATCAAATGTGCCCTTTATGGTTTCATACACTTACAGAATGTTAAAATATCAAAAAATGGAAGTGCAGCCACCCTATGTTACCTCGTCTACCTGATTCCATAAGAAGTTAATTATAATGTCTCCTCTCTTGGCCTCAAACAATGCACAGACGGGCTTCACCAAACTGATCGTCAATAATCTGGTAGGGAGTTATTTATTGTTTTCTTCTTCCATTCAGCAATTTCAGATAATGAAAATAAATGTGGGAGGAAAGTGGTCACCTTATTTTATAAACTTACGACCTAATATCTGATTATTTTGTCGTACTTCACATCCATTTGTCTTCTTCTGCTTCTGCGTTTGCCCTGAAAAGGAGTTGAAACACTGCATTGTGGTTTACAGATAGGATGCTGCTTTTTAGCCCAACCTCCGATTTTCACAAACCCTAATTAGTTACATTTTTACAACATGTTAGGAGGTAGTACCCCCCCCCCCCCCCCCCCTAACCATTTCCGGGCCAGAATCCACATAGGAAGTCCACTTTTTAATATCTGCTTTGTGATTTTTTTTGCAATGAGATCCAGTTCAAAAAAATATTTACAATTAATAAAACCTCACATTTACAAATAAATAACACAATTATTTCCAAATGTGTGAACATTCTAAGAGCAAGTACAGAGAACTAGTGTGACAAACGGAGGTCAGGACAAAACAGCTCTGGGGCGGTGCTGTGACCATATGTGGCTGTCCAATGAAGCAATTCTCTGGTGATTCTTTCTGTGCCACAGTTTCAGCTTGTCCTCACAAATGCTGGACATTGCCTGAGAGGTGAGAGAAAAAGGAATTCATGTGTGGTAACAATAGAGTAAATCAGTACTGCTGTATGCAGCTGAAACATGGAGAACAACTAAATAGGTTACAAATAAACTACAAACATTCTTTACCTGGGACTTTTGCTGAACAGAGGGAATAAAACTATGAAAGATCACTATGTGGAGCTATAGGAGAGAACTAAACAAATTCCAGTGAATCAAGAGATGAAGAAATGAGGCTGACACTGGATAGGACACATAATAGGAAAATATGAGAATAATTAGAATGTCTTCAACCCTTTGGAGACAGAGCCTTTTTGGAGTTTCAATGTCAATATCTGAGAACGGCTGTGGGAGTGACCATAAGAGATAAGATCAGGAATGAGATCATAAGAGAAAAAGTCGGCACATAACCAATTCTAAATTACATACGAAGACAGCAAGTGAAATGGTTTGCCCACTTAGAGAGAATGCCTTGTGACACCATACAATACAAAGCATACATGGAAAGAAAAGAAGGACGTAGAGCACGAGGTAGACCAAGAACAAGATGGAAGGATAACATCAGAAAAACTCTACAACAGCATGATGTGCCTATGGTCGAGGCGGCCAGAAGAGCTAGAGACAGAACCTTATATCTCCCTCGAAACCCACAGTGGTAAAAGAAGAAGTGAAGAAAAAGAAGAATGTCAAAAAGACGAAGCCTTCAGGAGGGGAACAAACATTACTGACCCGAAAAATGTGGGATAATGTTTTGTATGAATGAAGCCTGAATAAGTCCTAACACTTGTGTTTTGGAAAATAAGGCCCATGGAGGCCCTTTAGATGCTTCTAGCACATGGTTCTACTCCTTGTTGTGCCTCCTGCTAAGTTTCAGTTGCAGTGACGCAACAGTCCTTTTCACCATTGTTGGGCACAGGTAACCCCACACAAAAATCAATGTAAAATTACAGAACACCTCAAACTTTCTCGAAAACTGTCAATGAACACCCCGCATAGGCAAGAAATGGGAAAAGCAATCTGACTGGCTGGTAAGAAAACCTGCCAGCCAATCTTAAGGCTTGTATTACATAGAGCCGACCGATCAACCCATTCGTCTTTTTTGTGTGGCCATTTTGTGGTAGGCCAATATTTTGGCCACGTCATCTCCAAAGGGTTAAGCTGGAATCCAGTTTCACAGATATTAAAGTAAACAACAAAAAACACACACAGAAGGGAATTAGAGAGTAAAGTTAACAGCTTAGGGCGAGCTGCATACAACAGCAAAGGGCAGAATGACTTTGAGTTTGTTGAGGCTGTATGCTCTACTGGGGTGATAATCTTCTTCCACAATGTTGTGTTGTAATGTAGTCTGATATCTGCCCCTTTCTGCCCAACACATCTGATTTCAGCAAACCCTAACTAGATTCCTTTTATGACATGCTTGTTAAGGGGGCAGCAGGTCTATTCTTTCTCCACCCCAGCCCCCCGCCCCAACCCTAAAATGTGACCATGGAATCCACATGGGGGAGGGGGGGATTTTTAATTGACTTGGGCTTATACGTCAACTTAGCCTAAAAATGATTATCAGGAAAAGACCTGGCACTAGCAGGTTAGTAACCACATCACTGACTGACTGCTGTTAAGCCTACAGAAATACGGAGCTAGCACCATATGTCCAAAGCTCCAGTAGCATACTGGCTAGACAAACATCTGCTAGTTGAAGGGCTAGGGTTCAAATCTGTATTGACATTTTTTTAAATTTATAACTGACATTGGCTGCCCATTTTGAGGAGAGAAAAAAACACAGACCCGCTACCTCCATAACCAGTCTTAGTCATAAAAAGCTACTAAGGTGTGTTTCCTTCAAAGTTGGAGTGCATCTGCCTGAGAACAAAGGGACCAACAGTCAGCATATAAATAAAACAGATTTGTACAACAGATGTTCATGCACAACTCAGGTTCTGGAGTGAAACCAAAGTCCAGACATGGACAAGCAACCATTAATTCCCACTGGAGGTTGCAGCTGGTAAATGCAAAGAAGAAATGGATACAAGGTAATGTCCTGGGAAGTCAAGGCAGTCAGATTTATGTTCACAATGTTATCCATTGAGTGCTCATCAATCAGCTGCTGTTTCTACAATGAAAGTTGGCTGCAATGGATCTCCAACATGAAAGTCTCTTGTCTTAGTTGTACATGATCTCAGATTGCTGTTCAATCCCATAAACACACAAGTCAAACCTCTAATAGCAATCCCACAAAAACACACAAGCTTAACCAATATCTAAAACACATAAACCAAACCTCTAAAATCTATTTCCCCAAACACACAAGCCAAACTCCCAAAAAGGTTCCAATATTTATGGCTAAACAACTCCACAACTGCACAAGCCTAACCTCTAGCTTTAGAGCCCTCTCCTTGTCCAGCGGGTCACGACGATGAATGATGTCATGAGAATCAGCCAGGGCCCGGAGATCAAAGTAATACTTTGCGTAGACGCTCGATGGCACATTGATGTTGAACTGCAGCAACTCCAGAACATGTCTCTCCAGCTCATTCCTGTTGAAGCAACAGGGAAAACAGACAAGGAGTGACATTTGAAGCAACAGGAAAACAGACAGGAGTGACATTTGAAGCAACAGGAAAAACAGACAAGGAGTGACTTACTTACTTTCTTACTTAGTCGCTCCTCTTCTACCTTGGTGTGTAAAGTTTGCTAGAGAGATCGCCAGACGTCTCTATCAGCAGTTTTATTTCTGGCTTTGTTCCATTTCAGTCCTCTGTCAGTTTGAGATTGTCGGATGTTGTCTTCCCAGCGGACCCTGGGCCGCCCTGGAGGTCTGGTTCCCTGGTTCTTAGCCTCCCATGCCTGCCATGGTGGCCGATTTTCTCCCATTCTGCACACATGTCCAAACCATCGTAACTGTGACTGATCCACTCGGGTTTGTAAGGACTGGGTATCAAGATCTTGACGCACTGTCTGATTGCTGACTTTGTCCCTTCTTGTCACTTGGACCACCTTTCTCAGATATCTCATTTCCGATGCCTGCAGCTGGCTTCTGTAAGCTGTTGTCATTGCCCATGACTCACACCCATAGGTCAGGACTGGTACATAGGTAGAGCGGTCAACAGCCATTTTCGTCCTCTTGCCAATTTATCTTTTGCTAAGAAATCCTCGGTTTATAGCCTGGAAGAGTCTCCCAGCAGCTGCTTTTCGTGTAGCCAGCTCAGTCTTAATGCCTCCGTTTCGGTCTATTACAACTCCAAGGTATTTGAACTGGTTAACCTGCTCCAATGCATACTGTCCCATCATGATCTGGTGTTTCTTCTCCTCTCTTGAGATCACCATGGTTTTAGTTTTGGAGATAATGATGGTCATCCTCTCATTTTCAAGCTCTTCCTTCCAGACAAGTAAGTTGGACTGAAGATGTGCCTCTGATTTACAAGGAGTGACATTTGACGCAATAGGAAACACAGACAAAGAGTGACCTTTGAAGCAACAGGAAACACAGACAAAGAGTGACCTTTGAAGCAACAGGGAAAACAGACAAGGAGTGACCTTTGAAGCAACAGGGAAAACAGACAAGGAGTGACCTTTGAAGCAACAGGGAAAACAGACAAGGAGTGACCTTTGAAGCAACAGGGAAAACAGACAAAGAGTGACCTTTGAAGCAACAGGGAAAACAGACAAGGAGTGACATTTGACGCAATAGGAAACACAGACAAAGAGTGACCTTTGAAGCAACAGGGAAAACAGACAAGGAGTGACATTTGAAGCAACAGGGAAAACAGACAAGGAGTGACATTTGAAGCAACAGGGAAAACAGACAAGGAGTGACCTTTGAAGCAACAGGGAAAACAGACAAGGAGTGACATTTGACGCAATAGGAAACACAGACAAAGAGTGACCTTTGAAGCAACAGGGAAAACAGACAAGGAGTGACATTTGAAGCAACAGGGAAAACAGACAAGGAGTGACATTTGAAGCAACAGGGAAAACAGACAAGGAGTGACATTTGAAGCAACAGGGAAAACAGACAAGGAGTGACAACACAGCTAAATACAGTCTGTTAATTTTGCCACAGTATGGTGGTTAGCTAGCTTGAGGTTGATCTCATAATTAGGGCACATGATTTACCGCGACCTGCAGAATTTCACACCACGCCACAGAATGAGCGGTATTAACCTAAATGCTGCATAAATACAAATTTGACAGAAGGCGACTGGCCTGTTTAATTATTCATTCTTCCGTATACAGTGGCACCTCGGGCCACAAAAGCCTCTCAACATAAAGAAATCAGTTCATGAACACAATTTCTAAATAAACTTTGAATGGTCTTGTGAACAACTCCTCAGCACCCGGACATACAAACAGCACTGATGCCATGTTTTCGTCCCGTGAACAGAATCGGTTATACTCAGGTTTGCGGGCTGTATACAATGTTTATCATTGCACTGTTCATAATACAAATCCCCCCCTCCCCTAAATTTTTTTGGTGTGCATTAAATTAACCCTCACTATGGCTCCCAATAAAATCTATGATCTGTATATTCGCTAAAGACGGCTGATGTGGCTAAAGTAGTGATTATGTCAATGAAACAAGAAGAAGTAGACAAATTATTGTTAGTCTGGATGTTCATTCTGGAAACAGTGCAGTATTCTCTATAACGAGAAAATCGATGGGCTAACAGTGCCGTTTTCTTCAATAATAAAAAAATAGTAACTTTAGAAATATTATCTGATAGTTTGTTGAGAACAATGTTACACATGTACACAAATCTGTGGATTAAAATGTATGGATGTGATTGATTGGATATACCCTATGTCCCCAAGTATAAAACACACCTTTTTCCAATAATGTAGGGTCCAAAATCAATGTAGGTCTTATACAATAGCAGTAGATTCTATCTAGTCAAATTTTTTTGGTTTACAAATTTCCTGTCCCAAAATCAAGGTGTGTCGTATACGTGGGATCATCTTATACTCGGGGAATTCGTAATAATTCATAACCTAGGGTAGAAGAAGCCTACTAAAGACACTATACACTCTCAATGAAGCTTCTTTCCCTTCTCCCCATGCCTTATACTTCCAGCTGAAGCACAGGCTTTCAACTACATCACACCAATACATCTTTTTTCCAGTATCTCCTGCAGCTCTCTTAATGTCCTGATAAAATCATTTCTGTCTCAAAATGTGTTCTTCCTTTCCCCCCTTATTTCTTTTGTCAATGGGTACCATAGAAAAGACTTTCTAGTAATGATATTTTTATGTTTGCTCAACAAGTTTCTCATCCAGCTTATTGGAATGATCTGAAGTCTGTTTCAACGACTGTGGTATCTAGTTCATGTGTGCAATTTTCATGGGATCATCAGGAATCACCGCTGAAGCTGTGGAGTTTATGTCTTCTGTGGTACTATCGGCATAAGACACCCCCGCCCCCCCCCCCCCACCCCAATAAAAAAAAGCACTAGTTCAATTTTAAGCAAATATCAATATAAGACCCTGTTTTATTTTCTGGGTAACACAGCAGGAGATCAAAAGAAGAAGCAGAAGAAAACTACCAGAACTTACACCTCTACCACCACTACTATATTATCACTGCTTCTTTACTATTACTTCCAACGCCTTACTACTACTAATTCTACCACTACCACCACAACTTACATATCATCCACTTGGATATCTTTCAGGATCTGGCAGAAGTCCACGTTCCACACCGCCTGGTCGTCCCAGACTTTTGATGCCAGAATAATGGCGCCGAGAACCATTCGCTTCCAGTTGCCAGGATTAATGTCCAGCTCTGAATATGTCAGCAGCCGCTCCAGGTACACCTGCAAGGATCAATATCAACACGGCGTTAACATCAGCTTGCTACCAACAGCACACACATCAGACACCAAGGCGTACGTGAGAGTATTAGCAGACATGAAACATGGGTCACAACAGCACACACATCACACATGGTCCAATGGGTTACAACAGCACACTCACCACACATAACCCAAAAGGTCACAACAGCACACACATCAAACGTAACACAAAACTGTAAACATCATACACAACACCATACACATCTCACATAACACCATGTACATCACAGATAACACCATGTACATCACATATAACAAAAAACCATGCACATCACACACAACAACACCATGTACATCACAGATAACACCATGTACATCACATATAACACAAAACCATGCACATCACACATAACACCATGTACATCACACACAACACCATGCACATCACACACAACACCATGCACATCACACACAACACCATGTACATCACACACAACACCATGCACATCACACATAACACCATCTACATCACACATAACACCATGCACATCACACATAACACCATGCACATCACATAAAACACCATGCACATCACATATAACACCATCTACATCACACATAACACCATGTACATCACACATAACACCATGCACATCACATAAAACACCATGCACATCACATATAACACCATGTACATCACACATAACACCATGCACACCACACATAACACCATGTACATCACATATAACACAAAACCATGCACATCACACACATCACATATAACACCATGTACATCACATATAACACCATGTACATCACACATAACACCATGTACATTACATATAACACAAAACCATGCACATCACACACAACACCATGTACATCACATATAACACAAAACCATGCACATCACACACAACACCATGTACATCACACATAACACAAAACAATGCACATCACACCATGCACATCACATATAACACCATGCACATCACATATAACACAAACCCATACACATCACACCATGCACATCACACATAACACTATGTACATCACACATAACACCCTGCACATCACACATAACACAAAACCATGCACATCACACATAACACCATGCACATCACACATAACACAAAACCATGCACATCACACATAACACTATAAACATCACACATAACACCCTGCACATCACACATAACACTATAAACATCACACATAACACAAACCATGCACATCACACATAACACTATAAACATCACACATAACACAAAACCATGGACATCACACATAACACCATGCACATCACACATAACACCATGTACATCACACATAACACAAAACCATGCACATCACACATAACACCATGTACATCACACATAACACAAAACCATGCACATCCCACATAACACCATGCACATCACACAAAACCATGCACATCACACATAACACAAAACCATGCACATCACACATAACACCATGTATACCACACATAAAACCATGGAGATCACACATTACACAAAATCATGCACATCACACACAACACCATGCATATCACACATAACACAAAACCATACACATCACACATAACACAAAACCATACACATCACACATAACACAAAACCATACACATCACACATAACACAAAACCATACACATCACACAAAACCATACACATCACACATAACACAAAACCATACACATCACACATAACACAAAACCATACACATCACACATAACACAAAACCATACACATCACACAAAACCATACACATCACACATAACACAAAACCATAAACATCACACATAACACAAAACCATACACATCACACATAACACAAAACCATACACATCACACAAAACCATACACATCACACACAACACAAAACCATACACATCACATATAACACAAAACCATACACATCACACATAACACAAAACCATACACATCACACATAACACAAAACCATACACATCACACATAACACAAAACCATACACATCACACATAACACAAAACCATACACATCACATAAAACCATACACATCACACATAACACAAAACCATACACATCACACAAAACCATACACATCACACATAACACAAAACCATACACATCACACATAACACAAAACCATACACATCACACATAACACAAAACCATACACATCACACAACACAAAACCATACACATCACACATAACACAAAACCATACACATCACAAACTTTCGACTTACATGACACAAAAGAGGAGAAACAGCAGCGATACACTAACTCCCAGTGCACAAGAAGACACTCACCAAGGCAACAATTGCACATTCAGCAGTGAGCTGCGCTGCATGAAACAAGTTGCGGATGAATCGATATACAATCTTATGTTCAGGATCCCGCTTCTGGTAATCATCCGGGACCGGATCTTTCTGGATAAAATGGCACACAGTAACAAATATGATAAGAATTCACCCAAAGTTCATGATAAAAAGGTCTAAAAATGTTGTAGGGAGTTTTAGATGGTGGCAGCGTCTCAGACCTGAGGATTGAGGCCATATGGCCAGTGAGGTGCTGCGGACTGTGCAGGTTATGTCAATGTTAGCCCCCACCAGGTTAAAAAGTCCATCTTACTGAGGATTCAAACCTGGATCTCCTGACTCTAAACCACCTGGCCAGCTGCTCCTCATTAGGAAGACAACGGAAATTAGAACTAGTATTATGAATATTTGGAAGCCACAGTGGTGTAGCGGCTAGATGCTGACCTGCAAATGCGAAGTCCATGGGTTAAAATCCAAACAAAACCAATTTTTTTTTAATGAACTTGGCTCCCAGGTCAATCCAGTCTTAAATTAGCACCAGGTAAAGTCACAGGAAGTAAAGGCAGACAGAATTATGTTGACCACATCACTTAAGGAGTACAGACTGTTTAATTCAAACTGTTAATGTGTTTGTCGAGATGCTAATCTGGTGTTAAGGCATCTGTCTATTCTGTCTATTAAGACTGATCTGTGGGTTGATGTGTCTGTCAAGACAGTGATCTGTGTGTGGGTTGATGTGTCTGTCAAAACAGTGATCTGTAGGTTGATGTGTCTGTCAAGACAGTGATCTGTGGGTTGATGTGTCTGTCAAGACAGTAATCTGTTAGTTGATGTGTCTGTCAAGACAGTGATCTGTGGGTTGATGTGTCTGTCAAGACAGTGATCTGTGGGTTGATGTGTCTGTCAAGACAGTGATCTGTGGGTTAATGTGTCTGTCAAGACAGTGATCTGTGGGTTAATGTGTCTGCTGAGAAAGTGATCTGTGAGTTGATGTGTTTGTCGTGACAGTGATCTGTAGGTTAATGTGTCTGTGGAGACAGTGATCTGTGGGTTAATGTGTCTGTCGAGACAGTGATCTGTGGGTTAATGTGTCTGTCGAGACAGTGATCTGTAGGTTAATGTGTCTGTGGAGACAGTGATCTGTGGGTTAATGTGTCTGTCGAGACAGTGATCTGTGGGTTAATGTGTCTGTCAAGACAGTAACCCGTGGTTAACGTGTCTGTCGAGACAGTGATCTGCGGTTAATGTGTCTGCTGATACAGTAACCTGTGGTTAACATGTCTGTCGTGACAGTGATCTGCGGTTAATGTCTGTCGAGACAGTGATCTGTGAGTTGATGTGTCTGTCAAGACAGTGATCTGTGGGTTAATGTGTCTGCTGAGACAGTGATCTGTGGTTAACATGTCTGTCGAGACAGTGATCTGTGAGTTGATGTGTCTGTCAAGACAGTGATCTGTGGATTAATGTGTCTGCTGAGATAGTAACCTGTGGTTAACATGTCTGTCGAGACAGTGATGTGTGGGTTAATGTGCCTGTCGAGACAGTGATCTGTGGGTTAATGTGTCTGTCAAGACAGTAACCCGTGGTTAACATGTCTGTCGAAACAGTGATCTACGGTTAATGTGTCTGTCAAGACAATAACCTCTGGTTAACATGTCTGTCGAGACAGTGATCTGTGGGTTATTGTATCTATCGAGGCAGTGGTTAGGTGTTAAAAGCATCTGTCTATTGAGATAGTGATCTGAGATTAATGGATGTGTCTCTCCAACTTTCAACCCCAGTTGGTGAGGCAGTCATTTCAGTCACAGGTGTGAGGGAAAGTTGAGGCAGCTGTGATGTGTATAAGGAGATATACCATGGCACACCTCAGCAGTTCACATCATGTGATCTGAACTAGGCTGGCATGGGCAGTTGGTATTCCCCAGAGATGAAGTGTCTAGTCTGGCTCTCATCAGCCCACCCCCATGTATGATAACATCTATTAAAACTCATTTGGACCATGAGTGAATCCTGCTAGTCAAATATGTCACTAGATGTTAACCAAGGACTAAAATGTCTGTCAAATTAAAGAAATACTAAACTGCTGAGACATAGCCCCAGAATAAGAGATTTGCTTTCAGCTCAGACGAGCAACATCTTCTGTGGGCGGTATCTCACAGCACAGTTCTGACTCTGTGCACCTTTCATTGACCCTCAATGTCGCTGTCATCACACTGAGGTACACCATGACAATCTACCACTGCCAGTCAGCTGAATACGCATAAATGTCCCGTAGACAAATGTACCATGCCGTAAAGTCCTAAATTTCTGACATTCCAAAGTACTACTATTTGGCAGAAAGGGTCAGATGTATGTTACCCATGGCCTTGCTCACCAGAGTGATAGAACCAAAGACGGAAAGCCATACCTGTTGCACGCTTTTCCGTATAGTCGTGCCAAGTGCTCCAGGTGAAAAAACGTTAAAACAGTTTAGCGTGCTGAAGAAAACATATCCATGTGTGTGGTCATCAAATTCATGGACTTGCGGCCTGCTCCCTGTTGACCTCCATAGGGCGCAATCCGTGACAAGTGGAAAACTCAACATACGGATGTAAGATTGGGCAGTCATGTGCAGGATGTGACAAATCCTTAGTAAGCCCAGGACTAGAGCATCATGTGTCGGCTATGTATTTATGAAAGCCTCCTTGGGTGGCAGGGAATGCCCATGATATGCCCCTGCCTTTCCTTGAGGGTCGATAGGTCTACATACAGTTGCCCTGGAAGGGCTCTCCAGGAGCGACACCTGTAGACAGCGGGACAAAGAGTACAATACACAAGTTAACCCGGGCAACAAATGCTCGATGAAGTCTGATGTGTTGGTCGAAAGGCGTAAATATTGCAGCTTTGCTGTTAACGGGCACAACACAATTACATCACCTGGACGAATGAAAAGAAGAAGAAGAACCACAGCAGTAACATGATTTTTCTGACCACTGAGGTTCTGGACTGATCCAGTTTCATAAAAATTAGTACTACCCAATTTCCATAACTCTCTTGGAACTTACAGAGAAGAATAAAGTTGAGGAAGAGAAATGGTGACTCCACCTCACATCCTGTGACTTATAAAATATGAAAGCCTAGTACTTTACTGTCAAATAACATAGTCTGCTGCAGGACTACTTAAACCTTTCTTCCACAAAAACAACAATAACGTACCGAAAGTGGGTGAAGTTTTTCGTCGAAGATAAGCAGCACATTGGGTTCCAGATCTGCTAGTCTCTTCTCCTTCTCGGCATCACAGGGAGCACGGTTGCGAATGTGAAGATAAATGGCCAGTGCCACTGTCTTGATGGTGTTTTTGAGGTTGGGCTGGGACACTGTGGAGTCATCAATGTAGATAGTGGAGCAGGAGCTGAACTTGCGGATTTGACCGTACTCATCTATCTGTGGTTGCAGAATTTTAGCAATGGTTTGTTTTAGGTTTTTTAGTGGTTATTTGTATAATTGCAGTAGTAATATTTATTGTATAGTAGTTATTACTGACTTATAGTAGTAGTAACAGTTGTATAGTTTGAGAAGTGGCTGCAGTAGCGACTGTTATGCAGCTGTAGTAGTATTTGCTGTATAGTTGTAGTAGTCCTATTTATTATAGTCACAGTATTTGTTACAGTAATAGTATTTGCAGTAATAAGAGTAAAGTAATTGTAGTAAAAGTAGTATTAGTAGTAGTTGTTATAACTCAAGTAGCAGCAGCAGTAGCAGTGTTTGTTATAGTAGCTGTAGCAATAGCAGACAAATAAACTAACAAAACAGAACAACTGAAGACAGGATATGATTTAACCATTTCATTCCATCAAATAAGCCAGTAAAACAGATGTACATGCAAAACTCAGGTCCAGGTAAAAGCCAAAAGTCCAAATGGACGAACTAACGGGACCTTCTGCAGGAATTCACAGCCGGTGAACAAGAAGAAGAAGAAGAAGAAGAAGCTAACTACCTGGGACCTCTGAAGGTAATCAGTAAACATGAATGCAGCAGAAAATTAACGGCCTTACCTCTCTTTGACCATAAACAAAATGTATACGGTAACTCATACTTGACCCATCAACCAGATCGAATGGTAACCATTAGTGGTAATAGAAAATGTGACATAATAAAAGCCATTTATTCACAAGCCTTTAGTCTCTTCCTTGCCATTTCTAGTAAATATAATCAATGAGGGTTATCCTAATTCTGTACTGGACCCAACCGGAAGTTTATTTATTGCGGCTTATCTAGGAGACAGGGGTTAATACTGAACTCCACAGGAAGCTGGGAGACAGGGTTAATACTGTACTCCACAGGAAGCTGGGAGACAGGGTTGATACTGTACTCCACAGGAAGCTGGGAGACAGGGTTGATACTGTACTCCACAGGAAGCTGGGAGACAGGGTTGATACTGTACTCCACAGGAAGCTGGGAGACAGGGTTAATACTGAACTCCACAGGAAGCTGGGAGACAGGGTTAGTACTGAACTCCACAGGAAGCTGGGAGACAGGGTTGATACTGTACTCCACAGGAAGCTGGGAGACAGGGTTGATACTGTACTCCACAGGGAACTGGGAGACAGGGTTGATACTGCACTCCACATGAAGCTAACAACAGAAGATGAAGAAGACCACCAACTACTCACATGGTGTTTGTGCCCAGAACTTGTAACAATCACCTGACTTCTGCGTCTGGACCGGGTATCTGCAAGGACAACACAGGAACTTTGTAAATATGATTCAAACCAATCGGCTAAAAAAAATCTCAATTAGCTAGACAAATCTAAAAAAAGTAACCTTACCATCAAGTGCTTTGAGAGAAACAGTAACATTATCATCATCGAGTGACTTGTTGACTGACATGGGCGATCATGCCTCTCCACAACCTGCAATCTCCAAAGTATTTATCAGCTCAAGTGTGACATCCCTCCATGCAATGATAAAAGGTTCAAAAATTTTTTTGATGCCATTTTCCTCTATCTCTCTTTCCACAATTATTTCCAGTACTCTTAATATTTTCTAATTTCCCTCTTCTCATAACAAGGCCAACAAAATTAGGCTCATTCTGATGTTTGTGATAAGTTTTCTCTGAACTATTACCTCTTTTAAAACACATGGATTACTTTCTTTGGCTGTCAAGGAACTAAGCATTTTTCTGTAAAACAATACCTCTGAGGCCTCAAGAATTTGTTCGCCTTGTTTGAATGACACATCAATGAAATGAACACAAACTTCAGAGCTTGAGGCAAAAACGGAGAAACCCTCCCACTCACCATTTAGAAATACAATTTTGTGCAAATATGTGAAAAGATAAGCAAGCATAATTCAAAGAAATATGTGGTGTCTAACTCAGAAGCTCTGAATCTTGAAAGACAATTCAGTGTCCTTTCCTTCTTTTTGTGTGTGTTTTGTTACTTTTTCTTGTTTACTTATGAAGGCTTTCTTCCGAAACACCCACTGCTTATTTATTGCCATTTTGTAAAGCTAACTTATTATCCATATTTTCCAGCTGTGTAGACTGAAAAGTAGAGAGAGAAATACATAAATGACTTGACCAGATGAATGGGGTGAGACAAGACTTGATTCATAATTCTGACAACTATATGGGATGGCAAAACATTACAACCTGGGCTTATTGTCACAGCATTTGATGAATTTAATTGTTACATGCAGTGGGGACTTCTCTTATTAGAATATGCAAGTAACTTTTCGTACAAATGTGAAAGACTGACAGCATTAGCACACGAGTGGCACAAACTTCTTACATAACACAGCAAAACAGACATTCTGGCTTCTCAAGTCAAAAGAGTTCGAGGTGATAGGACCGGCAATTTCAAAACTGTGTTTTTTAGGCATCACTTTTTCAGGGCTTATGTAATTTACACTTTGTGGTGAGTACTGGCAACCTTTTTCAGAAATTTGTGATGAGTACCGGCACCTTTTGCAAGGCAAAAAAAGCCCTATTCTGCACCAACAAAAACTGTACTAGTGAAATGAATGGCACAATCCAGCATCTAACTCACAGCTTTCATTACAAGAGGCAAATGGCTTGATCACTTTGACAGAAAACAATGCATTTTTCATGAATATGGAAGTGACCTCTCTTACAAACAAGTAAGACTTACTTCTCTTCATTCTCCCTTCAGCTTTTGAGGAAAACAGTGGTTTGGCAGCAGGATGGCTTGACGGATCGTTGTCACTGTCTGTGATAGAAAACAAGCTTTCTGGCTTCAGAATTTTTTATGCAATTAAGAAGTGACAACACAGCATTCAGGATATTCACATAAGCGCTTTGTCCCAACAGCAATTGCAGAGTTTGAATTCCAATGGTACCAGTATATCCGCCCCACTACTCCCTGAGTGTCAAGCCTTGGGTAGATCCCTGGTCCCTCCTTGCGGCAGCATTCTCCCTAAACCGCAATGATCCACCTGTGCCTCTGCACTGTTCACTCACCCCCCCCCCCCCCCTCAGAGGGCCCTTATAACATCTAACTTGTCAGGCATCAATTCCCAACCAAGTTATGCAGAAGAAGCCAGCCTATTCACCTGTTCCTTTCCTAACACACCAGCATGACTTGAAGAAAATATCCAAAGGCCGCTAACTACCCAGGACCTCTGAAGTGATGCTTGCCACTCTGTATGCAGCATACTGGTTTCCACCTTTCTCATCATGCTCTGTGAGTCAGTTACAGCTAGTTCTCAAGTGACCGTCTCCACCTCCATTCTCAAACTAGATACTGTGGTATGTTTTGGCTTCAGAGATAAAGTACTTCAGAGACGACACACACACAAAATGTTAACAGTTCACTTTCTGATAAATAGACACCTAATTCTGAATATCAAGTATAAAGAACACATTTTCATGCCAGTGGCACATCAGAGACACAGCATGCTAGGCTTGTTTATTTTATAGAAGATTCAGCACTTGGTGGGTGATGTGGTCAACATCAAACTAACCACCTTTACTTCCCTAGACACTACCTTGTACCCATATTCGGCTGGGTCAACCTGGCAGCCAAGGTCAATTCTGAAAAACAAAAATCTGCCTGCATGTGGATTTGAACTCTTGACCTTCAGGCCAACATGCAAGCATCTAGCCTGTTCGCCACCATGACTCGCAATTGTAAATGTACAAATGTTTATTAAAGTGGTGTCATCATGAAACAGCTCAACAGATGTGGCATTCATTCTTGTCTTGCCACAAATTTTCATCACTGGTCCCAAGCCAAAGTCGTGAGTCATAAAGCAAGATGGCTGCCCCCCAGAGACCGAGGGAAATGAAGATACAGCTGGCACAGCCCAGCAGCTCTTAGCTCAGGCCTTTCAACAGCATCTATTCATGATTTACCTCCATGTCACTACCTTAATTCAGCGTAACATCTGCTTGAGGATAATCTGTCTACTAACTAACAAAGAAGACACAAACAACAGTCTGCACAATTTTTTTGTCTGGCATATTCTGCTGTATCTCAGCTGGTGCATACTAAAGTAGTTAGTTTTTCATCTTTTACATGAAGTTGCAGAACCAGCCAGAGTATTTCTTGCCTGCTGGGTTTTACTAGGCAATTTTTGTTCAGTACTTTTATGCCAGAAGCTAAATTAAAGCAAATAAAGGACTTCTAACTGAAACAGATAATCTGTTATATTGAAAGGTAATTGCTATACATTCAATACTCAATGACAGATTTACCAAGCCTCCTTTATTTGCTTTCCCCTCTACATACACACACACACACACACACATATATATATATATATATATATATATATATATATATATATATATATATATATATATATATATATATATATATATATGTATATGTATGTATGTATGTATGTATGTATAATTTTTACCAAACCTGCGCTATTTGCTTTCCCCTCTACATACACATATTTACAAACAAAACTCACTGACAGATCTCTTCCTTTCCCAGTACACACACAGATAACACACACAAGCCTCAATGACAGATCAACTAACCTTCTGGTTCCCGTTCACTAATATGCGAAACAGCCATCAATGACCCTGTACTCAAAGGCTGTGTGTGGTTACTGGCAGTTTCATCGTCAACTGGCGTCCTTGAGCGCTGGGAGATGTATGCATCTCCTGCCTTCTTGCTATGGTTTTTTGGACTATGGTACACGCAGCATGAATTCTTATTCCCCATGATGCAACTGGTGACCAGAATCTCTAACCAACAAAAGTCACCATTACTAACATAAATTCCTGTACATTGTTCTCTTCATGATGCATAATCTGGTTCTCCACATTCTGTAAAAAAGTGGCCGCTGGTCATGTCCTGCTTTTAATTTTAATATTTAAAAGCTCGAAACCGGTATGTGGAGTTGATATTATCAATTACTCATTGTGGTATAACTTTTACTGAGTTGTTTTTTTCATTCTGTCCAGGTGCTTTTACATTTTAAATATCCAATGTTGTTACCATCATAATGTCAATAGTTCTAATTTGCAAGGAAACAATTAACCCTTATTATTCTTCGGCAGTATATCAGAACTCTTGAGAGAAAATTACACAAATGGAATATAAAATCAAGCTGATACGATTTTTAGAATCTCAAAATGCTGTTACATACAAATGATTCTTTAAATGTGAACATTAGCAGGCCATGAACAAATATTAACTGAAACAAGAAGTACAACCAACCTGCATTATAATACCATATAATCATGAACAACAAAACAGAATATGCAAAACGCAATGATAAACAAATTAACATATATTCACTGGCCTTCATAGAAAGAAGTAGAAATAGGACAGTTCCTTGTATTAAAAAAGGCAAGACAATGATATGATGGTAAAGCCAAACAACAGTGCTGTACAGGAGGCTAAAAAAAAAAAAAAAGCAGGGAGAATTATAATAAGCACAGAACTGGTGTCATCAGGCACTAGGTATAAATGAGCACAGAACTGGTGTCTTCAGGCACTATGTATAAATGAGCACAGAACTGGTGTCATTAGGCACTAGGTATAAATGAGCACAGAACTGGTGTCATCAGGCACTATGTATAAATGAGCACAGAACTGGTGTCGTCAGGCACCATGTATAAATGTGCACAGAACTGGTGTCATCAGGCACTAGGTATAAATGAGCACAGAACTTGTGTCATCAGGCACTATGTATAAATGAGCACAGAACTGGTGTCATCAGGCACCATGTATAAATGAGCACAGAACTGGTGTCGTCAGGCACCATGTATAAATGTGCACAGAACTGGTGTCATCAGGCACTAGGTATAAATGAGCACAGAACTTGTGTCATCAGGCACTATGTATAAATGAGCACAGAACTGGTGTCGTCAGGCACCATGTATAAATGAGCACAGAACTGGTGTCGTCAGGCACCATGTATAAATGAGCACAGAACTGGTGTCATCAGGCACTATGTATGAATGAGCACAGAACTGGTGTCATCAGGCACTATGTATGAATGAGCACAGAACTGGTGTCATCAGGCACTATGTATGAATGAGCACAGAACTGGTGTCATCAGGCACTATGTATGAATGAGCACAGAACTGGTGTCATCAGGCACCATGTATAAATGAGCACAGAACTGGTGTCATCAGGCACCATGTATAAATGAGCACAGAACTGGTGTCATCAGGCACTAGGTATAAATGAGCACAGAACTGGTGTCATCAGGCACCATGTATAAATGAGCACAGAACTGGTGTCGTCAGGCACTATGTATAAATAAGCACAGAATTGGTGTCGTCAGGCATTACACTACGTACAAATGAACATACAGAACAGGTGTCATCAGGCACTGTCTGAGTGTGTGTGTTTGTGTGTGCACGTGCATGCTGATTATTATACTGAAGGGGCAACCCAAATACTAATGAACTGAATGGTTCAATATGCAGTGAGGATAGCTTGTGACTGACTAGATTTTTAACTTATTTCCATGAATAATTAATTTCTAACAGAGGGCTCTTTGGCAAACCTTTACATTCCAAGTAAGTAGGTAAGTTAGATCTCCTCGAATAAACATTGTATCCATTCTTCCCTCAATATTTTTTTCCATTATAGCTGATGACTAATGTAATTTCAGACCTTCTTCTTCTTCTATACCTCCTCTTTTACCGTTCGGGTGTGGAGGGAGATATAAGGTCCTGCTTCATGCTCTTCTGGATGCTTCAACCATATGATGTTATCTTCCCATGTTGTTCTTGGTCTTCCTCTTGCATTCTATCCAGATGTGCAAATTATTTTTTTTTGCTGTCTTTACATGTAATTTACAACTGGTTCTGTGCCGACCTTATCTTGTATGACCTCATTCCTGATTTTATCTCTTCTGGTCACTCCTACAGTCTTTCTTGGACACATCATTTCCATGGTAACCAATTTTCTTTTATGTTTTGTTGTTAGTGACCACATCTGGCACTGGTAGCATAGGGTGTGAATAAATATGCTTCGTATTAGATTTTTCTTTGTGTCAATTGGGATTGCTTTATGCTGTAAGAGGGACGCAAGCTGTCCCAATACTTCGCTAGCTTTACTGCATCGGATGTTAACTTCTTATTCCATTTTACCATCTTCAGTGAATGTTGTTCCAAGATATTTAAAGTCAGATGCCTGTCTAATATATGAATGCTTAATGCAATGTTTGAAGCCTGCTTCTTTCTTCCTATTGACATTACTTCTGTCTTTTCTATGGTGATTCTCATATTATTTGATTTACATTCTTCAATCATGTATGTGAGATGCTGTTGCAAATTCATGGCTGTATCTACAATCAAGGCCTGGTCATCAGCAAAGAGAAATTCATTGATGTTACTATTTTTGTTCCTGGTCCTGGCATCCTTGCTTATACTGTCAATGCAGGTAATAAACATGAGTGGTGGTAAGACACATCCCTGTCTTACTCCAGATGCTACTTTGAATTGTTAGATGTTCCCTGCTGTATTCTAACTACGCTTCTACAATCTCAGACTACAAAACCTAAATCTAAAGGGCAGACTAATAGGGCATATCTCAAATACTCTGCTTAGCCTCCACAAAGAAGGGATATCTGGGCCATTGTGACAGTAACACCAGCCCGGTGTAACCTGCAATCCTGTGCTGGTGATAAGGATCATGTAAAACTGTTACCATACATGTCCACTTGATTCTAATAAATGAGATATTAGGATATTTTTACAAGCCTGAACTATTCAAATGTGCATTCAAGGAATCCATTTTAGAGGGCAGCATGTTTTAACAGATTTACCAAAGTTTCCCTGTGGGACTCATAAATTCCTGTTATTTACCTAATTAGAATTTACTTCTTTTTCTGTAATAAATTTCCTGTACATAAGTACTGCTCAACGTTTATTTATTACAACATTACATTAGTTGACGACTGCTTGAATTCAGGTTCAGAGGTCGAGAACTGTTAGTGCAGCTCACAACAAATGTGGCAGGTATTCCTTCCTTTCCTGATATCTCCTCCAAATAAAACAGTTTCCATTATCGTCTTCGTCCTTTTAAACACTTTAATAAACGCTTGTTATTGTTTATCACAAACGTATTTCATCCCCAACGCCCCCAGCTTGACGTCCCCCCACAATTTTCACCTGACTGACATCCCCATTTGTGAAACCATCACTGTCCCTATCAGAAGAAACACCCGAAACTAAGTCGATACGCGACAAAAACGCATGCCATCACATGTCGAATCTACAGCCATTCGAATAAACATACTAATTCACACAAACTGGAGCAGATAAGATACAGCTATCGCCCGGTGTGGACATTTTGATGCCAGGAGTTGAGAGATAGCAGCCGGCTCATCTTTCCTGTCCCCGTCGTAAACAACTCACGCTCATGCAGGGTCACGCCGGGCTCGACTTCCGGGTCACGGAGTTAAGACCCCTGACAAGTTTTCTCTTCATGTAATTACTGGGATATCAAGAATAAGAGAACAACAACATTCTTCGGAATATCTTCTTCTTCTTCTTCTTCTTCTTCTCTCTCTCTCTCTCTCTCTCTCTCTCTCTCTCTCTCTCTCTCTCTCTCTCTTCTTCTTCTTCTTCGCCGTTTTCTTTTTCTTCTCTTCCCCGTCCGTATTCTTCTATTTTCGCTCTTTAAAAAAATCGAAGCTTTGTTGTATGGTTTACAATTCCAACAAATGCTAATTTAGGCCCAACACTCAAGCAAACTCACAATTTATCATCATCATTCAGCAAGTCCTTCGCAGAACGTCGCTCTCTTTACGGCACGCCTGAAAGCATACATTCCCCTAGCTAGCTTTCCAGTGCCATTTGCTTTCATTTCCAGTGCATCTGCAATGTCACGTATTTATCTTCGCGGATGTCAACACCTGCCTCGCCTTCCACAAACTGTACACTCCATCACTGTCTTTTACAAGCCACCATGACGTTTGATATGGCCAAAATACTTCAACTTTCGGGACAGGATGCTGTTTATGATATAGTTCTCCTGGATATTTAACTCGTGTAGAATATCGATGTTTTCCTCTTCTTGACCACAATTTGTCGCCACCATATATTTAATCATTTGTCTGTGCGTTGAGATGGAGGATGACGATATTGAAGTACCCTAGTAGATAATGACGAATCGGTGTTACTAACACGATGGCGTTAACTGTGAGTTAAGCATGATGAAGCACGTCTATGTTGCCTTCGAGGCCGAGATAGGAGATATTATAACCAACTGCTAATGGGAACAGTCAGCAGAGTTACCTTCGAGTGGGTGTAGCATCGGAGGACTGAGCACGCTTGGGAATGCACAGTGTGCTGTGACGTCGATTGTGATAACATAACACAACCTTCTTTTTCTGCGTTCGCTCTTTAAAGTACGTTTGGCACATTATGTTGTGGTTTACAGCTAAGATGTGACATCTTTGCCTTTCGACACAACACATCCGATTTCAGCAAACCCCTGAACAACTGTCTTTTACCACAAGTTGGTTAGGAAGGGTCAGTGAGTTTACCAAACCTCCGTAGAAATGAAAATATCCAACTCCCGTGGATTTTCGAAATATGACACAACTTACCAATTATACGGTATATGGTCGCTTCCTACACAATTCCCAGAACATCCTGGAAACTTTCTGATATACATGTTATGAGGCTAGATCGAAAACTATAGAGGAATTATGTTGCTGTCAGTTCCTGGAAAAATATTAAGTAGAATTATTTTGGAAAGATTAAAAGATGCTATTGATAAAATGCTAAGAGATGAGCAGGCAGGTTTTCGGCCAAACAGATCCTGTACTGACCAGATAGCCACATTACGTATTAAAATAGAGCAAAGCATTGAACTGAACTCACCACTTTACATTGGATTTATAGACTATAATAAGCATTTTACAGCATTATTAGGGAATCTCTCTGGAAATTGATGGGGCACTATGGAGTCCCCCAGAAAATTATCAACTTAGTAAAGGCAACATATAAAGACATGAAATGTCGAGTTCTTCATGAAGGAAAGCTGACAGATGCATTTGAAATAAAAACAGGTGTGCGACAGGGATGTCTTTTGTCGCCTCTCTTATTTTTACTGGCTATAGACTGGACTATGAAAACAGTAACTGCTAACATCAAGAATGGAATTCAGTGGACCCCTACAAAACAGCTTGATGATCTGGACTTCGCTGATGATATTGCTATTCTGTCCCATTCGCGGAAACAGATACAGGATAAATTAAATATACTTGATGCGAGATCACAGCAGCTTGGTCTAAAAATCCATAAAGGAAAGACAAAGACAATGAGAATAAATCAGGGAAATAGTTGTGTGGTTTCTCTTAATAGCACCCCACTCTAAGACGTGGAGTTGTACACCTATTTAGGCAGTAATGTAGATAAAGATGGAGGAACTGTTAGAGATATTAAAATAAGAATACTAAAGGCAAGAGGGGCTTTCATAGCACTAGGGAATTTGTGAAGGTCAAAAGAAATTAAAAGAAATACAAAACTAAAAATTTTTAATTCTAATGTCAAATCAGTACTATTGTATGGGGCGGAAACATGGAGAACAACCAAGGCATTTACTAATAAATTACAGACATTAATTAACTGGTGCCTGCGCAGAATAGAGGGAATTAAATGGTATGATATAATAACTAAGGTAGAGCTTTGGGAGAGAACTAAACAGGCTACAGTGAACCAAGAGTTTGGGAAATGCGTTGGATAGGACACACACTGAGAAAACAGCATGACTAGAATGTCTTTGCACTGGGACCCAAAGGGGCATAGGAATAAAGGAAGGCAAAAAAAACAAAACAACAACAACACATGGAGAGAAGAGCTGGAGAATGAAGTTAGAAAGATAGGGAGGACATGGAGAGAGCTCCATGCAATGGCGAAGGATAGAACGACTTGGCGTGAGTTGGTTGAGGGCCTATGCTCCATTGGGAGATAGAAAGGCAGAAGAAGAAGATCGACCCCAGTTAGACAGAATGTTAAATGTTGAATTAAGAATCCACATCACAGCACTCGGGACACTCCCATAAGTGCTCAGTCCAAATCTTCAGCGGAAAGCATAGAGTTCAAATTCCGATGGTAGCAGTAACCGTCTGATTGTATATCCGTCTCATCATTCCCCTGAGTGTTGAGCGTCGGCTAGATCCCCTGGTAACTCCATCTTATACCGTAATGATCTATCTGCGCCTTCACACTGTTCACTCGTCCCCCCCCCAAAAAAGAGGACAGAATAAAATAGCCGAACCCAACTCGGGAAGTAAACGCAAAAATACTATGTTACCGCGGCCTTTCTTTCGGAGGACAAGAAAAATATTAACAATAACAACAGCGTTGTTGCAAGGACAACAGTAACATCACTAGTAAGAAAAACCTTCTTTCCCAATATCCTACCCCAAACAGGAGAAATCCACAGGTCACTGGACAGTTAAATATTTCAAAGGGTGGTAAATGTAGTAATTTTGAATTTCATCTGCCATGCAGTTTTGTGCTGTGCAGTTTTGACTTTTCTATAAGGTTCTTTGGTAAAACTAACGTTAGTCTCCACAGGACCGCTCATATACACACAAGCTCACTTCTGATTGGTAGTTTTTGAACCTGTCACCTTGGCACAAGGTTACGGGGGTGTTCCGCAATGTTGTTTAAATCACGTGTTGTATATTTCAGCACGCCAGGGCTTTTAACACTCCAGAAACAAGGACAAATTATGTCTTACACAACTCCCTTAGAGATTGCTGCAACCTATGTCACATGCATTCTCTTTCTCGGAATAAAAACGTAAATGCAAGACAACCAAGAAATCAAACACCAGAACGTCAGACCGGTAACTTGCACGAAAGTAGACCAGACCAACAAACTTGTGAATGGAACGTGGCCAACTTTGTTTGGGAAGTCTAACACAAACCTACCCGTTTTTCTGTGGGGGGTATGTACTTTGCAGTGTTTTGCTGTGCATTTGTTTGTGTGTGTGAACTTTATATGCAGTCAACAGAATGCCTTGCCAATCGGGGTACTTTGGGGGTGGCCTTAAAAAGGGCAGTTATTCTAGATGCATACTGCTGAGTTCGCGAATGTACGTGGGCTGCACTCTCTCCTGGGATGTAAGTGGGTTGGGCTTAGTGCGAGTTCTAGATGTTTTGAAGTCGTTAAAAGCGCTTACATCGTGGAATATAGAACACGCGATATCGCCAGCAGCTGACAACACATAAATCCCCGTGCGGGGCCCCGGTCTCCATTGTGGGGGGAAACAAGTTTTTCACCTCAAACGAGTCACCACATAAATGCTGTGCCAGCAAAACCCGCACAAAATGTCTCATGTAAAAAATCAGACATCAGTCCTGGCAATATCCAACAGCTCACACACGCATCAAAATTTAAAGTGCTCCTGTTTACTGTTCCGGTTTCCTTTGTCTTGTCTTCTTGTAAACGTTACTTCAGCAAAGTCTAGGTGAACCTTTCATGTTTTTTCCCCATATAGTGATGTCTGAAAACGAATAAATATACCTTTTGTCTGCCCATTTTCATTTCTCTTTCCTTTTACCAAAATTGTCTATCTCTCTATCTTTGTATTTTTAGGGCACCTAACTCCAGCAGTGTTTTCTCTTGGGTGTGGGGGGGGGGGGGGGGGGGGATATCTGGCACTGCTTAAAGTGTAGGTAAAATATTATTTCCCGAACAGTCTCACAAAGACGCCTGCTAAGTTGAGTTAAAACCAACATCCTAGCACTCTGAACATTCATTCTCATAAAGACTCCGTTCCCATCTTCAGCAGACATTGTAGAGTTCCAGTTCTGGAGGCACCAAGAGCAGTCTGATTGTATGTCCATCTTGTTTTTCTTCTGAGTGTTAAGCGGCAGTCAGATACATTGCCTTCCTTAATGAGGATTCAAACACACAACTATCTCCACCATCGCCGGTCTCAAGCCCAAATGAAAAAGGAGAAGGGCTTGTGTGTGAGGCCAGCGACTTTACCAAAATATTTATTTCATAGCAACAGAAACCGGCAGAAAAGGACTTCATTTTTTTCAGCAGAGCAACCAGGCAGTGTGCAGTGCAATAAGTGCATCAATGACAGTTACAGATAAAAGCCGCTTTAAGGAAGTCAGAACCTCGTTTTGCACATTGCTTGGTTCTAAAACAAGCACTAAAACTGGTTTTTGGAACATCAGAACCATGACAGAAACAAACAAAATCAGCCCAGTTAGCAGAAGAAATGAAACAATACCTTCTAGATATATTCTCACATATTAGGGTGGAGTGAAGTGAGATGGCCTGGAACAGATAAGAGGATAGTCAGTAGGAGAGAGAGAGCAGTGAATTGAAGACAAATGAAACAATAAAAAGCCCACTATCTTGGAGGTAGCTATTAGTAGTGGAGGATTAAAGAAGAGTGATTGAAAACCATGGATAAGTGAAGATACCTGGCAGTGCATTCCGAATAAAAAGGCAGCAAAATCTGCGCTATGTAATGTAAAGACAACACATGATTAAATGAAAGCCAAAGAAGATTATAGGAAAACAGACAAACAAGTAAAAAGTGCTGCCAGAAAAGATAAAAAGAGCAAATGTTGATAAGCTGGCTGAAGAAATGAACAGGCAGCCAAGGTTGAAAATAGCAAAATAATTTACAATACATTAAAACAACTAACTTGAATATTCAAACCACATGGTGGTCCAATCAAAAGCAAAGATGGTATATTGTTCATATCTGTTGCTGAGCAGAGGAAAATACGGGAAGACAATTTCAAGGAGACCTTAAACTGGCCGGACCCACTAGACTAAATTAAATTTGAAGAAGAGGCAAAAAGAGGACCCATAGATGAGGGGCAGATTAATTTTATGTAAATCAGAAAGGCAATACATTCCCTAACAAATAACAAGACAGCCAGCAATGATAATTTTCTAAAACAAATGCTCAAAGAAGTAGATAAAACAACTATAAAACAAGTGCTAGAACTATTTAACAAAATATGGGAAGAGGAAATAGTCTAAAGTCCCAGAAGAATGGAAGAAAGGAATAGTTGTAAAAATCTCCAAATTATGTGAGGAATTACCTTTTCATTTGTTGTGTCAAAAATCTTATGCAAATAATCCTAAACAGAATTAAAGAGGAAGTTGATACAATCATGAAAGAAGAACAAGTTGGTTTTCAAAATGAAAGAATTTTTCCGGATTAAAAAATTACCCTGAGTCTTATTCTAGAAGAACACATTGAGAAGCAACAACCACTTATCCTGAATTTTACTGTTTTCAAGAAGGCGCTTGCCAGTTTATATAGAATTTCACTATGGGAAATTTTGGAATGCTATATAGCATACCAGATAAAATAATACGCATTATTAGAAATTTATATGATGGTTCAGAATGTGAAGTGCGCAAGGAAAACAGACAACTGGAAGATCAGGATTTCACAGATAATACTGTTCTGTTAAGTAAAAATAACAAAGACATAAAAAGAAAAACAGATTTCTTGTCTTCAGCATCAATAATAGAATAACAAATAAGTTATGAGAAAGGTTAGTTGCGTATCCTTTACAGGACGTTGCAGAACCAACCCCAACAGCCCCTGGCTGTTGTGTGGTTTTCTAGGCAAATTTACATCCAGTAGTTTGCTATTGCTTTCTAGACGGTCGGCTTTCTTGATACCACTGTTGAAACCAACGTAAGGCGCAAGGCCCGCAGCTGGGATGGAACCCGGCATCCCGGCATTACGAAGGGTTCGCATCGACTTAGCCACAGAGCCGACAGTTATGAGAAAACAAATATATTAAAGATAACAACAACAGATCATATAGTTGTCATGCTAGAAAACAAACCAATCAAAGTAAGGGACCACGTCACTTATTTGGGTAGCAGTTTTGACTCTCAAGGGGATACAACGAAGGAAATTATGATATGCCTTGGCAATGCAACTAAAATCTTCAAAATCAATAACAAAATATGGAGCTGGAAGTTATACAGCTTTAAAACTAAGCTACAAATCTTCAATTATAATGTTATTTTAATTCTAACATATACCAGCAACAGTTGGAGAGCCACCAAAGATATGGGACAGAAGTTATAGGCATTAGTTGTTAGCCAAATGGTTAGAATGCTGGGACACCCAGGTTTAGATCCTCGGTAACCGGGAGGGCTAACCCGATCAACAAATGCCCGCAGAAGTCGGATGTGTTGGCTGAAAGGTGCAAATATTGCAGCCATGCTGAAAACGGACACAACGCAATTACATCTTCGGATGAACGCAGAAGAAGAAGAAGAAGAAGATCCTCGGTAAGGCTGGGGATTTTTTCTGTCCGAAGCTCAAGAACCCCCCCCCCCCCCCCCCCCCCCCCCCCCCCCCCCCCCCCCCCCCCCCCCCCCCCAATGCCTACACTGCAAAAGTGGTAAAATAAAGGCAGTAGTTGGCAGTTAAATGAATTTAAAAATAAATGTCTGAGAATAAAATTGGATGAATTCAAAAAGAGTCAGGAGATCAGAGAGATGTCAGGACAAATACCTGCATCGACTGCAATAAGACACAGAAGGTGGACACTCTAAGATGAAATGACCAAAGAATACCAAAACAAGCCCCCAAAATGAGAAACAAACAGTTTGAGAAAATGAGGAAGTTCAAGGGAAACATTAAAAAGAACATTATTACAAAGTCAAAAAATGCTGGGCTGATCTCCAGGTCAGAATTTGAGAAAGTTGTATTTAATAGAGTGCAGTGGAGGAATCGAAACTGAGCCTTGTGTGACGTCTAACGGCACTCTGAGGATGACTAGGATGATGAAACACACAACTATCAGGCTCGCAGGAAGTGTTCCAACTATTGTGCCACTCTGACTCCTTCACTAATAAGGTTAGCCCTGCAAGTTTAGGCCAATTAGCATTCGGTCGCTGGCATGGTCAATACCTTGCTAGGCTCCTTTACTTCCTGGGAAACTTCCAAGTAGACATTTTAGGATGGGCTGACACAGACTACATTTTAACTTCAACAGAAATCTGATCACCATCTAGTTAGGCCAGCATGCTAGCCACTACAATATATCGGTTCCCAACTACTAGGGACAGTGATTACGTTCTCTCTCTCCCCCCTTCTCTCTCTCTCTCTCTCTCTCTCTCTCTCTCTCTCTCTCTCTCTCTCTCTCTCTCTCTCTCCCCCTGCCCCTACACATACACACACACCAAGACACATATTCAAACTATGAAACCAGCAAAAACCACAAAACATGAATTTTACTCAAAAAATACAACTCAAAAAGATGAGCAAACTGTTGTATATGGAATGTTCTCTAGGAAATGTACAAACATAATCAAACAAATGAAACCATAAACATAGATTCTCCACCCTTTGTTGCCACCATAAACATAGATTCTCCACCTTTTGTTGCCACCATAAACATAGATTCTCCACCTTTTGTTGCCACAATAAACATAGATTCTCCACCTTTTGTTGCCACCATAAACATAGATTCTCCACCCTTTGCTGCCACCATAAACATAAATTCTCCACCTCTGGTTGCCACAACAAACACTGTTTCTCCACCCTTGGTAACCACAAATATCAATTCTCCCACCATAAAAACTGATTCCCCCTTGGTTACCACCACAAACATCAATTCTCCACCCTTGGTTGCCACCACAAACATTATTTCTCTGCCACTGTTTGGCACCACAAACATTATTTCTCTGCCACTGTTTGGCACTACAAACATCAGTTCTCAATCTTTGTTTGCCACCATAAACTTTGATTTGCCACCCTTGGTTGTCAAAATAGACATATCCAAAAAAAAAAAAAATTGTACAGGGTTCCCCCCAAAATGCCATCCTGGCATATTGGACATATCATGCAAGTTCTATATTTTTTTGACCAAATGCTACTTAATGGCTGATGTAGTTATTATTGGCTAACACTGCAGCAGCTGCCTTAACTCTTGAAGAAAGTGTTCATTTTATCAGACTGTTTGGGCAACTGAAGCTGCAACTGGTGGTCAGTAAAAAAAAATCTGTCTAGGTGCAGGTTCCACCTAAAAACCTTTCAGTTGATAGACAAGTGTTTGGCCTTGCGGTTCCTGAAGAAGAAATAGTTATGGAAACACTTTAAAAAAAAAGTTTAATTTAATACACAGTGGAAAATGTCACTGGGTAAGCCAGGTAAGTTATGACCACATATTGGACAGCAAAATTAAGTGGTGGCAGAATGTGATGATTGAAAATGAAGACAAGGAGCTAATTACAAACTAAAAAGGCTAAGCATCTGGCATAAACTGCCCACATCAGCCATCTAATGACAATTGGTCCAAAACGTACAGACTTAGCACCACCTACCCATTATGGCACGGGAAAAGGAGACTCTTACCTTGTTATTTTATCAAAGCAACAATACAATATCAACATGCAAAATATATATATCTATGATTCTGTGCTAATGCAGACTTACGTATTTGTTTAAAATAATGAAAACAATATCTCACTATGCACATAATAATACATCGATCAGCTTTAAACTACTGTGGTAACACTTACATTTAACAATCGACAGTGTGTTGGGAATTTCAATTATTGTCCATTATTTCAAGCTGACTTACTTCTGTAGTTTGTATCTGATTATCTGAAGTTTTACATTAAGAACAGACATCCAAGCACTTGAAACATGTCCATAAATACTCCGTCCCCATCTTTTGATCACAGTACTAGTAGCAGTCTGATTGTATGTTCGTTCTGCCTTTCCCCTGAGTGCTGAGTGTCGGCTAGATCTCCTAGGCACTCCCCGCTGCACCAATCTCTTCAGACTATAATGATCTATTGGTGCCTTTAAATTGTTTACTTGCTGCCAAAGAGCCTTGATAGCCTCTAGCTTGCCATGCATTCATTTACCACCTAAGTGTTGTGGAAGCAGTCAACCGGTTTGCCTGTTTGTTTCCCACACGTCTGCATGCTCTGGAGAATTCTAACAGCAAAATATCTTCTTCTTTCTTCTTCTTTTCTCTACCACTGGAATGCTTTGGGGAGCCAGAGCAGGAAGAGATCTCTGGAAAGGGCTCTTCTGTTCGCTTCATATAAAGTACTTTTCAGTGTCTGATATTTCTGCAGCTAAGTTCTACGTGGTTGACCTCTGGCTCTGTTACCAATGTATATGTATAGCATTGCTCTCTGTGGTGCCCTGTCTGCTGCCAATCTTGTAACTTGGCCAAACCATTTGATTTGTTGTCTGCCTATAAAGTTCAGTATTGGTTCTGTGCTGACTCTCCTCCTGATATTATCGTTCCTAAGTCAATCTTTCCTCGTTACACCTAGCACAGTACATAAACATTTAATTCCTGTCATAACTATTTTCCTTTTGTATTCTGAAGACAGTGTCCATGTTTGACACTGATAGCATAGCGTTAGTAAGAACACTGTGTTAAACAGTGTTCATTTAGTGTTCGTATTCACATGCTTGCATTTAAAAATCAGTGCCATTAGGCCTAAAACTTGAATGATTTTATTGCAGCAAAATATACAAGACAATAAACTGTGCAACCTATCATATTTTCATTATTCAAATTACATCATTATGCCAGCATCAGTGATAAACTTTGCAGACCTGCACAAACACTACAAAAACAGAGCTTCTCAAAGTAGTGGATCGGGTAACAATAATTGAGGTTTACAGTCTTCATAGATGCTCGCCGCAGATCGGAAGGTTGTGGGTTCGCTTCCTGGCAGAGCCAGACTTTTTTCAAAAATGACCTTGGCTCCCAGGTCAACCCAGCCTTCAGTAGGTACTGGGTGCAGTCCCGGGAAGTAAAGATGGCCGGCGTGATGCTGACCACATCACCCATCTAGTGCCGATGGTCTATAAAATATAGGTCTAGCCCTATATGCCCTTTACACCTAAAGGCATGGAAAAGGGTCTTTTACTTTTTTTTTTAAAACTTACAGGCTTAATTAATGAGTGACTGGCCACATGTTTAGATAAGTGGACTTCCATGTGGAAGATCTAAGACTGACCCTTGGTATGGGATACACAATTTTTAATCTGCTGCGAGCAAAAACAAGAAATCCTAACCCTGCACATTTGAGGGTGACTGCCCTAGGCATGCAGCCTTAAACCCCAGGCTCCCACATTGCCCTAAAAGTAGTCAAGATGAGCTTCCTTGTCATATGCTTAGCTGACTGATGTTTATGTCTCTCCCATATCTCTTATCTTGGTGTACAGGATTAGTTCTAGATAGCTTCAAACCACTGATGTTTATGTCTCTCCCATATCTCTTATCTTGGTGTACAGGATCAGTTCTTCAAAACCATAGCCTCAAACCATCTTTTCTCTTGGACTGCCCCACTTCTACATACACAGATAGAAACAAAAATGGTTTGCTAACAGAGAGAATGCTTTGTGATGATATACCATGCAAGCATATTAAATACAAAAAGCAGAGGGAAATATAACATTAAAAAAAACTATACAATGTCACCCCCCATATAGTTCCATATAGATAAAAAAAAAACAAAAAAACAACGTATCCCCAGCGCCACTGCAAGCATAACTCCAGCTATGCTACATGCTCTTCAGCAGAGAAGGGCAGGCACTGAATTGTGTTTTTTTTTTTTTTAAAGGCATGTTTCCTGTGTTCAGAAACTTATGGGACATCATGTATGAGAGTATCAAGTGTCTATGGAAGAGACTGCCAGAAGAGCAAGAATCAGAACCTAGTCTTTCTGTCAACATCTAAAGTGTCTGAAAAAAAACACAACTAGAAATGAAGAACATAGGATTACAATTAAAGAGTCTTAGTATATATTGGTTACATAATTGAGTGAAGGCATTGAAGAGTCTTAGTATATATTGGTTACATAATTGAATGAAGGGTCACAAAACATTTTTGTATGATCAAAATGGTCTACAAGTGATAACAGTTTGAGCTAAACAAACTGGAAAAGGGTTGTGCAATGGTTAATTGGAAGTGAATTCCTTAAAAGACTGAGTGTTAATCCTTATATCTTTCAGTCCCACAAGATCCTAGTTAATGTCCGAGGGAGTTACAAATGCCAATACTAAACTTAAGGTTATACTACTTCCAGAGAGGAAAGAGGTCTTTCTACAGGAAACAAGTGTATGTTGTCAGAATTCTTCAGAGTCCCTCAGTAAACGTAAGATGTAAAAACATGCATACTTGTAACACATTGACTGGTATATGGGAATAATACCAAATAACACATAGTGTGTTGTTTGGGTCAGAAAGACTTAAGACTGCTGCATTTGTTTTGTGTTCACCTTGCCTGAGGCTCAAAAAGAGTTTACATCTACTGAAGTTAGGCTGCTTTTGAGAATGTTTTTCTAGAGCAGTACAAAAGTACAACCTCAACAGGTGAGCTCTCCTTGCTCAATAACCAGTGGGGCATGCAGGATCAGTGGTGAAACTTACGCAGGATCAGTGGTGAAACTTACGCAGGATCAGTGGTGAAACTTACGCAGGATCAGTGGTGAAACTTACGCAGGATCAGTGGTGAAACTTACGCAGGATCAGTGGTGAAACTTACGCAGGATCAGTGGTGAAACTTACGCAGGATCAGTGGTGAAACTTACGCAGGATCAGTGGTGAAACTTACGCAGGATCAGTGGTGAAACTTACGCAGGATCAGTGGTGAAACTTACGCAGGATCAGTGGTTAAACTTACGCAGGATCAGTGGTGAAACTTACGCAGGATCAGTGGTGAAACTTACGCAGGATCAGTGGTGAAACTTACGCAGGATCAGTGGTGAAACTTACGCAGGATCAGTGGTGAAACTTACGCAGGATCAGTGGTGAAACTTACGCAGGATCAGTGGTGAAACTTACGCAGGATCAGTGGTGAAACTTACGCAGGATCAGTGGTGAAACTTACGCAGGATCAGTGGTGAAACTTACGCAGGATCAGTGGTGAAACTTACGCAGGATCAGTGGTGAAACTTACGCAGGATCAGTGGTGAAACTTACCGTCTGCAGAGAGCCAGATTTGAATTTTAGCAAAACAATCCACATAACATGAATACAAAAGAATCAAGAGTTGGAGCTCAAATCTTCCAGATGCCACCTAACCAACTAAACAACCAGCAGGTCAGCCAGCCAACCCAACGAACCAACCAGCCCACTTGACCAACTAGTGAGCCTAACATATCTGCACACAAACTACTGCTCCCTATCCCTCATCAGCTAACTCCGCGATGGCTCCATTAGCTACCTGATCAAACACACCTTTGTTACCTTACTTTGTACCTCCATTGTGTATGGTAGTGAAGAAATGATGTAATGGTTGCAGCCACAGACTCAAGAAAATTAACATTACACATTTTACAACAGACAAATCTATAAATTAAATAAATATATCAAGTAATATTCATGAACCACGGATTCAACCATATTTATACAACAAGCAACTTATAGATGTCTAACATTAACTTTATAAGCGTACATTAAAAAACCAATAAAATCGTGTTGAGACACATTTATAAATACAAATTTGCAAGAATATTTTTTGCATTTTTAAATAATTGTAAATCCCTTTTTAAAATGCAAAGTAAATACTATAAAACACACATCTTATTATGTATGATTATATTACATATGATTAAATTGCGTACGCAAGTGTATTTATATGAACTTTTTCCACTCTGAAAAATCCTGATCAGACAAACTAACATATACCCCCATCCACCCCAACCACACTGGACAATGTGTTAAGGCAATGAGTGGGTGCTCCAATAAACTGTTTTATACAGATGATCAGCGCTTGACTGCCATCTGAAATATGACTTATTGAGTCACTGAGTGTTAAACCTTCTGACAGCAGTCCTGCAGGGAGACAATAAAAACAATTATGACTGCATTTTGGAAAGGGCCACTGCAATAGCCAGATTTTTATTGTTTTCCGATCAAATGCAAACAGTAAAAAGAGAACATATTTCACATCAGCTGGGATGAGCCTATTACACATCACATGATGTTTATGACTAAAAGGGTTAATCATGAGTTAATGAACTGGGTAGGAGATACATTCATGGGTTAATGAGCTGGGTTACAGACACTACCATGGGTTGATGAATTAGGCAGATATCTCAATCTTGATGGCAAGCCAACAGGGCCAATCTCCAACAGCCAAGTCAACCTCCAAAGAAGTTATAACTGGGGCCCCCATATCGACCAGACCAGCCTGTGAAGTCCCGTGTGAGTAAGGATGGACACATTTTTACCTATAAAAGTAAAGTAAAGGTCCCTTTCCACGCCCTTAGGCTTACTGGGAATTTAGGGCTAGACCTATATTTTAATAGACCAATCAGGACTTGGTGGGTGATGTGGTCAGCATCCAGGACTGCACCTGGTACCCAATAAAGGCTGGGTCAACCTGGGAGTCAAGGTCAATGTTTAACAATGAATAGGTAAATTGAATAATATTTTAAAACTGCTCCCCTTCTTTGTTTTCTTCTTCCTCTTTTTATTTAGCCTGTTAAGTCCATGAGGTTTGTTGCTGCAGATATCACCCGCCTCTATTCATCTCTGTGACTGGCTTTCTCTCTCCAGGGGCCCGAGTCCAAGTGTTTGTAAGTCTGCCAGTATATTATCTTTCTACCATTTTCTTGGTCCGTCTCAGGGTCTACTCCCATGAAACTTTTATGTGCATGCAGCTATGTCTCTCTGTTATCTGCCGTTCTCTCTGTATGCCCAACCTATATGCCCAACCTTTGTAATCAGTGGTGATTTAAACAGTTTATGAAATTTGCTACTTCTCACTCTCACACAAGAATACTGACAATGAAGATGACAAACATGAGGTAGGAGAAAATTAACCTTCTGGCAGTGATAACACTGACTCACTTAAAGGAAGCAGTTCTAAAAATTTGAGACAATTCACCTTGGATATCTGGAAATGTGTCAGCTCATGAACTGATACATGCTGCAGGAGATCATAAAATGAGATGAAACATGGTCATCTAAACCAGTTGATGAGGATGATGGCTCCACATTAAAATGCATTTTTCCGTACAGTTCCATGTGGTTTCAGAGCAGATGCCCAGGAGGAAAAAAAAAAACTAACAGGAGAAATCACAACTGCAATATTTTTAGATAAAATGGGGTCAATGGGTAGGAGTAACCAGATTCCTTAGTGCACTCTGATCAACTGTGGAAGTATGAGAACACAGTACACAGCAAATTACATCTGACTGAATGTTGATATATGATAACACATTATATAAAAGATTACCTAATTCGACACCAAGCAACTCACGATGTATATGTTGGTTTTTAGTAACATTATATACTTTTCCTTTTTCTTGTGCCTCATCTAGTTGTTTTATTAAACTTTCTTGCCCCATTTGTTACCTCAACCTCCTTCCTCACACTGTTATTTTTTTATCTTCTTCAGATTCAAGAATTCATTAGTTAAATTTACTTGTTCAGATTCCAGCACTTTTTAGTAAAATTTAATATTTTCAGATTCCAGCATTTAGTAGTTAAATTTAACTTCTTCAGATTCAAGAATTCATTACCTAAATTTAACTTCTTCAGATTCCAGCATTTGTTAGTTTAACTTCTACAGATTCCAGCATTTATTTAGTAAAATTTAACTTCTTCAGATTCCAGCATTTGTTAGTTTAATTTAACTTCTACAGATTCCAGTAGGTATTAGCTAAAGTAACAATTTCATTATTTATAATAAACTTAACCTTACCAGATCGCTGGCCCGGTTTCCTGGAAATTTCATAACTGTTCTCCATACCGCTGGCCTCACTTTTAGGCTATTAGCATAGTGCGTGAGAAAGATGCGTCACTGACTAAAAATAACCAACCAATCGTCATCAGTCCGCTTTGTTAGACATTGCAAATGGCTTCCCCGTGTGTGTGAATCAATTTTGTGTGTTTTAACGTGAAAAATTTAAGAAAATTCAGAATGAAGCGAGCAGCTGATGAACCAAGTTCTAGGCTTTTCACAGTCCAACAGGTGATCGATACTTTGGTTTATTCAGACTCTGTGATATATATATATATGTATTCATTATCTGTGATAATTTCATAAAGAATACGTTTTTGAAGTGAAACTGTCAGTGAGAGCGCGAATGATGAGGAAAATCTTGAAAATTATCAATCTTGAAATAAATCGATAGAAGGAGAAGGGGATGTGTCCCTCAAATGGCAAACATCTGGTGCTCACTTTGTGAAACAAAGTTGATCCTGATGAGTGGATTCGCACACAAAGATGGAATATTGGCGCTAAATAAAAGGTAAGCCTATTTTCTACAATGTCTCTAAGTTTCATCATATTCTAGCCACTTGTTTGCATGTAACTAATATTTTTGTTTATCATGTTGGTTTTTTTGCGGTAATGCCCAGGAGCTCAGGTTATAGGGACAGTTAGGTTCAGGGCCTTAGGTCTGGTAGGGTAAAGTCTGCTTGGGCCTGAAAGGTTTAACAAAGAAGAGTTGGCCACACTACATGTTTTTTTTAACACTAAAAATGTTGAGCCTCCGGCAAATCACAATCATATACTTCTGCATTTGCCAAACAAAGGGCTGCTGGCACACTGTGTTCTATTTTACAGCAAGGCTGTGATGACTGAGACTTTTGGCCCAATGCAATCGATTTCGACACTCCTAATTAGTCACTTTTTAATGACATACTTATTAGTCTGCATCTATGGCTTAGGTGTTGCGAACACACTTCATAATGCCAGGTTGGCAGGTTTGATCCCAGCTGTGAGTTATTTAGCAACAAACATTTTGCATTGCTTTCGAGAGCTGACCGTTTGGTAAGCAGTGGCAAACTACTGAATGTAAAATTTGCCTAGAAAAACCACAACAGCTAAAAAATGTGGGGTTGGTTCAGTAAAGTTCTGTAAAGGATACACAACTAACTGTTTAGATCTAGCACATTAAACTAACATAAATTCTCCACTATATTTCCCACGGTAATGTAAAATACAAGTGCAAAAAGCTATTTATACAGCCTATTAAACTAACATACGGAGGTACCTGTTATATACATAATATTACTGTTGAATACAATTCAAGCATCCTGTATATAATACAACTAATTAACAATCGGAAGTCTCCACCCAACTACATATTCCTCATTATTGTGACTATGTAGTATGTATGAATAAATAGAGAAATACCACACTCTCTCAACATTTTAGCGTAGATATGATTAAAGTAACATACACAAAACATACACCATATACTACAAAATAGTAGGCATTCTATGGTAATCATACATGTAATACATCACAATACTTTCAACACTGCAGAGTTAATTTATCAAATTAACATTTACAAAATGCACATCACAAATTGCCTGCAGACATCTTACAGTATATTTAGACATGACACATCACATATTGCCTGCAGACATCTTACAGTATATTTAGACATGACACATCACAAATTGCCTGCAGACATCTTACAGTATATTTAGACATGACACATCACAAATTGCCTGCAGACATCTTACAGTATATTTAGACATGACACATCACAAATTGCCTGCAGACATCTTACAGTATATTTAGACATGACACATCACAAATTGCCTGCAGACATCTTACAGTATATTTAGACATGACACATCACAAATTGCCTGCAGACATCTTACAGTATATTTAGACATGACACATCACATATTGCCTGCAGACATCTTACAGTATATTTAGACATGACACATCACATATTGCCTGCAGACATCTTACAGTATATTTAGACATGACACATCACAAATTGCCTGCAGACATCTTACAGTATATTTAGACATGACACATCACATATTGCCTGCAGACATCTTACAGTATATTTAGACATGACACATCACAAATTGCCTGCAGACATCTTACAGTATATTTAGACATGACACATCACAAATTGCCTGCAGACATCTTACAGTATATTTAGACATGACACATCACAAATTGCCTGCAGACATCTTACAGTATATTTAGACATGACACATCACAAATTGCCTGCAGACATCTTACAGTATATTTAGACATGACACATCACATATTGCCTGCAGACATCTTACAGTATATTTAGACATGACACATCACAAATTGCCTGCAGACATCTTACAGTATATTTAGACATGACACATCACAAATTGCCTGCAGACATCTTACAGTATATTTAGACATGACACATCACAAATGCCTGCAGACATCTTACAGTATATTTAGACATGACACATCACAAATTGCCTGCAGACATCTTACAGTATATTTAGACATGACACATCACATATTGCCTGCAGACATCTTACAGTATATTTAGACATGACACATCACATATTGCCTGCAGACATCTTACAGTATATTTAGACATGACACATCACAAATTGCCTGCAGACATCTTACAGTATATTTAGACATGACACATCACATATTGCCTGCAGACATCTTACAGTATATTTAGACATGACACATCACAAATTGCCTGCAGACATCTTACAGTATATTTAGACATGACACATCACATATTCCCAACATTCATGTGAACTACCACCATATTATAAATTACCACATACAGCGGGGAATGGAGAGTGAGAAACAACAACGATATTCATAATCTGTTTAAATCACCACTGATAACTGGCATCATGAGATCTAACAGACTGAAATGGTTGGGGCATATTGAGAGAATGTCAGATGGCAGAGAAGTGAAAACTGTATGCACAAGGGAGACGAATGGTCGTAGACCATGAGGCAGACCAAGAGGACGATGGAGAGATAATGTCAAGACATACCTGCACACACTTGATGTCACCAACTGGAAAGAGAAGGCCAACTAGAGAGATGAATGGAGGCGGGTGATATCTACAGCAATGAACCTCAAGGGCTCGGAATGCTGAAGAAAAAGAAGATAAACAAATGGACTGAGGAAACAAGAAAATCCAGAAGAAACTGTGCTAACAGAGGGCTGAGCTGATAGCTGACTGGATTCAATACACCAGTGGTGCTCAGTTAGCTAAGACCTGCAGACTAAACTGCCTTCACCCCCCACCCCCTTTCTCCGAAAGTTTACCACGTACCTCAAATATTCTACAAGTCATACTCAGGTATTTTTTCCAGTGGTATACAGTAAGTTCATTTTTTTAGTCATGTTACGAGAAGAAAGAAAATTGAACAAGTTGTGACCACTGGAAAGATCTGTGGAAAACAGACAGAGGAAGACAACGTGAGAAGATTCTTGACAGTCTTTTGTCATGGCATGGAGGGGTGTCAACACACGGACTGACACAATCAGTTGCAGATCACAGATTGTGGAGAGGCATAATCCCCCAGGCCTGTCAGCAAGGCATTTGATGATGATACAGTTAAGAGTATCATTTTTCTCTGTGTGTCTTATGTCATTCTATTACCTTTGCCCTGTGTGTTTTATACGATTTTATTACCTTTGCCCTATGTATTTTACATCATTTTATTATTTGTGTGTGTGTGTGTGTGTGTGTGTGTGTGTGTGTGTGTGTGTGTGTGTTCTATGTCATTTTATTGTTTTTGCCTTGTGTGTTTCATGTAATTTTATTACTTTTGTTCTGTGCGTTTTATATCATTCTATTACTTTTGCCCTGTGTATTTTATGTAATTTCCTTATTTTGTTCTTTGTGTTTTATGTGATGTTATTACTTTTGCTATGTGTGTTTAATGTCTTTCTTTTACCTTTACCCTGTGTTTTATGTCATTTTATTACTTTTGTTCGGTGTGTTTTTTATGTCACTTTATTACTTTTTTCTGTATGTTTTTTTTTTGGTCATTCTATTTATATCAGGGCAAACCCTCATGTGTTTTATGGCATCCAATTACTTTTCCCCAGTGTGTTTTATATCCTTATTTTACTTTCACCATGTGCATTTTACATCACTGATTACTTCTATCTTGTCGGTTTACATACTGCATCAACCTACGGAGGTTTGCAAATAATCAAGTAGAAAGTAAAGAAGCTTTTTCAAGCCATTGACACAAGCGATTATAGTGCTAAATGCATAATGTTTTTTAGTGTAAATATGCACTCTAAATAACATGTTGCAACAACAACATAAGTCTCAGAAATATTTTTAATCATTAATGTGGAATTATCATCACTCTGTTGCTCTCAACCTTCTTAATGCTGCAACTTTTTAACAATTTCCCCATGTTGTGGCGACCCACAAACAATTAGTTCCTTCATAACTTCAATGAATATGTGTTTTCCAGTGGTCTTAGGTGACCCAGGTGAAAGGGTCGCAGCCTGCAGGCTGAGAACCGCTGCTCTATTGTATCAGGTCAATAAGTATCAGCCTTTCCTGTCTGGGTTCCAGGGCCCCATTTGGGGGAAGAGGAGGGGGGGGGGGTGGGGGTAAATAAATAGACTCACTGTTTCCTAGCAAGCATGTCATAAAAGGTAACTAATTCAGAGTTCGCTGAAATTAGATGTGTTGAATCTGCTTAGGAGTTTACCTTCTTACTATTACTCAACCACAAGACCTGAAGAAACTGTTGCTAGTTTCGTTTTTTACTATCACTCAACCACAAGACTTGTAGAATCTGCTTCAGAGTTTGCCTTCTTACTATCACTCAACCGCAAGACACGTAAAATCTGCTTCAGAGTTTGCCTACTTACTAACACTCAACTACAAGACATGTATAAATTGCTTCAGAATTTGCCTTCTTACTATCACTCAACCACAAGACACGTAAAATCTGCTTCAGAGTTTGCCTACTTACTAACACTCAACTACAAGACATGTATAAATTGCTTCAGAATTTGCCTTCTTACCCTCACTCAACCACAAGACTTTTAGAATCTGCTTTGGAGTTTGCCTTCTTATTATTACTCAACCACACGACTTACAGAATCTGCTTCAGAGTTTGCCTTCTTACTATCACTCAACAACAACAAACATATGAGCTGCCACTGTGAGATGGCTAGATGCGTGCATGCAGACCTCAAGGTCTTGTGTCTGAATCTGCATCATGTGGATTTTTTAAAACTTACCTTGGTTCCCAGGTCGACCCAGCCTAAAATTGGCACCAAGAAATGATCTAGGAGGTAAAGGTGACTGACAAGATGTTGATGAAATTATTTTATATTTAGTGCTAACTGGTCTTTAAAAAATGTGAGTCTGGCAATGTATGGCTGATGTGCCACTGATATGGGGAAAAAATCATTTATTATTTTACATACAACTAATTATACTTTGTTTTAAAAAAACATACCAGCATTCATTGTGCAATACAACAGTACAATCATCTCTCACAAATAAATATATGTTTGCAACCAAACAAAATATGTATTATAACTCTCGATTAACATGATACAAACTGTCCAGGTAAATGGTTACAATAAAAAGTTACCATGCACAAAACCGAAAGGCACCAAACAAACAAAACACTTCTCCATAACAGGTAATCAAAAAGCCCATTTAAGCTCTTATGAAGAGCAAAATACCATTGCAAAAGTTTGTTTCATTTTGTCTGGGTTATTATTTTTAAATAGTTTCTTTATAATAAGTTTCAAAAGACTGAAGAAAAAACCACAATGAATATCAATTACTGTTGAATTTGTCTTGTCTAACCACTGACTTCAAAGCTACATTAAGGCAGATTTTTATAATGCCTATCCAGATTACTTTAAGTACTATGTAATATTCTTAAAGACAGCAGTTTGTACACCAGTGGTTCTCAACCTGTCTAATGTGGTGGCACTTTAATACAGTTCCTCATGCTATGGCGACCCCCAACCATACAATTATTTTTGTTGCTACTTCATAACTTCAGTAAATATGTGTTTTCTGATAAGTCTTTGGCGACCTCTGTGAAAGGGTCGTTCGGCCCACAAAAGGGTCGCAACCCATAGGTTGAGAACTGCTGGTGTACACTGTAGCCAGAGTTCATTATGGAGATGGCACACAAATATTATTATTATTATTCAACTTTTTAAAATTTTCCTTTCCAGTGCTTCAATAAGTTTTACCAATACTTAAGTCTCATAACTGTTCTTATTTTTTTTTTTCCCAAAACTTCTCATGCCAACTTTCCTTACTTGCCTCTTATGACATACTTGGTAAGTTACAATGTTATTATCCTTTTCTTCGCGTATGGGCCCCGCTGTTTATTTTAGTCAAGGATCCACCCTTTTCCACGCGTTTGGCTTATCAGATATATAGTGCAGGACACATTTAAAAAAAGAATAGAAAATCTGCATTTTATGGATTATGTTGTCAACATTAATCTGGCCGCCGGCATTTCCCAGGACATTACCTGGTACCCATCTTAGTCCGGGTTGACATGGGAGTCAAGGTCAACTTTGAAAGAAAAAAAATCTGCCTCGATGTGCATTGGAATCCTGGATATTCGGGCTTGAAGATGAGTGACTCGCTGTTATGCTACAATGGCTTCCAATGACTACATAGCATAACAAACAATAAAATCATGTTTATATTGCACTTGCAATTTTCAACATTTCAGCAACAGGTATATTGTTAATTTACAACAAAAACAAAACAAAAAAGGAAGCTGACAAAAATATAATAATGATATTTGTTTCTGAAAAGTTTAAGTTTGCTTTTCTTATAAAAGCTATTCTTATAAAACATTACACTGTGACAGATGTTGAAAAAAAAAAAGTCAAAGTCAAAGAACCTTTTCATGCCAGTGGCATACAGGTCATATGATAAATTAAAGTAAAAGTGAAGATCCCTTTTCACGCCTTTAGGCGCATCTGGCATATGGGAAAAGATATAAAACTGAATGAAAAGTATATTAGCAAGCTTCACAATAAAACAAATACAAACAAAACGTGTGGCATATGGGAAGAGCACCCATATTTTTACAGACTAATCGACACTAGGTAGGTAATGTGGCCAGCATTACGCCGGCTGTCTTTACTTCCCCAGGACATACATACATTACGAGTGGGACTCGCAATGCCTAAGCCACAGATGCTGCTGGGCATATGATGCTATACACATATTTTACAGACCAATCGATCCTTGAGGGGTGGTGTGTACACTATTACGCCGGATAACTTTCTTTCTTAGGACTTTACCTGGTGTCAATTTTAACGAAATGACCATCCTATCTTGCCTAACACTGTGTGAAGAATGAAGCTTTGCATCACAGTGATAGTATCCGCTATGGTTTTTGACCATACTTAGGTTGTATCTTGGACACAACAGACTTCACAGCCACATGTACAGGAAATTTAAGATAGGGGAACTCGGAACTTTGTCCAAGTGGACAGACACATGAGAATACTCAACACATGCTGCAGCAGAGAGATTCTCAGGTCTGACCAGTTACCCTTCTGGTGAAACCCCTTCTGTGTGGATCAGTGTAGATGCAACCCAGCTGTCACAGAGACCAGTGGCCTTCTTACTGGAAAACCATTAGGAGGGACAATAAAAAGAGTATCTGCTATGGAATGACAATTTTGCCTAATGATGCAAATTATTAAAAAGAAACAAAAGCTTAGACTGTGGCATATTATGCATTTAACACTAGGCCAGTGGCTCTATTTCTGTCCTGAAATATACAAACAAAGGTAGCAATGTAGATTCAATCATTTTCCTTTTCTGCCGACAATAATCAACTTGCCGTCCTTGAGGCCGACCAAGATGTGGCTGTTGATGTTGGACATCCCCAAACACTGGATGGGGACCACTAACTCCATGGTTGTGATTGGCCGAAGTCTGTGAAGGAAGAACAATGGCACTGTAAAAACGTCTGTTATTAGAAAATATCCCGTTCATTTTGTTTTGGAAAACACACCACAGCGTGGTGAATGCAGCGCCAAGACCTGAATATTTACCAAGATATCTGGATGAACCAATATAATTGGATACCTAAATGGTGGCTTTTGCCTTTAATGGAAAAAAAAAAATACCACAGAGTAGGCACTTACTCATAAGCATAGCAATTCCTTCTCCTTCTTTGAATTCACTGGCTGTTCTTCTTTTTCTTTTTCATCTCACCGATACCAGGTTGTAGCCCAATGTTGTGGTTTTTTTTCCTATTTGTCTTGTACTTCTCGGGTGGCTTGAGTGTGGATTTGTGAATCTTAGTTAGTTAGTTAGTTGGGTTATCGTCATTGCACTCCGGACATGTCCATAGGTGCTCAGATCCTCCCCTCAGTATGAACCCCAACGTCCGATGGCTATCCGATGGTGAATCTTTTTAACATCTATGATCTACATCATTTATCCATCTCTTTCTTGGTCTTCCTCTCGCCTTTCTCCTAAATTTTCTACTATAAAATGTCTAATATAGTTTGGTACGGCTGCATTCTCACAAGATGGCTGAACCACTTCATTGGGGTCAATATAATCTAGACATGGTATTATTCCAACTGTCTCTCTAATGCTAGTGTTCGTAGCCCTGTTTCGTATAGTGTTGTTAGTGACTTTGTGGAGACAGCACATTTCACATGTAGTTACTTTCTGTTCTAGTGCCAGGAAAATAACAAATGTGAAATGCCATTAACTGGCTGTTAACTCTGGCCAAAGTTCTGGTTGTTCATCAACTCCTGGTTTTTTAGTATTTTTCTAGAACTTGAGTGTTGCGTGCACATCCATTTTACAAATCTGGCTATCTGTACACAGACTGTTGGTTCCTTGCCTGTTAGGCAGATGCACTCTGACTTCAAAGCAAACCTCTAATTAGTCGACTCCTATGACATGCTTGTTAGGAAGGCAGTAGATCTATTCTTGTTTTCCTCATAATGGGGCCCCAGAATCCCCATGGCAACCAAAGAAATTTAAAAGGCTGATGTTCAGAAACAGCCACTGAAATGGGAAACAAACTGAGGATAAGAAACAAGAGAAATCACATGAGAAATGCTGATAAGAGGAGTCAGAGGTATCAGAGTGGACTGCACTGTTGTTGTAGCTGTTGGCATCCTAACCTTTTTCCAGACAACAGTGTTCCATGGTGCTTTATTTAGGGAGGTATAGGAACCATAGCCTGTGGCGAGTGTGACTGGCAAGTCCAGGTCCCGTTAAGAAGAATCTTCCACAGTAAATGCAAGATGCTTCAGGACAACTGTTGCCAACACATTTATGAAAAGGACATGTAATGTAAAGATGATGATGGTAATGATTATGATGACTGTGATGCTTTGAAAAGGACATGTTGTGGGAATATGATGATGATGATCTTGTTATTGTTAGTCTTAGTCTTAGTCGAGGTTTAAACTTCACTGCTAATCTTGTTATTTGGATTAATTAAAGAATGAATCAACAAATGTTATTTTAAAAATATTCAAACAGTTATAGGAATTATAAGGTACCAATCATGGAAGTCATCCCATCTGTTTGCCTATATGATTTTGTGGCATTTCCCATGGGCTGTATGTTCTAGGTGTGTGATAAGCTGGTCTGGACTACTGTTTCTTACCTATTAATTATTGCTTCATTGTAGGGTAACTTCTGTGATTAGTACCAATTATAATGACCCAGGAGACACAGTGACCAAGACCAAATGTGGGGCATCACAGGCAGTCACTAATTTGGCAAATGGAAAGTTGAACCATGGACTTCAGTGTGATGAATGAAGCCTGCTGAGGACTATAAACTTTAGATGTTATGAGACTACAAGAGAGTTGCAGTAATTCCCCATGATGTTGGTAGACATATAGCATTCCAAGTCTTGCACTCACCAAGGGAAATGAATCTGCTCAGGATGAGTAAGTCAGATACCCGTCAGGATGGAACCAACTGATGAGCAGTCCCAAATTTTTCAAGCTGGACATTAATGAACAACTGGAATCAACCAGGTGGAAAACAAAGCGTTAAAAACTTGGTACACAGGTACATGTGGTGCAGCGGCTAGACACTCATCCCAGGTCCGCAGATTGTAAGCTCAAATCCTCATAGGCCAGTTTTCTAAAAATGACCTTGGCCTAACCCAGCCGAAAATGGGTATCAGGTAAAGTCTTGGGAAGTTAGGGCGGCCTCATGATGTTGAATACATCACCCACCGAGCATAGATCTAGCACTAGAAGCCCAATACACCTAATGGCATGGAAAGGGGTCCTCTTTTTACACTGGTACATAATAATCTGTTTTCCCCTCCCGGCTGCTACATGCAGGTTTAAACACCCTGAACTACTGAAGTTAAGGGTTCAATTCTGGGCACTGTCCTTCAGTTTGCAAGCACATGTGTTTAAATTGTGATGATCTATGCACTTTTCTGCACTGTTCATGTTATTTCCAAAGGGCCTTGACCACGTCTATCTTCTTTTGTCATTTATCCCCAGTGGAGCAGAGAGCCTTCAATCAACTGGTGCCAAACTGTCTGAATTTTTTGCTTTGTGTGCAGCTCACCATTTATCACCCCAAACCTTTTCACCTCATTCTCTGATTCTATTTTACATGTTTTTAGCACCCGCTTCATGAATACCACCCTGTGGATTTCAGGGCAAGGACATTCTAGCTATACTGTTATCATATTTTCTCCATGTGTATCTTATCCAATAACAGTGCCTTTTCCTCACCTCTCGACTCCTTGGAATTTATGTAATTCTCGCCCAAAGCTCTACATTAGTGATTGCTATACTAATCATTTCCCTCTTTTGTATGCAGGTACAAATTTATGAATATTTGTAATTTATTAGTCAACATCTACTCTGCCATGCATCAATTCACCATGAAGTGGTGCTGAACCAGACAATGACTGAATGAAGAAGACTTACCCAAATGTCTCCATGATAATGAGCTGCCCAGTGCTATTCCCCAAGACCAGATGGTCCCCTGACATGCACAAGTCACTCAGGCTGTACTCTAGTGGTTCACTAAACAAGTGCTTTCCATTCACAGAATACAGATGCAGGCAATGCCTCTCCTATAAAATTAAACACAATCACTGTAAATTGTGGAGCATAAGTCAAACGAAAGATCAAACAAACTTTTCAAGCCTAAAAAAATATTTCCAAAACTGGTGGTTGTCTTCAATAAGAAATATAAAATGCAAACCTTTACCATCTAGATACATACACCTGGGACTTCTTCCTAAAAATCACTTTCACGCAGGTCGCTATATCTCGTTAAAACTTGTGTGTGGTGAACACATTTGACAAATTATCACAAAAAATAAAATTAAATAAAACAAGAACACAATTTTAGTATTCTTTTATGCTAAAGAAAACATCTCCTGTCCAACAGCTGACATAGTAAATGTAAACACTGACTGCTAATCTGTATCGATGCTGCTCTCATCTATATCTGTTTCTTACCTCATGTAAAGAGGTCTGCATATGGATCTCAAATTCTGGGGGGGGGGGGGGGGGGGGGGGCAACTTGTATGGTAGGTGCAGGTCTAACTCAGATTTTTAAAGCTAAAAATTTTGAGGTTCACTTGTACATTACAATTTTAAAAAGGCAGTTTGCATGTTGTGTTGTGGCTTACACCAAGGCTGCAATATCTGCACCTTTCTGCCCAACACATCTGATTTCAGTGAGCTCCTAATCAGTCACCATTTAAAATATGCTTGTTAGGAGGAGGGGAGCAGTGGTTAAATTCTTTTTTTCCAAAAATGGGGCCCCAAAACCCACATCAGGATATCTCTTGAAAAAAAAAAACAGTGGAAGTAACTTTAGGTAACATGGTAAATGTAACTTTACTGCACATTCTCTTTATTTTAAAAAAATATCAGAGTAACTAGTGCAAAATTTCTAGTAAAAATATAAATGTAACTTTAGTGCACAAGATCCCCAGTGTAACTTAAATGTAAAATTTATAGAAAAAGGTAAATGAAACTTCAGCATACAATCTCAACAAACACATTTTTTTTTTTAAAATTGCCAATCAAAATTTTTTTTCTTAGTAAAGATGTAAATATAACCACCAAGTAGACACAGACTGTGTCTAGTCACTAAACAACCTACCTGCTGGCGCCTCCTCCCCTCCCCTGTCTGCCGTTCCATTTCCACGCAGTAGAGCACAATCTGCCCAGTGTCCGACACGGCCATGTTGGGGATGTCTAAGGTCCACCCTTGTCTGGACGGAGCCGTCAGAGTCATGGTGTAGTGACCTTTAAGAACCGTGTGCAGGATCACAGTTCCATCCTAGTATGGAAGCAGCAGAGTTAATGGAAAAAGGTAATGTATAGTCTTTTTTTTTTTATTCTATGAAGTATGTTTTGAATTTTGGCATATTCTTTACAGATCAACTGATATCAGTGAATGATGTCATGCTAAGTACCCTTTGCTTACCAGGGCGTTTTCTGGTAGCCATTTTAATTTGACCCCATGGCAACCCTAGTCAACTTTTAAAGAAATCTGCACTCCAATGAAGATTCCAAAATATTACAACAGGGCTGGCTGTCCCCCCCCCCCCACCCCCCTCCACAAGGGGCCAACTGGGTTAACAAAAAAATTTCCTACGCCACTAGGATGGCAAAGAAATGTGCCAGCCACTGAGTTGGTTAAAAAAAAGTGTCTGTTATTGGGGTGACAAGAAAACATGCTAGCCACTACACAACTATGACTCACAAGCAAGAGAAATTACAAGTTTATTACAGTAATCAGATACAACATGTCTGCACTCTGTAAATCATAAGGTAAACAGTCTCCCCCAAAGTACTCAAATGATGTGTTAAAATACTTTTCAGAGTAATGGTGGCAGTGTTAGAGTGCTTGCCAATATTTACCTTCTAACACAATTGCTGATAATCTGGTCAGCCACCCACACAAATCTTCTAACACAATCTCTGATAACCTGGTCAGCCACCCATACTTATCTTACACAATCTCTAATATCCAGCCAGCCACACAGACTTGTCTTACACAATCTGATAATTTGGTCAGTCTCCCATACATATCTTACACAATCTGGTAAGCCACCCAAACATACCTTCTAATGCAATCTCCAATAATCTGGTCAGCCATCCAGATGTATCTTACACAATGTCTGATAATCTGGTCAGCCACCCAGACTTATCTTACACACTCTCTGATAATCCGGTCAGCCACACAGACTATTCTGACACAATCTCTTATAATCTGGTCAGCCACCCAGATGTATCTTACACAATGTCTGATAATCTGGTCAGCCACACAGACTATTCTGACACAATCTCTTATAATCTGGACAGCCACCCAGATTTATCTTACACAATGTCTGATAATCTGGTCAGCCACCCAGACTTATCTTACACACTCTCTGATAATCTGGTCAGCCACACAGACTATTCTGACACAATCTCTTTTAATCTGGACAGCTACCCAGACTTATGTTACACAATCTCCGATAATCTGGGCAGCCATGCAGACCTATCTTACACAATGTCTAATAATCTGAAACATGATCTCTCTAATATCCAGCCAGCCACCCAGACTTACTTTGGATGCTGAGATGACCAGGTCCAGCTCAGTAGAAATGTGGACGGCCGTGACTTCAGAGTCATGCCCATATAAGGTCTGCAGTGGTTTTGGGTTAAGATTGACACTGACCCCAGCCTGAGGTGAATGAAGATAGAAGCAGGTTTGAAGTCAGTGGTATGTGGAGTTGTAATGTTCATATAACATACATGAACAAATAGAGGTTTTGGTATGTACGCATGTCACAAACTACGGGGAAGTTGTAACATAAGACTTCCATTTGAAATCAGACATCTGAAAAACAGGGCAGTAGAGATGAGGAGGACTGACAGTGCAAGACAGAAAAGGACACACAGGAGAGTAGAGAGATGAAGGCAGAGATGTGATTTCTGACAGTGGAATACAGGAGAAAATAGGAAAAGACAGCAGGGAAAGACAGACAGGGGAAGAGAAATGGCGAGAGCTGAACAAGTGAAGAAAAAATAAACACAGATAAATGGAAGCAGCCTGAGGCAGAAAAGGGAACATAAAGATATGGGAAGGCAGAGAGAGAGAGAGAGAGAGAGAGAGAGAGAGAGAGAGAGAGAGAGAGAGAGAGAGAGAGAGAGAGAGAGAGAGAGAGAGAGAGAGAGAGAGAGAGAGAGAGAGAGAGAGAGAGAGAGAGAGAGAGAGAGAGAGAGAGAGCAAGAGAGAGAGAGCAAGAGAGAGAGAGAGAGAGAGAGAGAGCAAGAGAGAGAGAGAGTAAGAGAGTGGGAGAGAGAGAGTGAGAGAGAGAGAGAGAGAGAGAGAGAGAGAGAGAGAGAGAGGGGGGGGGGGACAAAAAAAATGCTTTTTAAAGATTTCCCTGAAAGACTGACACAAAGCGACTCAAAGAGTCATTTCTCTAATGCTCATCATACAAGAGCAAGTCCAAGAAACCTGTTCAACTATATAGAACAGTTGTATCGAGACACGCTACAGTTTTGAAGTAACCTGCTGCCCTTGGTGGATGGGTTATGTGCATTTGAACATAAAGAGAGAAGAAACTAGACTAGCATGGGAGGACACACATATACCAGGTATGTAACCAGGTTTTAATTCAGCATAGAACATCCATACAGACTAGAATTAACTATTTCAGTACCAAAAAGGTTTCACAGGGACTGCCAAAGTGAAGAAATGACCATGACAAAAATCATTAATGCATTACTTTAAAGGGTCAATATACAAAATGGTAATTACTAGTGAGAAAGTCAGATTTCTTTGTGTCTAAAACATATTAAGAAGGCAAACACAATATGCTATGAAGAGAAATTAAGGGACAGGCTCACCCATACACTTCGGATCAGAAAAGTTAAGCCAGGCTGGCATTGTCTCCCCTACTTAGTAGAGGCCCTGTTTCCCTATTGGTCCATAAAATGTAGGTCTAGCCCTATATGCCCAAAATGACTAAAGGCATTTAAAAGGGCCCTTTACTTATAATTATAAAGGCCCTATTCCATTAGGCAATCCAGTTGGACAAGTAGGCATCTTTTAGGTGATGTGTCCCAAAACATTACTTGCCCCCAGTTTAGGCTAGGTCAACCTGTAAGGTAAGGTCAATTTAAAAAAAACACAAAAATAACAATTGCTTTCCATGATGTGAATTTGAGCCTAAGACCATATGGCCAGCAGACAAGCAGTTAGCCCCTACGCTACTGTATCTCCAACAAGCTTTAGATATTTCAGTGCCAACAGATTCCAACTATATAATGTCCAGAACAAGATCGACTTGGCACACAAAGGTCTTTAAAAGAAATGGGAGTTAAATAAAGTATGCACATTTACCTGCTGAGTTATCTCCCAAACCATGCAAGTTGTGTCCCTTGACCCTGTCACTAAATGACGCCCACAGTTGTCAATTGCTAAACAAGTTACAATATCTGAAATATTTGTGGGGAAAAAATGTCAGACAGAGAAAACTACAACCATATGCAATTGAAATGTAAACAAACATATGTAACCAATTCTTCTTTTTCTCATTTGGCACGTGCCTTAAAAAGCGTGGTTAGCACATTGTGTTGTGGTTTATAGCTAGACTGGGATATATGCCCCTTTTGGTTTAACACATCCAATGTTAGCAAATATTTAATGAGTCGCTTTTTAAGGAGCGACCCTCTTCTCCCACCCCCCCCCCCCCCCAAGGACCCTAGAACCCTATAGGGAGTATGAGTTAGTTGTGTATCCTTTACAGGACGTTGCAGAACCAACCCCAGCGTTTTTTGGCTGTTGTGATTTTTCTAGGCAAATTTACATCCTGTAGTTTGCCATTGCTTTCTGGACAATAGGGTGTATACCATTTAATATTTATCTACAGACAATATACAATTTCCCCTTTGACTGATCTGATTAAATCTTTTTTTTTTAACTTATCAAACATTAAACTTCCTGCTTGACTAACTGGAATCAAGAATTCTGTGCCAAATATTGTGAACAGTAAAACTGGAATAAGTTGTGACAACCTGAAAGTTTTATGGAAAAGATACATAAGAAGATAGCAAGAGAGATGATTCTTGATGGCCTTTTGTCATGGTACAAAAATGTGTCAGCATACAAACTGAGAAACAGTGTTGAAGATTTGACAATCACAAGATACGAGAAGATAAATGATTGCTCATGCTAGTCAGCAAAGCATTTAATGAAGATTATGATTATAATGATGCTAGTACCCAACCTGTGAGTGACATCTTCCTAAATGTCTCACGATATGGCTAATCATCCTGGCTCAGTCTAGACTGATGATGATGACAAAGATAATGATGATAATGACAAAGATGATGAAGATGAATGATGTCAGTACCCAACCTGTTAGTGACACCTACCAATATGCCTCACAATATGGCTGATCATCCTGGTTCAGTCTAGACTTCGTAATCGTAGTTTCAGCTTCATTGCAAACGAGTCACCCCATAGTTGCTGCGCTCCTGTGCCAACGAAAAACACACAGAATGTTCGTTGCAGTCCCTTGTGGAAAGATTGACAGACTGGTGTCTCAGCATATGCACTAGCATACACACGCATTAAAAGCATATGGTAGCCATCAGGTGCTAACACAAACAGTTTGACTTTAGAAATGCAGTTCATCATTGACGGTAGCAGATGTCGCCAACAGATCAGCAGTTGCGTACGAGATCAATATTAATCACATAAGGGCACTACCAATATTGCAGCGACAGTCCACGCGCCATTTTCTGAATCTACAGTTCACAACACCACGTTGGTCACAGTCGAAAAACATTCCAAATGAAATCCTCAGCTCACAGGGCCGCGCCATGCACTCAACTCAGTAGCTGGTGCAAACAAAACTGTATCCTTTCAGTCTACAAATGGATAAAAAAATGCAACGGCCACCGTCTGGCAGAAGCAAAACATTTGCCTCGACACGAAACAGTAACCGCGCCTGGCGTCCATTTTGACCAGAAGTCAAAAATGGGATGAGACTGATGATGATGACAATGATGACAATGATGATGAAGAAGAAGATGAAGATGAATGATGCCAGCATCCAACCTGTGAGTGACACCTACCGATATGCCTCACAATATGGTTGATCATCCTGGCTCGGCTTAGACTGTACACCTGCAGGCTGTTATCCCAGCAGCCGCCGCTGAACAGCAGCTTGGCATCATGGGAAACTACAAACAGTTTTGCAGTGATTTTCAACCCTGGCGAGAAGGGGCCCCCAAGCCGCTTTCTGCTTCTGTCAGAACAAAGATATCAGTTGACAGTTAAATACAAGAAATATCTAAATGTAAAAAAAAAAAAAGTTAAAACTCAAGTGAGCAAAAGTAGGCAGTGATACATGTTGGAGGATAGCATCAATAGATGGATAAAGACGGTCTGAGAGAGATTACAGCTAGGATAAAGGTCACAGCATTTTGGAGATCCATAACAGTCACATTTTTGTGTGGAAATGGCCTTTGACTGACTGGATGGAATATATGAAACAGCAGAATAAGCTGAACACAGCTGAAAATATGCTACAGATCATCATCATCAAGTGCTGACTGATGCAGGCGATCATGCCTCTCCACAACCTGCACTTTTCAACAGCCTGGATCAGTTTGTGTGCTGACACCCATCTATGCCCTGACAAAAGGCTGTAAACAATCTTCACGCATTGTCTTCCTCTATCTTTGTTTCCCCCACAGATCTTTCCAGTGGTCACAACATGTTTCAGTCTCCTTCTTCACATAACATTACCCCCCCCCCCCCCCCCCCCCCCCCCCCCCCCCCCCCCCCCCCCCCCCGCCCCCCCCCCCCCCCCCCCCCCCCCCCCCAACACAAAATGATCTGTCTCTTTTTTATGTCTAAGCTAAGAGGTCTTCAAGCCCTCACCTCTTTCAAACCATCCGGGTTGCTCTTTTTGACAGTCCAAGTAATTCTGTAAAACCACATTTTTAACACCTCAAAAAAATTTTTTGGCTTGTTTATTAACTGACCAGGATTCACAGTCATATATTAAAACTGGCTCTATACAGCATATAGAAATTCTTTTTTTTTAACCTCCTATATATTTAGTATATTTATTCAGCCTTAAACAGATGCAAAGTACAAATAATTTCCTTTTCTTCTTCTTTTTCTTTTTTTCTCTTCTCATTCTTATTCTTGTTTGTCACCTTCTTCACACGTCCATGTGAACATATGTAACGACAGCAGCAGTCAACTTGAGGTTGGTGACATCTAAACAGTGTTTGTATTCAAATGCAACAGGCTGTTCCCCATGCGGGTTCCGAGGTCCTATTGTAGGGAAAACAAGAACAGAACCACTGCCTACCCAGAAGCATGTCGTAAGAGTTGACTAATGGCAGCTTCCTTTGAAGTCAGAGTGCACCTACTTGAGAAGCAAGGAACCAACAGTTGCATGCGAATAAGACATATCTGTAAAACGGATGCACAAGCAACACTCAGGTTCAGGAAAAAGACTAAAAGTTCAGAAGTGGACGAACAACCAAAATTTTAAGCCGTAGTTTACAGCTGTAGTTTACAGCTGATGAATGTGAAGAAGAAGAAGAAATAGGCTATTGGCAAGAACAATTTCATCTTTGCTTTTCTCATTAATTCTGGTCACACATGAGTATTAGATTCACTGAATACTTAGTTTTCCTGAAAAGTCTAATATTAGTACATCAGTTTTCCACATTTATATGTTCTTCTTCCTTTTCTCCTGCTTATTCACTGGCTGTAAACTCTTATTTAACCACTGGTTCCAACCTTTTTCTCTGTGTGTTCTTTGGTCTCCCTATATTTCTTTGGCTCTCTGGGTTCCAGTGCAAAGACATTATAGTTATACTGTTATCAGGTTTTCTAAATGCGTGTTCTATGCAATTCCTCAAACAAATCTAGTCTATCTACAGAAACATCAATAAACAATCTAGAGGCTTACTTTGGATTCAACATGGTGGAGTCTTTATCAAATGTGTAGAAGTTGGGCACAGCTTTATCAAAGGGAAGCCACCCATGCACACCAATAACCCCATCCTCTGTTACAGTTATCTGCCAATGAGAAATTATCACATATTTAAAGTATTTAAAAAACACTATTATGGACCAACTTCCCTAACTCTTTATGGACCAGACACAGCTTTACTGGCTTTTGAATCCATCACAACCAGACGGTTCGCTACTATAATGGCTCTTCTAATATTGTTTCATTTGCTGTTTAAAAAAATTTGGGCTGTCCTCCAAATAACAGTCCCAAATTATCGAGGCGGAAAATTTACCCAAACAGTCACGTGTCAATTGCGCACTTCCGTCATCTTAAATTGCGCACTTCCGGCCACCGTCGAGAGTTTCCCCCATGCCGTTCACGCGGTGTGGATTGGGGCTAAACTAGATGGCTGGGACTCATGAGCAGCAGCTACTGCATCTCCTGCAGCTTCCTTCATTTTATTTGCTCGCGAGTCCTAGCCATCTAGTTTAGCCCAATCCACGCTGCTCACACGGCGTGGGGGATACTCTCGGCAGTGGCGGTACAGTCACCGGAAGTTCACAATTCAGCGGTGGCATTATAGTCCCTGGAAGTGCCCAACTGACACGTGACTGAGGCCCTGTTAAGGTATATTTTGGGACCGTTATTCGGAGGACAGCCAAAATTTGTATGAACATGTTTTTAAAAAAAATACTAGAATTAACCACACACAAAAAAGTCCTTTTTTTTTTCTTTTTTAAAGTTTGGCATCATGTTTAGGTCACTTTCTGATTTGTTTTTAATTAATTAGATGTGATACAATTTGTGTGTGATTTTTCCAGACCAAACAATAAAAGAAAAGGTCTAGAAATGTTCATTTAACTCTGTTGTTGATGAATCTCAGCCAGATAATGACAACAGTCTTGATATTATGTTTGATAAAGCATGTGCCAAACCTACTGCTGATAATATAGGTTAGGATGAAGTTGAATAAAACATTTCAATCAAATCATCCCTGCTTCGATCTTCTGTATCAGGAATCTGGCTGCTGTGAAATTTGACATGTCATACAAAAATTGTCATAAAATCAAAAGTATTTAAATTAAATGTTTCAAATAAAGACTAGCTGATGTATAATTGAATTGGGGGGCATGTGAATTCTTAGAAATGGATAGCAGTGTTCTGAACAAGTAAAAAGGTAAGCACAACATTTGATGTGTAAATAATCTTCATATGTGTCTAACATTGTTGAATGTTGTAGGATTGATATAATTTATTAATTTTGTTTCAGTACTGATACTTAAATAGTTAAGATTAATTCTGCGCTCACTCAGTTCTCATTAATTTGATATATTATGGGTCCCTATAAAGCCAATACTTTTTTTTCAGAAAGGTTTTAGCTTTGTCATGTTGCAGTAGAAAAAAATTTAGCTCAAAATTAATGCAGTCCAAACCCCAGAAAAAAAATGTCCTGAAAGAGTTAACTTGAGGTGTTAAGGGGTACATGATGCTATTTCAATATCACACATTTTTATTTCTCAGTGCATTTCCTTGTAAATACTGTTAGCAAAAGACAAGGCATTTTAATCATATCAAATCTTCTCCTTCTTAGCATTCACCGACTGTATAGTAAAAAGTAAAGGACCCTTTCCACGCCTTTAGGCGTATAGGGCATATAGGGCTAGACCTATATTTTTATAGACCAACGGCACAAGATGGGTGATGTGGTCAGCATCACGCCGGCCGCCTCTACTTCCCGGGATTGCACCCGGTACCCACTCAAGGCTGGGTCGACCTGGGAGCCAAGGTCATTTTTGAAGAAAAGTCCGTTTCCGCCAGGGAGCGAACCCACGACCTTCCGATCCGCGGCACGCGTCTAGCCGCTTTGCCACGGCGACTCCCACCGACTGTATAACTCTGGCTTAAAGTTCTGGTTGTTAGACCACTTCTGGACTTTTGTCTTGTTCTAGAAGCTGAATTCTGTGTGCAAATTTGTTGCACAGATCTGGCTTTTTTTGTGTGTGTGGGGTATTTAGACTGCTGGCTCCTTGCCTCAGGCAGATGCACCCCGACTTCAAAGGAAACACCCATAATTGGTCACCTCTAACAACATGCTCACTAGGTGGACAGCGGGTCTATTCTTTTTTTCCCCTATAATGGGGTCTTGGAACCCACATGGAGAAGTGAGAATTCAAACCCAAGACCTTAGGGCCAACAGGTAAGTGTTTAGCCACTACTCTACTGCGGTTCCAATCGACTGAAAAACCATACGGTAAAATTTAGGGACAAAAGGATTAAAGGGTGCTAAATATATAAATGGAGAAACAATATGATGATATTGTTAGACAACTAACTAGGAGAACTCACATCACCACCATTTACTACTGCCTAACATCCTCACAACCTACTGTAATACATCATATATCTTTCAACATTACCACCTACATATCATTACATATATTTCACCAACCAACATCACCACCTACATACTGCTACCAACTGAATCAATACATTTCACCTACCACCATCACCTAAATATTATCAAATATATATATCATCTAATTGTATATGACATATTTAACTCACCCAACAATTTATCTCATATATTTAACTTACCCACATCATCACCAACATGCAACATGTCACCACCAACATTTAACATGAAGATAACATGCCACCTCCAACAAATGACCTACCATACTATCAGGCATGCCCTGCTGTAGGATTGATCTGGTCTGACTTTTTGGCACACAGACAAACACCAGGGGATCTCTGTCATTGGAAACCTGGAGACAGCAACATGACTGAATAACACATGCCACCATCTTCATGTCTTATGTGACAAACACTAAGGGATCTCTATCATTGGAAACCTGGAGACAGCAACATGACTGAATAACACAAGCCACCATCTTCATGTCTTATGTGAGAAACACTAGGGGATCTCTGTCATTGGAAACCTGGAGACAGCAACATGATTGAATAACTCATGCCAGCATCTTCATGTCTTATGTTATGAGCATCATCACGAATCAGCAGGTCCTGTACAGAACGTCACTCTCCTCAGGTCGTGCCTGAAAGTCTCTTTTTCTCTAGCCAAGTCTCCAGCCACGTGTGCTTTCATAGACAATGCATCTTCAGTGTCATGTATCCAACTTCATGGAGGTCAGCCTCTGCCTCATTTTCCTAAAATGGCACCCTCCATCACCATTCTCTCCAGGCAACCATGTATGACATGAGCAGTCAGGACTGTTTTTTAAAAAGCAGGCCAAGGTGAAAATATACACAGATCATCTCAATATGGAATAGTGCAGTGGGGTGTTCCCAGAATCATAAATAATGCTCAACTATAAATATTCTTTACAGCAGGTTTTTATTTTTTAAATTCCCGTTGTCTAAGACCATGAAAAGATCATCATCATCATGTGCCCTGCCAACTGGCGTAGGCGCTCATGTGTCTCCACAGATCACGATTTCTGGTTGACTGGAACAGCTCTCTTGATGATATCCCTCCATGCCATCGTTTTAGCCCATCCAGCATCATCTCTCTTGGTCTGCCTCTACCTTCTTTTCCACTGATCTTTCCAGTTGTCACAATCTTCTCCAACATCTCTCTTCTCATTATGTGGCCAAAGAACAGTGTTTGTCTCTTTCTTAAATAAAAAGATATAAAAATCAAATGAGAAGCAGAACTCGTGAGCTTCACATTATCACAATTACTAACGATAATATTCGTTACCTCTGGCCAGCTGAAGCTCTGAGACACAAATGAAGCCTAAGTAGCTTATTCTTTTTAATTTCCTACTTTCCGTCTGCTTTTTAACCCTCAAATGAGTACAAGCCTTCAGCCAACTCATACTATACACTTCTATGTTCTGCCATCTCTTGCTGTTTTCTCCACATCCCCTCTATATTATTAATCTTTTCCACGTGTTTGAGGTCTCCCTCAATTTCTTTTGCCCTGTAGTTTTTAGGGGAATGTCTTTCAGTTACACTGTTAGCAGTTTTGCTCAGTGTGTATTCTATGCAGTGACACAATGTTTTCTCTTAGCTAGAATTTGTTTGTTTCCTAATCTCCATTTGTGATTCTATTAAACAAATTTAATCCTTCTACTTTACATAAGCATTAGTTAATGAATATTTATAGTTTATTAGCAACTATCTCAATCATTTTATATGTTTGAGATCTAAACAGCAGTACTCATAATTTTTTCATCTGCTTAAATATCTCAGTACAATAATTTTTACTTACCCCATGATGTCACGATGACATCACGGGAAACATTCAAATAATTTCCAGGGGCTAAGGTTGGGGGGATTTTTCCCTTCTAGAGTGCATCGCAAAAGCGCGCACTTGTTGGCGCCTCTTATGACGTGTGTTTACCACAGTCTTAATCCTTGCCGCATCTGGTTGCAGCAGTTTTCATCTTTGTTTGCCGTTCCTCCCAGCCATGAATTTTCTACAATTAGTAGCATCTGTACGAGACAAGGAGACCAGCATTGCCCTCCTGCAACAGCATGGCATTCTGCACAGAACGAGACGTAGCAGAAACAACCATCAGATAAATGGTGTATTATCGCTGTCAGAAAGACAAACAACCGTTTGCTGGTGTCGAAAGTCCACCTGTCGTCTGGACATACCAGTACGGCAAATTGCTGACCTCTTTCAGCCACCGCAGAGAGTATCCCCCACGCCGCTGAGCGCGGCAGGGAGAGACGCTGAACTTGGCTGGGACTCACAAGCAGCAGCTACCGCATCTCCTTCAGCTTCCTCCATTTTATTTGCTCGTGAGTCCCAGCCATCTAGTTTAGCCTCCCTCCGTGCCACGCGTAGCGGTGCGGGGGATACTCTCGGCGGTGGTGGTATAGTCGCCGGAAAGAGGTCCACATTTCACATGTGACTAAGGCCCTGTTAGAGTTTATTTTTGATCTAGATAATTCGGGACCGTTATTCAGAGGATAGTCAAAAACGCAATTTACATTAAATAAAAAAATAAAATTAAAAAAAAAAAAGAAGTCACTTAGGGATTGAACGCAGCACCTTTCAATTATAAGGCGGATATGATATCAACTACGCTAAAGATTCACATGACAAAATGATATAAAAACATGACCAGTATTGTACACTGGGCAATTGCGCATCAACAAACAGCTGACTGCGCATCAACAGACAGATATATGCCATACCAAAAAAAAACACTAAAGGAGAAACGACAGCAACAGCCCACTTGCACCCCTTGACATAGTGGACTGTCCAGTCAGCTGTGGAATTCCCACGGATTCCCTCTGTTTGGGGTACGTAACAAATATTGTACCAATAATATTGTACCAATATCTTTGTATGTTCCCTCGTCATTGTCTACACTCGAATTTGCCTCATGGAGTGAAGTTTCACCAAGGAAGATCCTGTAATCATTTGATCCCCCGTGTGGGTTCTGGGGTCCCATTGTAGGGGGAAACAAGAATAGACCCACTGCCTCCCCAAAAGCATGTCGTAAGAGTCGACTAATTAGGGAGCTTCCTTTGAAGTCGGAGTGCATCTGCATTTGATTTTTAAAAAAAAATCCTAATTGCTGTAGATCCCATCAAGCATAGTTAATTTATTCTGCCTCTGATTTTGTAAGCGGATCTGGAGAGAAATGTTAGCAAAGTCCAAACCATAAAGATATTCTGTTGGCGTCCACTGAATTCCATTTCTGGATCACCTAGTTCACTGTCATTGTTCAAGAAGGTTAAAAGGCACGTTTGAGAAAGCATCAACAAATAGGAATCAAACAAACATGCACAATCAACTAACCTCTACAAAGAAAGGCTTGAGATCCTGAGCAAAGTAGAAGACATTCATCGGTTTGCCCGCTTTAGCATTTCTGGCTACAGCTTCTTCAAAGGTCAACCTCTTTGGGTGGGGTTCCTGAAGAAAACAATCCCACAACAATATTTTTTTTAATTTACCGGTACTGATTAGCAGTAATAAAAGAAGAGGAAATAAGTAGAGATAAGAAGATACACTAGAAAGTATACAAACTGAATGTTATAGAAAGCACACTGGCTTTGGGAAACTTTTATTTTGTTTGGATACGAATGATGCAGATATTGAGATGGATTTGTGGGAAATGGATGGTGTAGATTGTATAGCAAAGGGGGGGGGGGGGGGGAATCAGGTTGGGAGTAGGAATAAAGGAGAAGTGTTTTGTGGCTAGATTAAGAGCTGAGCATCTTCTTCTTCTTTCCAAAATTCTACTCATTTATGCCTGGGGTTCGTCTTAACACAAGACGGTTTCGCTCATGCTCAACATCGTCATAGGTTTCACTCATGCTCAACATCGTCATGGGTTTCGCTCATGCTCAACACCATCATGGGTTTCACTCATGCTCAACATCATCATGGGTTTCGCTCATGCTCAACATCGTCATGGGTTTCGCTCATGCTCAACATCGTCATGGGTTTCGCTCATGCTCAACATCGTCATGGGTTTCGCTCATGCTCAACATCGTCATGGGTTTCGCTCATGCTCAACACCATCATGGGTTTCGCTCATGCTCAACATCATCATGGGTTTCGCTCATGCTCAACATCATCATGGGTTTCGCTCATGCTCAACACCATCATGGGTTTCGCTCATGCTCAACATCATCCTGGGCGGCGACTCCAATGCCTCTCTGGATGTATTACATTACAAATATTTAAAAAAAAAAAGGTATGACTGATGGTAGTGCAGTAGCAGATACTTAATGGGTACAAGGTAATGTCCTGGGAAGTAAATGCAGCTGCCTTTATGCTGACCACATCATCCACCGAGGGTCAGTACAAATATAAGTCTAATATCGTATGCCTTATGTTTTAGTTAGTTAGTTAATCCACAGATTATCCTCACTGCACATCGGACAAGTCCATAAATGCTTGGATCCCATCTTCAGTAGATCCCATCTTCAGTAGATCCCATCTTCGGTAGATCCCATCTTCGGTAGATCCGATCTTCGGTAGATCCCATCTTCGGTAGATCCCATCTTCGGGAGATCCCATCTTCGGTAGATCCCATCTTCGGTAGATCCCATCTTCGGTAGATCCTATCTTCGGTAGATCCCATCTTCAGTAGATCCCATCTTCGGTAGATCCCATCTTCAGTAGATCCTATCTTCAGTAGATCCCATCTTCAGTACATCACCGAGTGTATGATGACTGATAACACCAGTTCTGTGTTGGTTTACTATTCTTCTTTGGTTACCTGTATAATGTTCATGTTTGGTGACACCTTTTTTGACCTGAAGTTGTTGTAGTCTTTTGAGTGTTGCCGACTCACCGTCTTCTCCTGAATCTTCTTCTCGTCCTGCCTCCTACCGTGGCCCTGCCAGCAAGCCAATCCGCTCGTTTATTCTCTCCTACCTCAGAGTGACCTGGCACAAAAATTAAACTAATTCCTTTCAGACGAGATTTCCTCAGGGATTCCAACCATTTTCTTTGAATTCATCCTGTCTCTATCTTCTGAAGCATGCTCATGGAATCACTTAGAAAGTATACATGGGGGAAAACGCTGTGTCTCTAGCCACATCATTGCTTTTGTTACTGCCATCACCTCCATAGTGAAACTACTTGCAGTCAAGGCAACAGTTTTCCCTTGAACCAGAACCATGAAAGCCTACAAACTTTGTATGTGTCGAAAGATGGATCCGTTAGAGTAGATAACTGCACCTTCCTCAGCAGAATTTTCAAGAATTAAGGCTTGTACTTCTGCCTCAACCACCAAAGGGTCTCGTTGTTTGGTTCTCTATTCAGTTTTATGCAGAGTGGAAAACAAAAATGTCCTAAATGTTTTACTGGCGTTTAAAAAAAAAAGTTCCTGTTCTTTATCTACTTTACCGATAAGTGATAATAAGATGTCAATATTCAGCTTTTTTTTTTTTATACATTTAAAAAAAAAGTAATTTTCAGCTAATTTTAGGATATCGGACATGTGGGGTGCGGCCCACTGGTTTTTATCATTATTTCACGGGTGATGTGATTAGCATCATGTTTGCCATCTTCACCTGCCAAAAATATTTAGCATGATTTTTTTTACAGATGCTGCACACAAAAATCTCTAAGTGCTCAAGGTCTTCTCTCACAGAGGCTCTTGGTACAGTGCAAAAATGCAACATATCATTCTTACAGAATCCATACTAGAGAGAAAAGGGGAAGGCAATAGGTAGACAGCAATATAAGTAGGAGGACAACATCTTGAGGTGGATAAATAGCAGTCTGAGATGTGTGAAACCAAGGTCAAGAGACCATGTATGTTGTAGAACCACTGCAGGTAACCTTCACTGGGGAGGTAACTTACACCTGGTTGTTTCTAAGTGATTGTTTATGCTGCACAACCACTTACCCTAAGCAACTGTGATGGAGTTTGGCCAAAGTTTCGAATCATGCCTTCCACTGAGGCTCTCTCTTTTGGATCGTGGATAGCATCGAGATCAACGGCCCCTGAAATAAGATCAGTAGATGGCATCAAAGCTGACATGATTATTGTCTTTCAACTGACACCAGAATATACATTTTAATCACCCCACAGTGCAGCATAGGTCTTCAATCTGCCCCACAGTGCAGCATAGGTCTTCAACCTGCCCCACAGTGCAGCATAGGTCTTCAACCTGCCCCACAGTGCAGCATAGGTCTTCAACCTTCCCCACAGTGCAGCATAGGTCTTCAACCTGCCCCACAGTGCAGCATAGGTCTTCAACCTGCCCCACAGTGCAGCATAAGTCTTCAACCTGCTCCACAGTGCAGCATGGGTCTTCAACCTGCTCCACAGTGCAGTATAGTCTTCAACCTGCCCCACAGTGCAGTATAGTCTTCAACCTGCCCCACAGTGCAGCATAGGTCTTCAACCTTCCCCACAGTGCAGCATAGGTCTTCAACCTGCCCCACAGTGCAGCATAGGTCTTCAACCTGCCCTATAGTGCAGCATAGGTCTTCAACCTGCCCCACAGTGCAGCATAGGTCTTCAACCTGCCCCACAGTGCAGCATAGGTCTTCAACCTGCCCCACAGTGCAGCATGGGTCTTCAACCTGCCCCACAGTGCAGCATAGGTCTTCAACCTGCCCCACAGTGCAGCATGGGTCTTCAACCTGCCCCACAGTGCAGTATAGTCTACAACCTGCCCCACAGTGCAGCATAGGTCTTCAACCTGCCCCACAGTGCAGTAGTCTTCAACCTGCCCCACAGTGCAGCATAGGTCTTTAACCTGCCCCATAGTGCAGCATAGGTCTTCAACCTGCCCCACAGTGCAGCATAGGTCTTTAACCTGCCCCATAGTGCAGCATGGGTCTTCAACCTGCTCCACAGTGCAGTATAGTCTTCAACCTGCCCCACAGTGCAGCATTGGTCTTCAACCTGCCCCACAGTGCAGCATAGGTCTTTAACCTGCCCCATAGTGCAGCACAGGTTTTCAACCTGCCCCACAATAAGTCATTATATCATTTTCTATTTTCCACAGCTTCATTCATGCACTCCTGTTTCTCCTGTATTTAAATCCCTACCTAGGCAGATTTCTGAAACTGACCCGGGCCCCCAGGTCAACCCAGCCACAAGTGGGTTCCAGGAAATAGTCTCAGAAGGAAAGGCAGCCAGTGTGATACAGTCCACATGATCTCCTGAGCACCTGCTAGTCTATAAAAAAATACAGATGCAGCACCATTTGTCCGAAGATGAAGAGGAAGCCCTTAATTGTTTAAAACCTGAGCAATGCTGTGAGTAATGACTGAGAAGTTCCGATTTGCCTAAACAATACTTTCAGCGTTGATTGCGTGTCCCATAAATATTGTTTTGCATACGGCGCTGTATTCGTTTCTAATGTTCGGAACTACTTTTAAAGTATTCAGGGAAGGTTACTCTAATATTTCAAATACAATTTACTATTCCAAGATATGTGAGTGCAGATTGTCCTGATTTTTTTAAACAGTGAATTTTCTAAGTTCGTGTTTAAGTACCATGAGTACCAGCGTTCTCAGAAAGTGATTCGGACGATGAATTTACGCCAGCGACAGCTGAGTGATCAGCTGTTAGCGAATCTGGCAATTCTGATGAGTCTGACACAGACAATATCTCATTGCTACCGTATTTAGGGTGTAAGAGAAGGCAAGTGCTCCAAACAAACAGACAATACCATAATTAAGCTACATTTAGATCATTGCAGCTACAGTATAATTGTATAATTGTACAAAATAAATATTGTGTGTTTAATGGTCAATTTTTTTCTTTGAAATTTTGTTCAGCACTCTGTTGGAACTTAGAACCCCTGAGAGCTAAACTAACCCAGAAAATTATCATAACTTTGGAATTTGTTGGGAAATTGAACAAACTTTAAAGTGTTATTCTCAAATTGAGATATTCGCTGCTCTTGTGGTTGTAAAACCATGGTAAGTGAAGAATGTTTTTGTAAAATTTTGTTGTGCCTGCTGATTAACACCTGCTGAATTCTTCTTTCCTACTAACAGTATTAAACATATACTTATCATCAGATTCAAAATGTACATTCATTTCTCTTTAAAAAAATATATACTTTTGTAGGGAATAGAAATATATTACATTCCCTATTGCCTTTTTTGTACACCACCCCCTCTGCCATTATTGAAAAGGAAAATTAATGTGGGCCAAGTCTGTCAAAATTCCTGGGCCTGAAAGAGTTAAGGGAATGAACTGAGCTGCTATGATGTAGGTTCTCAACACCCCAATCAACATCACCTCACATTAGACATTCACATACATTCTCTGTCTTCCGCTGCTAGCTATTCCAAGACATGTCTAGTGACTTTTCTAACGAGGAACTGCTTAAAATGTCTCATCAATCTTGATCTCGAAGGCAACATGGATGTTTCTTTATTACCAGGTCACTTAGTCGGGTTAACCTACTAAGTTTACAACAAAGGACACATTATGAGAACACAGACAAGCATGTTATACCTTCATATGTGACATAGTAGAAGACATTCAATGCCTCTACAGCATCTGGTCCTTTCTGCCTGTAGCCAAAGATGAGGTCAATCCATTTGTGCAGGTTCATTGAGACATACTCACTCTCCTACAAGGGAAATATTTATCATGGGTGTAAATGTGAACTCAAAGAAAGAAAAACAGGCAACAAACAACTCAAAGTGAATTCTAACTCTTTCAGTACCAGACTTCATCCTTTTCTAACCTAGGAGCAAGTCTTTCAATTTCAGTGAACCTGAACTGCAGAAATACAGAACATGATGAGTTAAGGCAGCCACTGTGGAAGAAAGGATGAATGTAGCAGAAGAGCTGAACAGAAGAAGATAGCTGATGCATAGAGTAGTTAACTCTTTTAGCCTGGTGTGTTAATGACTCTAAACCTTTGACCTCACTCCACAGAACAATGTGTTCTCTTGCTTTTTAAATGTGGCCAGAACATACTAAAACATTATTGCCATTCTGAATCTTATTCATGAGTTTTATCACTGTTTTTTCTTTACCTATCTCTCGTTAAAAACCTTCTGGTAATGAAAGCGTTAAGTTAAAGTTGAGAGAATCGACTCCATTGCACTGGGTTTTTATCCCATAAGGCTCGGTCTCTCTTCGCAGAATGAACGAACGAACAAACTTTATTTTGAAAGGGTTGCAAATTGGACACACAGGCCCATCTTACATTCGGCCCTTCCTCTCCCACCTTTCACACAGCAGTTGTATTTTATCAATAAAGCATGTTATCATCATATAGTAATATGAATATTGTGAATACCAAGAAAGGGCTGGATTTAAAAAAAAAAAATGACCTTGGCTCCCAGGTTGACCCAGCCTCGAGTGGGTACCAGGTACAGTCCTGGGAAGTAAAAGTGGCTGGCGTGATGCTGACTACATCATCCATCAAGTGCCGTTTGGTCTGTAAAATACAGGTCTAGCCTTATATACCTAATATGCCTGAAAGGTGTGGAAAAGGATCCTTTACTTTACTTTTTTATCAATATCAAGAAAAAACACAAAAAGCATTGGTGGTAAAATGCATGGGCACACTCGCTAATGCACGCACGCATGCATACGCACACACCTACCCACATAGACACACCTACATATTCACATACACACATACATATTCACATACACACATACATACTCTCTCTCTCTCTCTCTCTTTCACATGCACGCAGGTATGCACATACGCACGCACGCAAACACACACACTCAGATAGACATACACATGGACCACACATGCAGATACATACACACAGAGACACACACAGACAAATACACACAGACAGACCAACAGACACAATTACACACAGATGCACACACAGACACACAAACAGACATACACCCACAGTTATATTCATGCAGATGCACACAGAGATACACACAGACACGCACACAGACACACAAACATTCATTGGGCATTGATAGCTACACACATGTACACACAGACACATCCACACAGACATGTGCACGCACACACACACACCAGAAAAAGAGGAGGAATTCAATAAGCATGAATGATGGTGGAACTTTTCACCCCATCTCATTGGCTGCGAGATTTGCTAGTGTATTTTGAGGTAGCTCCCCAGAAGGTCCTATAGAGGGGAATGGGTTAGTGTTGGTCAGTGTTAATTTAACAGCAACCCTAAAACACTAAAACTGCTATGTGCTAGATGTGTCATGTGTTGGTTGTTTTCAGCATAGGCTTCGTTTATTGCATCCTCATTTCCAATGTGTGCTAATGTGTGCTACGTTTGTTTGTGCTTTCATCCCCATCAATGTGCAGTGTTTGCAAGCAGTGTTATTACTTCATGACTTCGCCTTTGTTGTGAATTTCCTTGACATGTCAGCATTCCTGCAACTAACCCTAACAGTAACTGACGAGTATGCCTTTTCAGGGCCCACCCCAAATTATTCCCAATTCACATTGTACTGCCTAAGGTTGTGCACCGCCTTCTCTAGATTACCCCATCTAACTAAATCACGTGACTTTTTGGATGGAGTCCCTCGAAAACTGGTTAGTGTAAGCCCTATCCATGTGTTGCATTGTGTGACATTTTAATGTGCTTACAAAGTTCTGTGTTCTGAATGAATTCGTATTACAAATCTACAAGTGGATATTGTGAAGTGGATATACAAGATTTTCAAACTTTGCTGTTAGATTACAGCAATTTGAATTTAAATTCACCGGAGACAGTCGTGTTGTGATGTGTGTGTCACTGTTTCTAGTCAGTAGTTTGGATTTTTGGGAACTGGCTGTTTATTCTTTTTCTACTTTGAATGTGGAAAACTTACTTATGAGGAAAATACAAACAGGTAATTTAGAAGCCAGACCTGGAGAATATTGAGTTGTCAGGTGCAAACTATTTTGTGTTGGAAGAAAACTATTGCTTTTGCATAAATGGTGCAACTACACTGTGGATAAATTGTGTCAAGATATTTCTGAGCTCTGGGTAAGTGGATAAAAACAATATTTACTAACTAACCTCTCACAGCAAGTCACTCTTTGCCTCTTTACTAATTGTAACAGTATAATTATATGTTGTAGCAGTTCACTAATAATATTAATCCTTAACCATTTGACTAATGCTTCGCGAACACTGGCTGTAAACTCTTGCGGAAACTTCTGGTTGTTCATCCACCTCTTATGCATATTTGCAGTTGTACGGTCTGTGTTAATTTTTGTAAATTGGCTTTTGCTTGGCAAACACTGGCTGTAAACTCTGGCAGAAACTTCTGGTTGTTCATCTACTTCTGGGCTTTAGTCTTGTTCCAGACAGTTTTGAACAACGAGATCCGGTATCTATATGGGGATTTTTGTGTTTGATATGTGTATGTTGCTCAGCAATTTGCAGTTATATGGTCTTTTTTAATTTGATTTAATTACATTTAAAATAATATACCATTCATGATACTTATACCGGTTGTTGCATGCAGTAATTAGAAATATGTGTGATGTATTTTTAAACAATTACCAAAAAATTTGCAATGATAAGGAAGTGATTTCATCCAACAACATGAAACTGGACAAATTTGTTTGTGCTGTTTGTACCTTGAGGATACATATTAAGTAGTGCTATAAGTACTGTTAAGAAAACTACTCTGGGTGAAAAAAAGTATTGCACATATCAGTTTCATACTGATTGTGCTTGTTTACTAATTATTAAATAACAGTATAATTATATGTTGTAGTAGTCTACTAATAATAAAAATAACTATCAATCATATTTATGTTATGTATGACATGTGTATGTTTCATAGCAGCAGTTTTATGCGCTAAATTTGATAAAGTACAAATGTCACCCCTCTCCCCTTCCCCGGCTCCTCTGATGCAACAATACCCTCTCAGAATCAGTTTATATCTAAATGTTATTGATGTTTATGTTCATGCTGACTGTGGCAAATGCATTTTTATTTGTCTGTAAGAGCCTTTATTGTTATATTTAATTGGCACACTTATTTACCTTAAAAATGACGTATAGTTCTATAAAATATGTCTAAAATTAATGAAACTGTTTTAATTTGTGTATACATCTCCTTGATAACAACTGTGGACGCACTGGAACTCAATTCTTGCACAAGAACGGGAATCCCTGTTGACCTGTTAAGCCTTTAAATAGAGAAGGCTGTGGTCTGTGCAAGAGAACAATCAGTTCAAGTCCTAAATTTATGGGTTGCTTAGTAAATTACAGAATTCAGACGTTCAAACTACAGACAACATTGCAGATATAGATAATCTATTTAGGGCGAACGAAAGAAGAAGAAGAAGAAGAGGAAACTAACCCTAACCTTCCTATACTATAGGACCTTGTGGGGAAACCCTTAGGAATTCCTAACAAAATCTAGCAGCCAGCATGATAGGGCGAAAAAGCTGAAAAAGTACCAAGATCTCTCCCGTAGAATGATAAGCAAAATTCTGCAAATAATCTTGTCATGGACCTGCAGTCCAGGTGTATGAATGTTTGACAGTAAAGGAGATTAGATATTAGTTTAAATTGACAAACTTTGTAAAAACCTAACATTGTTAATTATGGAGCCCAGATATTCGGAGCTTGTGACACTGCCATTTTTTTTATTGATGATTGCTATTAATTGTCGACATATACAGCACAAGGATATTATCATGAACTTTATTTTTTTTTTTTTATCAGACAAATGACCAGAGTCACATTTACTTATATTTGCTTTAGATCAGGTATTTCAGAAGATGAATCAATAGCAGAGAAAAAGAGGATGAGACAAGGAGGAGGGGAAAGAGCAGAAGCAGAAGAAGAAGAAGATAAGGAGAATGAGTAGAAGGAGGAGAAGAAGAAAAAGAAGAAAATAAGGAGAATAAGGAGGAAGAGGCGAGGAATAGTCAGCTAAAAGAAACTAGTCAGTAAGCAGAGTTTAACTTGTTCACACAAACAAGAGAGAAAAAAAAAATTCAATTAAATAAAAAAAAAAAAAACAAGAGAGTTTTATTTCCACCTACCAGTGCCTGGCGATGTTTGTAGATGAATTCTTCAGGAGTACTGGCCCAGGGCGGGAGTTTGACATCATTGACTTGTTCCTTGGTGATCTGTAGCTTGCCCAGATCAAACCCTGAGATGACATTGGTATGGCAATTTGCTAAGTAAAAGGCTATTTTCATGCTTGTGGTACAGCAGATATATGGTGTTACACCCATCTTTTTTTAACAAGACCAATCAGCACTCAATGAGTCATGTACAAGAAATCATGCAGGGCACTTTATTTTGAAAGTGAGTTTATGTGTACTAGTAATAATCCGTAATACTTACATTCTGCTTTAGTTAATAAACACACACACAATTTGTTCCAAATTTTTTTTTTTTAAAACAAACTATTCATTAAATAAAACAACAAGGACATTTCTGTGTTCATGAGGAGTTTGTACATCTATCGTTACAAATCTATTTAACATGCTCATTTAATGATACACTGACAACATATTCTGACCAAAACATATCTCCATACTTTATAATTCCATTGCTGCGGCATCTACTGTCCTCTTTTTAATCACATTTTGTTATGTTGGGGAGGAGGGAGTGGGGTGTAGGGGTCTTGCCATATATTCAAAATGTGGGGGGGGGGGGGGGGGGTCTTGTCATATACATAAAGGGGGGGGTGGGGGGGGACAGTAACTGCTAACACCAAGAATGGAATTCAGTGGACCCCTACAAAACAGCTTGATGATCTGGACTTCGCTGATGATATTTCTCTTCTGTCCCATTCACAGAATCAGATGCAAGATAAATTAAATATACTAGATGCGAGATCACAGCAGCTTGGTCTGAAAATCCATAAAGGAAAGACAAAGATAATGAGAATAAATTAGGCAAATAGTAATGTGGTTTCCCTTAATGGCACCCCACTCTAAGACATGGAGTCGTACACCTATTTGGGCAGTAATGTAGATAAAGATGGAGGAACTGAGATATAAAAATAAGAATACAAAAGGATAGAGGAGCTTGCATAGCACTAGGGAATTTGTGGAGGTCAAAACAAATTAAAAGAAATACTAAACTAAAAATTTTCAATTCTAATGTCAAATCAGTACTTTTGTATAAGGCGGAAACATGAAGAACAACTAAGGCAATTACTAATAAATTACAGACATTCATTAACTGGTGCCTGTGCAGAATAGAAGGAATTAAATGGTATGACAGAATAACTAATGTAGATTTTGGGAGATAACTAAACAGGCTCCAGTGGACCAAGAGGTGAGGAAAAGATGCTGGCGTTGGATAGGACACACACTGAGAAAACAGGAGAACAGCATAACTAGAATGTCTTTGCATTGGAACCCACAGGGGCATAGGAATAAAGGAAGGCCAAAAAACACACGGAGAAGAGAGCTGGAGAATGAAGTTAGAAAGATGGGGAGGACATGGAGAGAGCTCCATGCAATGGTGAAGGATGATAGAACAACTTGGAGTGAGTTGGTTGAGGGCCTATGCTCTATTGGGGGATAGAAAGGCAGAAGAGAGAAGAAAGTGGGGGGGGGGGGGGAAATGGGTCTTGCCATATACCAAAGGGGGTGTGGTGGTCTTACCATTTACTCAAGGGGGATGGGGGGGGGGCGGGGGGTGGTTTGGGGGTCTTATCTTATACTCAAAGGGGAGGGGTGTGGTGGTCTTGCCATTTACTCAAGGGGGATAGGGGGTGGTCTGGTGGAGGTGGGGGGGGGGGATCTTGTCATATACTCAAAGGGGAGGGGGGGGGTGGTGGTCTTGTCATATACTCAAACTGGATATAGGGGTCCTGCCATAAACTCAAGGGTGGTGTATGGGTCTTGCTATACATTCAAGGGGGGAGGGGACCTGAAAAAGGTTGGAAACCACTGACCTAGCCACTAGGAAACCACAGATCACTAGAAGAAAAGGGGAAGGTGACAAAAAAAAGTGAAGAAGGGAGAAACAAGCAGCAGCAGAGGAAAAAGAAAGATAGGAAGAAGGAGGTCCCAAAAAAAAAAGAAGATGATGAGGAGAACAAGAAGAAGCAGAGAAATTCACCATTAAAGTTGAAACTCACCATTAAAGTTGACCAGAAACTCTGGGAAGTAGAAAAATTCTGGAATGAGTTCTTTGACATCGTTGGGGTTGTCCATGAGTGAAGAGAAACTCCCAGGAATCGAGTGGAACTGACGATCTGCCACGTCGAACCTATTGATTTTGAATTACACACTAATTAAATCAGTGAGCATGCACTTTTCACATGTAACTAGATATGTGGGTGGGTAGGAAGGAAAGCAGGAACGCAGGTAGATTGGCAAGAAGATAGATAAGTATTATAAGGTATACAGACCCATGTTCACAGGTAGACAAGTAAGCCTGTAGGCTGGTAGACAGATATGTGTAGGCAGGTAGATAAGTAAGCATGTAGGCAGGCAGACAGATATGTGTAGGCAGGTAAGATGGGTAAGTAGGTAATTTGGATTAGTAGTATAAGGTATACAGATCCATGTAGTCAGGTGGGTAGATGAATATTTGGGCAGGTATGTGGATATGTAGGCATGGAGACAGGTAAGCAGGAAGACAGGTAGAAAGATACATGCAGGCAAGCATGCATATATATATATATATATATATATATATATATATATATATATATATATATATATATATATATATATATATATATATATATATATATATATATATATATATATATATATATATATATATATATATATATATATATATATATATATAGGATGGAAAGTAGACATGTCAGCAGGAGCTGGTAAGCTTTTCCTCATCTCTTAATTCACTGGAATTTGTTTCCCAAACCCCTGCATTAGTTAGTCTGTAATAAAATTTAATTCTCTCTATTCTACAAGAGAACCAGTTAGTGAAGGTTTATAATTTATTAGTAACTGATTTAGTTGTTTTCCCTGGCTCAGTTCTGTACAATTGTACTGATTTGCTCTTAGAGCAAAATAAGTTTAGTATGAGTTTCAACTTCTTCAGAGGAGCAGCTGGCTAAATGGTTAAGAATAAACGGTTAAGAGCACTGGGCTCTCATGCAGGAAAACCAGGTTCAAATCCTCAATAAAACTAAGGGTTTGTTCGTTAGGGGCAAAAATAAAGTTCTAACCTGCACTCCATCCGATGAAATACAAGTGCTCTGTGAAAGATGAGTGTTTGGAAGAGCTAAATGTAAGATGAGCCTGCATGCCCAATTTGTGACTCACACTCAACACTCAGAGGAAAGGTAATACTGAGATGGTACAGCAGGGAGTGACCAGGGTATCTGTTGGACACCCAACACTCAGAGGAAAGGCAAGACCACCAGGGATGGTACAGCAGGAAGTGGTTAGGGGATTTTGCTGACACTCAACATGCTGAGGAAAGGCAAGACCACCAGGGATGGGACAGCAGGGAGTGGTCAGGGGATCTGTTGGACACCCAACACTTAGAGGAAAGGCAAGACCACCAGGGATGGTACAGCAGGGAGTGGTTAGGGGATTTTGCTGACACTCAACGCAAAGGAGAAAAGGCAAGACCACCAGGGATGGTACAGCAGGGAGTGGTCAGGGGATCTGTTGGACACCCAACACTTAGAGGAAAGGCAAGACCACCAGGGATGGTACAGCAGGGAGTGACCAGGGTATCTGTTGGACACCCAAACCTCAGAGGAAAGGCAAGACACCTGCGATGGTACAGCAGGAAGTGGTAAGGGGATTTTGCTGACACTCAACGCAAAGGAGGAAAGGCAAGACCACCAGAGATGGGACAGCAGTGAGTGGTCAGGGGGTGTGGCTGACACAACATGCAGAGGAAAGGCAAGACACCTGGGATGATACAGAAAGAGTCAACTCACTTGCCGCTCTGTAATTGTATGTGCAGTGATGTGAATGGCTCTACTCGGACAAGGTAGTGCATCACACTGGCTGCGTTACTGTAATGTGTCCCATAGTGAAACTTTTCTATCACGCCAGAGGGGTCCTCAAATGTGTCGTATCTGATGAACAATATTAGGGCTTTAATACATTTATGCAGGCAAGCATGTGTCATTAAATTAACATGGCTTTCTTTATAAAAAGTAAAGGTCCCTTTACATGCCAGTGGCACATCATGCATATGAGGCTAGACTCGTATTTTTGCAGACTAGTCGACCCTCAATGGATAATGGGGTTTACATTACGCCGTCGCCTTTACTTCCTCAGGAATTTACCTTGTACCCATTTAGTGCTGAGCTGGCCTAGGAGTTGAGGTCATGTTTGAAAAAAATCAGGCTCCAGGCAGATCTGAAGGGGCGACTTTAGGATCCGCTACATCCCTAGCGACTCCGAGCTTCCTATACACGTCAAAACAATTAATCTCTTTGATTTTTAGAACAACTCTGCTAAGACCAGTCCCAGTCCTGGCTGTAAAAGGAGGAGGGTTTGGGTGAACCTGAGTGCTTCATGTGTCTCATCTGGAGAATCACCTGTTTGCCTTAAACTACAATTACAAGTTACCACTAAGAGAAAACCAGACGGATCTTAACGATGATGAACTGGCATGGCTTACGAACTAAGATTTATGAAATATGGAACTACGAGGCTTTAATGGAAAGGAATATGAGTTAGTAGGGGAGATGAGGAAAGCAAAATTAGGAATCTTGGTTCTGACTGAAACCAAGAAAAAAAGGCAGAGAATCACAGATCACGGTGGAAGTATGCTGCTCTACAGTGGTGTCCCTATGACAGAGAGAGTGAAATGAGGTGTTGGCTGTATTGTGGCCAGGAATCAAGTAAGTAACATCAGGGGATGGAAATTCATTTCGGAGCAAATTATGGTGTTAGATCTAAAAGAAGAAGATAAAATTGTCAATACTGTTCTTGTGTGCGGGCCAAATGAGGACGAGCAAGTAGATGTCAAAGAAGGATTCTTTCAACTGCTCCAAAGCACTACAGATGACTGTCATGATGAAATTGGTCACTCCTGAGTTTGCAATTATCCAGACTTGCAGCTTTTCCCAGCAGGATAATGCATCTGCACACATCACACCCACTAAGCAGCAATATCTACAGCAGCAGAAAAGTGTGATGATTGACTGGCCTGCTCTATCACCAGACATGTCCAACAATAAAACATCTGTGGGATAAGCCTGGACACAGTCTACAAGCAAGGGCCTGCAGATAATCTGTCCCACAGCTGGATGCTGCTCTCACATGTGAATGGGACTTGATTCCCTTTAATTTCCTTCAGAGACTTGTGCTTTACATGCACAGCTGCTTGTTTGCAAGCTCATGGTGGACAAAGCAGATACTGAGAATGGTGTGCATACATTGTTTTATTGGTTGCATTTTTGGTACTCCCCTTTTTTTTTTGGCCTGCAAATAATGCAATACATTTCATAATATAAAATGTACAAATTAATTACCGGCATGGATTCAATGTAAAATTAACAAAGATTCCAAATATGTAAACTTTCAAAAAGTTATATTTACATGTCACACCCTGTTCCTGGATTATACGAGCAGTGCGTTTTTAATGTGCTTCAGTACGTGCCCACATACGCACACACACACACACACATATATATATATAAATATATAGAGACATGAACACTGTCTTCGGAAAAGAGAAGGAAAATAGTCACGACAGAAATTAAATGTTTATGTACTGTGCTAGGTGAAACAAGGAAAGATCAACTTAGGAACGATATCAGGAGGAGAATCTGCACAGAACCAATACTGAACTTTAGAGGTAGACAACAAATCAAATAGTTTTGCCATGTAACAAGATTGGCATCAAAGCAATGTTATACAGATACAATGGTAACAGACCCAGAGGTCGACCATGTAGAAGATGGACTGCAGAAATATGAGACACTGAAAAGTACTTTATACGAAGCGAACAGAAGGGCTTGTTCCAGAGATCTCTTCCTGCCCTGATGCCACGAGGCATTCCAGGAGCAGAGAAAAGAAAGAAGAAGAGAGAGACTGGAAGAGGGGAAAGATATTACAGAGGTAAAAAATCAAAACGATGAATTGTTTTAAATCACTATAGTTTTAAATATCTAGGCTACACAGTGACCCCAGATGGTAGAGGTGATATAAAGAGAAGAGAAAACAATAACCATATGCAAAGATTATTAAACAAAAAAGTAACAGAAAACATCAAGATAACGGAAATATCAGGACAGGTACAAAAACCAAATTACTGAAAAACTAAAATAGAGGTTCACTTTTACACTACCCGCATATAGTTTCTTGAAACAAAGGCGTGTTATCACCATAAAATGAGCATAACAATGTGTCAATTGCAGCAGTGCTGCAATAAAATGTCTTAAAAAGGTGATGGTACTGAGCACTGTTGCGTACCACCAGGGGAAAAAAAAGACCTGCTGATCCCCATTTAGGGTTGGATCAATATAGAAGTCCAGACCAGTTATGAAAAATGTGTTTATTAATAAACTGTGTATACCTCGTTGTTCTGTATAGATACAAATTCTGAACAATGGTCGAAGAGAAGATGCAGAAAAAAAGGCAGTGCAATGTGGCTTTTGTGAAGAATGTTGAAAATATCATGGTCAATTATGAAAATCTGCCTTTGATGCAGATTTGAACCATATGAACCCTCTTCATTATTATGTTTATATTTTATTTATTCACTTACTTTTCTCGAACTTCTTTTTCATTCCTGGGGTTCACAACCCCGACTGGTTTGGACAAATCCCTGAAAACACTGGGGTTGTCCAGGTCCAGCTGCTTGGATGTGTAGTCCATCAGAATCCAGGGGAACTGCAAATAACATCCTAGACCTTAGTTAACTCTTTCAGTCCCAAGCACAAATCACACAAAATCGTTTATTTCTAAAGTATTTGTTGCTTATAATAGTTGTTAAGACCTAAAAGAGTTTCATTAGCTTCACTATGAGACATACTTTGTTAAGACATATCTGAGACAGCAGTGGTTTAGAAAAACATGTCATGTGAGGGGTAAACAGCTAGCACTTGGTGCATTGATTAGTACTTAATAAGTTAACCTTTTCAGTACCAGCCAGCAACAACTTTAACTACAGGGTGTCCTAAAAGTTTGCATAAGTGTTGTGAAAAAAAAATACACATATCATCATTACTGTTACAATGACAAGCATAACATCAGCTGTTGTGCTTGTATGTGTTCTTTAGCTGGAGGACACACACTAAAATCTGTTTTCAAAACAATGGTAGTCATGTAGAGCATATTAAATAAGTAAAAAAAAATTAGTTTACGTTAAAAAAATGTTTATTTTCCTATATACTGAAACTTCTGGGATAGTCTGTTATCCCAATAAATTCTAGTCTACAGCATAAAGTGTATGAGACCAAAGAAGATGAAAAAAAATTATGGACAGAAGAATTCCTCGAGGTTCGAAGTTGAAGTGTGAGGTCAACACTCCCACCTTTGTAAGATCTATTTTGTCATAGAAAAATATATTGAAGCCTTAAATTCAAATGGATCCACAAACACTCTGGGTCACCAACTGGACAGAGTAGGTCAATCACCGAGATGAATGCAGGCGAGTGATATTTGCAGGAATGAACCACAAGGACTCAGAATTCTAAAGAGGAAGAAGAAGGAGGAGGAGGAGAAGAAGGGATAAAACCAACCTTCAGGTCTTTTATCTTTCATAAAACTGTAAAGAAACATACAAAAATGGCAGACCACTCACCACATGATACTGGCTGAGATCATTGTATGTCCTGCCTGCGATCGTGTTCAGTTGCATCAAATACTCAAAGTTTGAAATCTCTCTATTGACCCACTTCTGTAATGAAGATGCAGACAAAGGTCACCAGGACAGAGTTCACCAGTGAGCTCTAGGTCTTCCACGGCAGTAATATGTTAGCAATGAAAATATCTAAACACCTGATGAGAAAATATAATCAACCTAGGCATAATCACAGTCAGTCTCTGCATGTACTGTGCTCAATCATGAACTAGTTGCATCCTAATATGCCACTGCAGAACATGTGAAGTTTCTTCTTCTTCTTCCTCTCAAATGTTGGCTGGCATATTGTGTTGGGGTTTAAAGCTGGGCTACAATATCCGCGCCTTTGGCTCATTACATCCAATTTCAACTAATCCTTTATTAGCTGCCTATGACGGCATGCTTGTTAAAGAGCAAAAAAATAGGGTCCGGAACCCATCTGGCGGCAGGTTCCCCCGCAATTTCTATATATGTTGAGATGAGTCATAACCTAGTTACATCTTAATTTGCATCTGGCCAGGTTTAAAAAAAATTTTTTTGGGGCTTGACACAATACAATCACTTTTTTCTTTAGGCCTCATGCTCTTCAGTGCATCTGTAACAGACACTTTGTGGCGAGTACCGTCACCTTTTTTCTTTAAAAAAACCCTGCTCTTCACAGACGTGAAGTCCCAGTAGCAACTTATACGAGGCATCAAAAGAAGGGCTGATACAAGACTGGCTACCTTATCAAGGAGACAAATTTAGCTGTCCAATGTATTCACATTATACATCTCAGAATCCCATCCTTGATGTCTTCAAACTCCTCACTTGTTCTTTCACATTCCAAGATATACATCATATAACCAAAGCAGCTATTGCGGTGAGTGCCAGGGCAACAGTGCAAGCTGTGGATATAATTTTTTTCTGTTGTGTCTGCTGGATATTGTTGATTGCACTAAAATGGCAGGTGGCCGATTGTTCTGTATGGTGTGTACCTCTGTGGGTGCAATGCCAACTTTCATGACTGACCATTTCCACGAATAGTGAGCTGTAATTCTGGTGTGAGACAATTAATGTTGGCACATCTGAGGGCTGCCTTATGCATTTTTACTCTGTGTGTGCATGCTTCCAGATTCTGCTAAGACTGACAAGTTTTTCATTAATTTCAAGGACAGAATGTAGGATTTTCACTGGCACAAAAATGGAGCAGCTATGGGGTAACCCATCTACAGTGCTGCTGGAACCCTGACATAACCAAGCATTTTATTCCATTTTTTCCTTGCATCCATTTTAGACGGGGTGAATCTGGGAGCTAAGTTCAATTAAATATCAATAATAATGGATTTGAACCTAAGACCTTTGGTACGGCAGGCAAGTCTCTACTGATTACAATGCTGCAGCTTTGATCCAAGGTATTATAGGATAGTTTCCGAGACATCAAAATATAGAGTCTTACCTGGATTAAGCCTGATGCACGCAGCAGGTCAGCAGGTGACCTTTGACCCTTGTAGCTCAAGTTCACTGGCCGCAGGCTCAAAATCCGACTGTATATTTTGTTTCTCATGCCCTAGATAATCCAATGCCAAACATGAGAAGATATCTGTGTTCTTCACTTCATAAATCATAGAATGCCTTATGCAATAAATCTCTTTTTTTTTTTTTCTTATTCTTAGTGTTCACCAGCTGCAAACTGAGGTGGGAAAGTTCTGGTTGTTCATCCACTTCTGAACTTAGGTTTTGCTCCAGAACTAGAGTTCTGTGTGAACATCTATTTTACAGATCTAGTTTATGTGTATATAGAGTGTTGGTTCCTTGCCTCTTAAGAAGATGTACTCTAATTTGGAAGGAAACACCTCTAAGTAATCACCTCCCATAACAAGCTTGTTTGGTGGGGGTTGGAGGGTGAGGGGAATGGGTCCATTCTTTATTTTCCAAAATGAAGCCCTCGAACCACACACAAGCAGAGCAAACATAACATTCAACAATTCACATTTTTTTGGGTAATATGTTGTTTACCTCTCTGGAAGCAGATATCTGTTCATGTATTTCACAATATTTATTACAGATAAAAGTATGCATTAACTCCTCTCTGTGACGCTTTACAGCATAAGACTAACGGCACTGTCCTGGCAAGATTTAGGGTTTAAAATCTACCCAAAGTATTTCAGGATCCTCGCTGGTACAGAGCTCATGCACTGAGCTGAGATTCTTTGGACTCAGGCTTGAGTCAGAAGTAGAGTGGAGCACTTATGGGTTCCTACCTTTGTGCCATGATGTTGATCCGTCGTCTAAACCTGTCTAAACAGCATAAGCAATAGGACAAAAAAAGAATGAAGAAACAAGCATGCATGCAAGTTCTCACCTTCTCTGGAAAGTTAATAAAGTAGTTGGTCTGGTCGACAAGAAATATCTCCAAGGCACTACGTCTCAGGTTGTATCTTCGGAAGTGGATCTCTCTCAAGCGAGACAAGGCCCACTTGAAATCCTCTCCGGCTGAAGAGCAAAAGCATCCATATGTTGTGATATAAAATAACAAGAACAGGTAGAGGTGATATGAGAATTGTCTTTTGCCGGAGACCAAGACTCGAATCCTTGGTAAGGTTGGGGATTTTTTCCTGTACAAGGGCCAAAAAAAAGCCCTAACCTGTGCAGTCTATGGTGACAGCACTAGCCATGTAGTCCTCAATCCTCAGGATCAAAGACACCCTCAGTCTACTTAAAACAAAACCTATCCTGATATACAGAAGGAATCAAGGACAGTTTAACAATTAGTAAAAAAAAACTTATTTGGAAGCTTGCGAAGAAGTTATTGTACAGACCAATTATAAGAATACCCTGACAGAAAACAAGACTAATAAAGATATCTTGAATAAATTGACTCACAGTCCATGTCAAAAAGAGACAATCTATGTTCACTGGTCATGACATAAGAAGGAGAAAACTAGAGGAAATTATGGCAGTGGCAAAGTTGAAGGAGAAAAAAGGCAATGGGAGTCTGAGAGAGAAGATGTAGTGCTATTTAACAACATGGCATGGAAGATCATTTGCGTCAGAATTAAGTGAAGGTACATTTCAGGGTCCAGTGCGGCTATGAGATGACAGTGTATCATGATGGGGAATAGTGAATTAGTACTTAGTTGACCGCATAGTGACTGTGTGTTCAACAGCCAACGGAGACCTTGACCAGACTAGTGAGACAGATGAATTAATCACCCCTGGGTCCACAAGGTTCTCACGGACAGGCAGTGAATTGTGGACCTGACAAAAGGGACATAAAAACAGGCTTTTGGGGAGTTCGTCAGTGAGATTGGGACAAGATGTGTGGCGTTTCTGACCTTTGGATGTTTCCCTATGTGACTTATCTTAGCGACATGTATTTAGTAATAGTGCAATAGCCTGACGGTAGGATAATCTATGTATTAGTCTGTGTTAGCGAGAGATAGGCTATTGTGTTTAGTTATAATGGTATTCTATGTTTTTAGCGAGGTGGCTGGCAAGAAGGGTTTGACTGATTAGATAACATGGTCTGTCCACTCACGCTATCCAGAGCCCTGCAGTAGCACAGCAGTCCCAGTGTAAGGTACCGAAGCGTAGGAAAGAGCTTAGATTGTGGGCTGTAGTCAAGTTTTTGAACCCTAAGGTCTGACAGAAGGTAGCTGATAGAAAATCTACTTCTTGTATTGGGTCATGTAGAAATAGTACTGGCATTATTCATTCTTTCTCTTAAATTTCTGATATCACTACTGAGATAGTTTCTTAAATATTGATAATGTTATTGAGGTTGTTCTCTTAATTACTGATAGTGCTTCTTAGATGCCATAGTGAGATTTAACCTGAATCATTGACAACACGATATTGCGGAAGGGTTTTGACAGTTATCTAGCAGAAAGTGGGTGTCTTTAGTCCGGTCGAACCAAAGTGTTTAGTAATTAGCATAGAGTTGTTCTGTCTGATGTAATTTAACGATACATGCTGTAAGGAGTAATTTGGGAATGCTGGTCTCAACAACTTTAGCTGTAAAATTTAACGATACATGCTGTAAGGAGTAATTTGGGAATGCTGGTCTCAACAACTTTAGCTGTAAAATTTAACGATACATGCTGTAAGGAGTAATTTGGGAATGCTGGTCTCAACAACTTTAGCTGTAAAATCTAACGGTGCATGCCATTTGAGGGTGACTTGGGATGATGAAGTCAATACCTTTAGCTCCAAATTTCAATCATGGAAGCCTTAAGAGGCTTGAAAAATACTGGTGTAGAAAACTTTGACTGCAGAATTTAACCATACATGCCATAAGGGGCAACTATGTAGAATTAGTATGAGTTTGATCACCACATCCTAAAGAAAATATTAGCTGTGAAATGCAGCCATTTACCAACAAGTCTAAAAAGGGCTTGGCATGAGTTTATTGAGAGTCTGTGGTGCACCAACAGGAGAAGAAAGGCAGAAGAAGGAGTATGACATTTAAAAAAAAAATAAGTATAATGATTCTCTGACTTATCATCCTTTGGAGAAAATTCTGCAAATTATTATTAATTAATTTTAATATCCATCGTGAAGCTGTCATGACACGGGTAAATTTAGTTCAGTAGTATGCTCAGGAGAAGATGGAGCACTTATGGATATGACCAAAGTGCAATAACGTCACAAATGATGACAGTCACAACAATGATGAAGATTATGATGATAATGATAATATACCTTCATCTCTGTGAGGGCTGCAGTCAAAGAAGTAGATATGTGTAGTGGTCACCTCCAGTCGACCTTTGATCTCGTTGACTATCGTAATCAACTCACAGTCAGCAGAGATCACCAGCTTCTCTGTACCCGTGTATTCTTCCAGATTTGAACTGAATTTTTAAAAAAATATAAAAGTAAAGGACCCTTTTCCACACCTTTAGGCATATTTGGTTTTTAGGACTAGACCTATATTTTATAGACCAATCGGCACTTGGTGGGGAATGTGGTCAGCACCACACCGGCTGCCTTTACTTCCCAGGATTACACCTGGTACCCACTTAAGGCTGGGTCGACCTGGGAGTCAAGGTCATTTCTGACAAAAGCCTGGCTCTGTCATGACGCGAACCCACAACCTTCCGATCCGCAGGTGGGCGTCTAGCCGCCAACGCTACGGCAACTCCCGAAAAAAAAAATATTTGTAAAACATACTCACACATTTATCATCAGTAAATAATGCAACAAATTTATCTTGACAAATAATACAAACACACCTCCAATAAAAATACGCTCCAATTTATCATTACAAAATTATACAAACAAAATGTATCCTCAGAGAATTCAGTAAAACCTCATTAGGACGAACTCATTTGAGAACACTCAATTAACATTAACAAAGTTTTGATCTCTGCATAGATTTATTTATTTTAGTCCCTGATTAGAATTTTTTTTTTTAAACATGAGCTCTTGATTCTGTCAGTCTCTTGTAATTCATGTTAATGAAGTTTTACTGCAGTGAGTACAAATTTATCTCATACAAACAGATGCACTAGATTTTGTGGATGCAGAGGTGGACACCTTACTGACTAGTATGAAAGTCTTACAAACGAATATGAGGGGGCTTCAAAAGTGCGACAGAAATTACAATAACCATGATACTGTCTTGTAACCCGCATTTATTTTTTTTTTAAGCATGGGACATCACAAAGCAAACACAGATAATGTTATGTTGCTCCTCTTTGATGCATGTCAAAAGTGGGGTTGCCATCTTTAAAGTGTCATTATGATGTCACTGTATCCATCTGCACCGTCATGTCATGCACTTAACTCTCTTGATATCCTTAACAATAATCCTGGCATGTTACAAGACAATGGCATGGTAGCTGAACTTTCTATCACACTTTTAAAGTCTTCATTTGAAGCCCCCGTATCTATCTATCTCTCTCTCTCTCTCTCTCTCTGCGTGTGTGCATGTATTAGTGTTTTTTTTTAACCTGGAAGCAGAGATAGCACTCCACTCCTCGTCTCCAAGTGTGTCATCAGCAATGTTCTCCTGGGAAACTAGAGCATCCTTGACCCCCTTCAGTTCCGTCAACCTCAGAGAATTATCAGTGTCGGTGACTCCTGAAACATTGAGGACAGATACATGTTTATGTCTATTACTCTTCATTTCTTCTTCTTCTTCTCCTTCATGTTCTGGTGGAAATTTCTAGTTGTTCATCCATTTCTGGACTTTGGGCTTGTTCCAGAACCTGAGTCTTGTGTGCACATCCATATACAGAACTGGCTTATTTGTATGCAGACTGTTATGTCATGACAACAGGATAGTCTGAGGCAAATTTTGAAGGAGATCAAGAAAGACGTTGGACAGACTGACAACATGGCAATGAGGGAGATCTGCTTCAAAAATAGTCAGCAGTATTTATTACAAAAGTAGTATCCAGTCATAATAAACAAGTATACACAGCATAGAATGTCTTCTTATTCTGTTAGCATTAACCAGCTGCAAACTCTGGTTGAAAATTCTGGTTTTTCATCCATTTCAGAACTTTAGTTGCATGCACATCCATTTTACTGATCTGGCTTATTTATATTTGTTATTACTATTCGTTCCTAGTCTCTTAGGCAGATGCACTCTGACTTCGAAGGAAATACCTATAATTAATCGCATTTCAGGACATGTATGTCAGGGGGTTGTGGGTCTATTTTGTTTTCCCCCAAAAAGGGGGGTGCTGGAACCCACGGGGTACACAGATTTTAAAAAGAAGAAGAATCAACCTCTGAATATTCTGCCCATGCTACACATCATAGAAACTTAGAAGGACAGTGAAAGAAGGCATGGTTCCTGGGAAAACAGGCATGGCTGAAACATACAAGTGGGCAGAGTATATTAAAGACACTCTGAGGATGAAACTGAATGACACATAATATTCTTTCACGCGGGCCATGCCAACAGCGATGTTCTAAAAAAAAAAAGGCCATTTAAGGTCAGTGTACAATTTTTGCAAATTTGTATGTAGTAATCAAGGCATGTATCTGAAAACTGGTGTGAACTTAAGTCCCTCTCTATGTATCCCATTACAGATACTATCACAATCTATAGTCATTCAATTTCTATTCAACTACCTTCTTCTTCTTCGTGTTCACCACCTGTAAACTCTGTAAACCCACACATTTAACTATCAAAAACCATCATCATCACTATCAAATGTCTTGCTGTGTTTGTGAACGATTCGATATTTCGGCAAAAGTTCTCTACAGAATAATGAAGCCACCCTCATGCCAGTACTTCTGTAAAAACATGGACCCTTGTCAAAAACATACATATAATGCCAGACATAACGTTACAGACCAATCAGCCGTCAATAAGTGATGTGATTAAAAGCAACCTGATAACTTGTCACTTGTAAGTCACCAATGAAGAACTAAGAACACTGGTAGGCACAGTAATGGTAACTAATTTTATACAGCACCAAAGAATCAAATGGTTTGATCATCTGGTCACAATGGGACAAAATCAGTCAGCAGATAGAGCAGGGCTATTCAAATGGCGGCCAGCGGTTCAAATCTGGCCCGCCAAGGCCTAGCAAGTGGCTCGCAGATCACTGCTAGTTGTATTGCATTTATGGTCTTTCTATGCTGGGGCTGGGGCTTCTGGCCCGTGTTGATCCATATTTTTTAATTTTATGGCCCCTGAGTCAACTTAGTTGAATAGCCCTGATCTAGAGCATACTACATGAGAAGAGTAGGCTAAAAGGGATGAGGCCAACCAAGAAAGCGATGGGTGAAAGCAGTAAATGAGACACTTGAGAAATGCAGTATGATATTAACACAAGCTATGCAACTAGCAGAAGACAGGGAACTACATCTAACTCCTCTATGCAAACTTTACAGCATAAGCAGCAGTACAAAAGAAGAAAATCACCTGTGCTTCCCTTTTCTTCTACAGATGTTAGCTGGGACAACCTGTTTTATGTGTAAAAATACCCTTGCTGCAGATCGGAACTAATAATCACCAGGCCAACAAGCAAGCATGCTGGTCATTGAGCTACAGTAGCTCCCCAACACTCATCAAGCATCCTCTTATGACATGCATGGTAGGTTACAATGTTACTATTCTTTTCTTCCCTTACAGGCCATTGGTAACATTGGTAGTTGCAGTTACAGACTCACCGACATTGTCCCTCAGTCGACTGGCATTGACGTGGTCTTCAAAGTTGTAGTTCTGGGTGAGTCTGACCTTCATGCGGGCAAAGTTTTCTTGGTTAGACAGCTTCCAGTGTACCCGATCATCACTGTATAATGAGAGAAAGATAACAGTTGTTGAGTCAGGGGTTGGAACAGATAAGATGTTAACATTGGTGGAAGCTAAACTTTACAGGTTGCTGAGTGAACTTAAAAAACAATGAAATTCAAACTAAAGACAACATTGCAGATATGCAGACTTTAATGGCTTCATTACTCGATAACAATTGTTACAACCGACCGGCCACACCAGCCTCACAAAAACGGGAATTCCCTTTTGAGCTGTACAGCCTTAGATCTGGAGCTGGCCGTGAACCAGACAACACAGGCAGCATAAAATGTTCAGAGAAGCACAGGCGATTACTTTCTTGTGTCCCCTTGGCAGCACAATTCCCCCCCCCCCCCCCCCCCCGCATCTCCCTGCCAATCCCCCCATGTACATCATGACAACAGAAAAGAGGCAGAGGAAGACCAAGTAAAATGTTGGAAAGTCTAGCTTCATGCCACAAAAACAAAACACCTATATATGAGTCAGAAGGCTGTGAACAGACAGGCTGACCATCCAACCAACCAATATCAAACTGACCTGTTTGTCCAGGCTCCTCTCTCCCCAGTAAAGAACCGTTTAGTGGCTCTCCAGTGCCGGAGGGTGAAAAGATGCTGGTTTTTCAGCTGTGTCAAGGTAGTCTGATATCGCCGATTCTCTTGCTCCACCCTCTTGTTGTAGACCTCCTCAATCTGCTTCTGTGTGGGATAGACATGATACATGCTTCATCATTCTAGGTAGCATTCTGTGGTGCCATTATATGTCACGGACTGGTTTGAAAACAAGGGTGACTGCAGTAAAACTAATAACAAGAAATGTATCCAATGAACAGTTACTATCCGCAGGGAAAAGTACTCACTTTCTTATTTCTGTGTAGTTCACGTCCAGAAAGGCTCCCATTGAAATGTCAATTTGTTTTGTTATGTGCATGTTTTCCCCCTTGCGTTAAGCTTTTAAGTCACTGTTCATAAGATTAATTTCTCATTACATGTCACATACGGTTCACAGTCAAGTCTTCCATTCCATTCTTCTTTTTCTTCTTCTTCTGTGTTCACCTGTTTAAAAAAAGTAAAGGACCTTTTTTTTCACACCTTACAGACGTATGATAGGGCTAGACCAATATTTGTTCAACACCAAACGGCACTTGGTGGGTGATGTGGTCAGAATCACGCCGGCCGTTTTACTTTCCAGGACTGTACCTGGTACCCACTAAAAGCTGGATCAACCTGGGAGCCAAGGTAATTTTTGAAACAAAATCTGGCCCTCATCAGGAAGTGAACCCACGGCCTTCCAATCCGCAGGTGAGTGCCTAGCCGCTGGACCAAGGCGGCTTCCTATGTTTACGGGTAAAAAAGCATATATTTTTTAAAATTATTTTTAAAATAGTTATTGCCCTCTAGAATTGTAGACTGTAGGATTACACATTTCAAGGACAAAAATCAGACAGGTACAAATCCTGGAAACCCTGTTCAATATAGCACAGTTATTTTGGGCTAGGCTATGATACCTGCACTTTTTTTGTTTAACAGGTCCAGTAAATCCTTACCTAGCCAACTTTCACTACATGTTTGTTAATGAGCAGTGGGTCTATTATTTTTCATTCCATCCTATCCTGTGCAATCCTTTCAATATCATGGATGGAATCCAATCCAGCGCCTTTGGCTTTTCTCATCAACATTCATCTTAGGGTTTCTCTTGGACATCCTTCCCTGATCCATTTGTTTCCTATTTCAGAGCCTGTTTAGTGTCACAGCATGCCTGAAAGTCTCCCCCCTCCCCCAATTCAGCCTTATATTCTTTCAGAGCCCATGTATCTTCAGTGTTTTGTATCCAACATTTTGGAGGGAGGTCTTCCTCTGCTTGATTTTCCACAAATTCGACCCTCCATCATCGTTGTTTCCAGGCCACCTAGACGCTTAATGTGGCCGAAATACCTCAGCTTTTGGGACAGGATACATGTATGAGACAATTTTCCTCAGTGCTCAGATCATGCAGGATGTCACTGTATTTTTTTGTGGGTGGGGGGGGGGGGTGGGGGGTGGGGGGGGGGGGCGGTGGGAGGCGTATATATTAAAAAAAAAAAAAAACTTTTTTGAGTGTAATCTCTGACTATGTACATGGTGTTGCTGTTTGTTTCCGACACACACTTCCTGTTTTTCACGAACACTTCCTCTTTCTCACAAACAGCTCCTCTTTCTCTAACACACTTTCTCCTTCTCACACACATTTCATCCTTCTCTTACACACTTATTCCTTCTCACAGACACTTCCTGTTTCTCACACACACTTCCATTCTTCTCCTACATACTTGCCTCCTTCTCACACACAATTCCATCCTTCTCCTACATACATACCTCCTTCTCACACACACTTCCATCCTTCTCCAACATACTTTGCTCTTTCTCACACACACTTCCATCCTTTCTAGACACACTCCCTCCCTCACCTTGTATCTGAGCTTACTCTCCCCAATCTCTCTGTTGAGCCTGTGATGGTTCATCATCATCTCCTCATGACAATCTGCCCAGAACACAGACAGGGACAGGGCTCCCTCTTCAAAGTTGCTCTCCATGAAATGGGTCATCTGGGGCCCCACCTAGGAAATATTCATGAATGAACAAATGAATAAGTCAGTTAGTAAAGAGACACCAAGGCAGAACTCCCCTTTTCAAAGTTGCCTTCCATGAAATTGGTTATCTGGGGCCCTACATAGGAAACTAATGAATAAATGAATGAATAAATGAGTCAGTTGAACAAACACAGATACAGAGCCCCTTCTTCAAAGTTATTTTCCTAGCTAGGAAACATAATGCATGAATGAGTAGACATATGTAGGGACAGCAGCAATTTCTTCAAAGTTTCTCTTCATTAAATGGGGCATAATCAATGAATTAGTAAGTAAATGAATGACTGGTGAATGATAAATGCATGAAAAAAGAATTAAACATAGTGTTGGGGCCCCTCTTCAAAATGGGTCAGCTGGAGATTTACCTAGGAATCATCAAGGAAGAACTGAAAAAATGATCACACACAGGGTAAAGGGTCCCTTCTTTAAAGTTGCTCTACATGAAGATATGCTGCATATGAAGCTATTCTTATTTATAAAGACTGATTCAGTGATAAAGTCATCACCATGCCAGCAACCTTTACTTCCCAGAACATTTCCTAGTACCAATTTTAGGCTGGCTCGACCTGAGAGCCAAGATCAAATTGTTTCCAAATCTATCCAGTACGAATTTGAACCCAAGACCTTAGGGCCAGAGGTTAGTGTTTAGCCAATGTGCTACCAAAACTCAACTTTACTCCTAATCCTAAGGGTAACAAAAGAGGCAGAGAAAAGGAGCCAACTTCAAAATATTTTACCCTAATGTCAAATAAGTACTGCAATATAAAGGTGAAACATGATGAACAACTAAAACAATTGCTAATTACTACTAATTTTCATTAACCTGGTCGCTCGATAAAACTAAAATAAACAGGTCAGGACTCTGTGGAAATTCCACCCCCCCCCCCCCCCCCCCCAAAAAAAACAATTTTAAAAAGGTCACTAATAATTTATTCTTAATATATCTATCTATGCTCTTTATTATAGTTTTTTCAAAATATTTAAAGATATATAAAGATATATAAAGGGAGTCATTTAAAAAAAAAAAAACCTAGTGAAGCCTTAAATGGAATATAATCCTCATGGCCTAACCAAAAAAAAAACAGTGTGTATATGGTGACTCATGCTGTGACCACCATGATCTCTATCAATGAGGCTTAACTCTTTGAGTCCCAGAGGGTTTAGCATCACAGGCCCAAGAGGTAGTCAAAAGAGACGTAAAATCGGCGCATCATGCGTTCATTGGGCTTCTAGGCAGTAACCTATGAACGTATGATGAACCCCTAAATACTATTTTTAGCTAGCATATTTATATCATGACCTCCTTAATATTTGCAGAGGTGCAAACTCAATCAATAGCCTTAACTATATGTCTCATAAACATGTCATTCTAGACCAGTCAGAAAAATGACATTTATGGGGAATCCGATCCTACCAGAAGTGTCAATTTTGCAGCTTCCCAGGCCACAGGGTTTACTGGTGTCTGTGCAGAATAAAGGCAATTAAATGTTATTACAGAATAACTAAAACAGGCTTTGGTAGAGAACTTATACAATGGATATTGCAACCCTTTGGCCTTGATTCTGTAATACGGTAAATCTAGGAGAAATGTGACTTCTCTGCCTACCCCCGGGCGTGAACCCGGACCACAAGGAGTTCGTCACCCGGTCGCCGCGCAGTCAGGTTTAATTAACTGAGCTAGTGAGCCAGGCAATCTAATGGTTAAACAGGGTTTCTGAAAGTTGTGCTCGGGTGATCCTCATCCAAAAGGTGGCACTTTGTGTCACTGTGTGTTGATTGTACGTTGAACAGCTTTGGTGGGGTTGAACGACACATACATGTGAGGAAAGTTGTTAGCACTGGATAGGACATAAGGTGGAGAAAATCTGGTAACAATATAACTAGAATGTCTCTGCACTGGAACTCAAAGGGTCAAAGGAATAACAGTAGACCCAAAAAAACTCATGGAAAAAAAAAAATAGTGAAGCTAAAATGATGGAGAGGATAAGAGGTGAACTGCATGCAACAGTGTAGCCCGGTTCGCTAGAGTAGTTGGTTAAACCTGACTTTGCTGTAATCAGGTGATGAACTCCTTGTGGTCCAGGTTCACGCCTAGGGGTAGGCAGAAAAGCCACATTTCTCCCAGATTTACATATCTATCATGGAATCAAGGCCGAGGGGTTGCGATATACATAGTACCAAGCCAAAGGGTTAACAACTCATGGTTTCTTGATACTTTGAAAAAAAAAATGCAACAGTAAAATATAGAATGAGTTGGTTGAGGGCCTATGCAAAGAAAAAATAAGAGGATAACATGCAAGATATAGCAACATTTGGCTCACATAGTTACTGATGAATGTCTGCCACTCTTCGCTATAAGCATATGTCTTGAAATCATCAAAGAAGGTGGAGCTCAATGATGTTTTTGGCAGATGAGGCAAGTGTGTGCTGATGGTCAAAAGCTCCTGACCCTTGTCGATCAAAGCTCTTAGTACAGGCATCAGGTAGGCATAGTTGTCTGTGTTAGCTAAAGAAACAAATTCATTACAGGTCATGGTAAACTATACTTTACTCAACAACATAAATATAGTGAAACACTGTGGACGAACTAAAATAATTATCCAACAACTACAAAAATCCATTGAATGGTTTCTGCACAGAAAGGAAGGAAACAATTGAACACCAATTACAGAATCCCTAATAGAACATTTTTTGGTGGACTAGATTATTTTATGTTCCCAGAATAATCTTTGTTGAATTTCACTGATCTTGGTTGGCGCCACTTTTCACAGAGAAATGTGTGGTTGTCTTCATTACAGTATGTTTTGCCTCCATTTTCACAGAAACATCTGTGGTAGTCTTCATCAGAATCTGTGTTGCCTTTACCTTCACAAAGAAATCTGCGATGGTCTTCGTTAGAGTCTGTGTTGCCTCCGCTTTCACATGGATATCTGTGGTGGTCTTCGTTAGAGTCTGTGTTGCCTCCGCTTTCACATGGATATCTATAGTGGTCTTCATTAGAGTCTGTGTTGCCTCCGCTTTCACATGGATATCTGTGGTGGTCTTCGTTAGAGTCTGTGTTGCCTCCGCTTTCACATGGATATCTGTGGTGGTCTTCGTTAGAGTCTGTGTTGCCTCCGCTTTCACATGGATATCTGTGATGGTCTTCGTTAGAGTCTGTGTTGCCTCCGCTTTCACATGGATATCTGTGGTGGTCTTCGTTAGAGTCTGTGTTGCCTCCGCTTTCACAGAGACATCTGTAGTCTTTGTTAGCGTCTATGTTGCCTTCACTTTCACAAAGAAATCTGTGGTGGTCTTCTTTAGAGTCTGTGCTGCCTTCATTTTCACAAACAAATCTGTGGTGGTCTTCTTTAGAGTCTGTGCTTCCTTCACTTTCAGATAAATCCGTGGTGGCCTTCGCTGTGGTGGAATTTCTTAGGATCTAGACTTCACCCCAAGATGTAACATTCAGTTACAGATCACTAATGCAAAAACTATCAAATGCAGACATAATCAGAAACAAAGAAGAGGAAAGTTCAGAAAAGCAAAAATTAAAAAATAATGTCAAATGTTAACTAAATAAATGCAATGAACTTTAGATTTTAACAAAATTCAAGTATAATTCAAGCTTTAAATAAAAATACAGCAACTTAATCCCAGCTATTAAACAAACAAAGTTAAAATACAAACAAAGATTAATTTAGACTAATACTTGTTCAAAACAATCAAACGCAGACTTTACTGAAATGCTACAAACAAGATTATATGGTACCTTTAAAAATGAAGACTATTTTATTTCAATTTCTACTTTTTTTTAAAATACAGAATTTGAATTGCATTGAAAAAAATTTATGAGATGAAACTATTACTTAACAAAGTTCCCAACTTTACACTGAAATAAAAAAAAAAAAAATTAAATAGACATAGACTGTAGAGAAAAACTATTTCAGAAATGAACACTGGTGGTTTTTCCTTCCTTTCAACATGTGTGCCTACAGGCAGCCTATGCTCTGATAGGTAGACAGCATTTGGAAGTCAGATTTTATCTCCCTTATCTGGATCTGCGCAAATCAGCATGTCAGAGTAAAAGGTAATGAATGAGCGGACCAGCTGGCAAGCATTGCACCACAGCATGCAGGAAGATAAATGGACAGAGCAGATAATATCAACAATATATGGACTAGGTTGGCAGATAGTAGTGAATCTCTGACGTTAACACAACAGCATGAGTGAAGTTTAGTGAAACATGTCGGAGGCATCATCTGTACTGTTTGGACAAAACAGCAACTCATTCTGACAACAACAACAACAAAACAGCTGCACTAATCTCTTAAAATGTAAGGTGAAGACAATGCCCATTACAAACAACAAACTGCTGTAAAATCTCCACTTGGAAAATGGGATGAAAGTTCATAAACTTTTGTGTGCTATGCATGGAAGTTGTGCAGTCAATAGGGGCAGTGTTGGCCCTGGTTTTGGAGAATTAAGGCTTCAGAAAAGTGGGGAGAGGGACCTGAGGGAGTTATTCCCGCTGCGAAGAAATGGGTAAATGAACAGGAAAACCCTCATTCAGGCACAGTATTAATGCCCTGGTTTTGCATTGGCATTGAGTCATAGAAATGGACGGACATCATGTAGACAACAATGTGTAAAAGACATAATGAGTTATAGTGTAAGTAAGTTTAATATATTTGCACAAACAGTTTGTGAGAAACAAAATGTAGGGCGTTACTTTCTGATGCCTCTTGTACAACCAAGGGAACCGCGTCGATAAGACAGAGGCTCGCTTTCAAATCCAGCTGCAACTCGCAGCAGCTCACGGTCGGTGTTCGAAACCGAGCGGTTCCCGGGGTTTACCCAGCCTCTAGGAAATGGGTACCAGAGTTGATACTCTGGGGTCAATGGAGCTACAGGGTTACGTGCCGAGGGCGACACAGGTGGAAAGTTTCTTATCAGCTGTCGGTACTGGTGGCAGAGCACTTATGGTTTATAACCATGTGCAATGATGCTGGTTCACATCTCCCGACTTTACCTTTACCTTAATCTCTTTTCCATGACTAGCACTTGTACTGGTTCATGGTCACTTATTCAATATTCACAGCTATCAATATTTAGAGACTATTCAGCCTCTGACTGCTCGAACTCAACCTCAGACAGTGGTAACAGGAATCTAGTTCCCTAATGACAACACCATCATAAGTGACTGGATCTCACCTTCTATAGCCTGGATGATCATGAAGTTGAGGGCACCCAGAATGTAGGAAGCTTCTGCGGAGCTACTGATGAGTTTGGTCTGGACCAGGGAATGAAGCTTGACTGTTGCCGCTGACACCAGCTGAAATCAACATGCATGCTGACTGATTATATCCAAGGACTAAATGCATCACACTAGGAAACTATCTACTGGTCATTATCATCATTTTGCAAGTCAGGTAGCCAACCAATTAACATGATGAACAGCAAATGCTAAGATGTATTTGCCCGATACATTAAGTGTAACATATATTGAGATATGCTTACCTCATACACTGAGAGCAACACAGGCTTAGATCTGCATACACTAAGAGTAAAATACTAATATTTACTTATGCCAGACACTCTGTGTAACTCATGCTAAGATGTACTTATCTCATACACAAAGTGTAGCTTATGTTAAGATGTACCTACCCCATTCACTGGGTCATCTGGGTAAAGATTCCACTTACAGCATTCAGGACAATCCCATATTAGTCTGTCTCCCTCCTCAACAGCCAAAGAAGAGGCTCCATATTGATGGTACTTGTCATCTGGTTAACTACTTGTCTTGCCTTTTCTCTGAGTCTCAAGTGGTGCTCAGAGAACATAAGACACTCCTAGCTGTATTATTCTCTCCAGGTAAAGGTTTTCAATATCTTCCATTTTACTTGTTACCTCGTCCTGCACGCCAGAGATCACCACCATCTCCTGGAATTATTGTACACTCACTTCACCCCCTCTTTCCCCAGTGGGGCCATTCCAGCAAATCTATCCGCCTGCTCATTCTCAAACTCCTCTGTATGGCCTGGGGAAACTATCCATGTGACTCTCACCTCCTGCGACCTCTAGATTGAGGCACCCTATTCTATTTAAAGAAAACCTTATTCCATCTCCTTCAGCAAGCTCTGCAAATCTGATACTATGACAACATGTGTCGCTGAGATTTTCTGCACCCATCAGAATGCTACAATTACTGCCTCAACCTCCATTCTCAAGATGGATGTTGTAATGTTGCATGCCAAGATCTCCTCAGTCATCTTTCTCCCCCATGATTTTGCAGTGAAGCCCCATCCTATCTTTCTGCCTCTGGCCAGTGACCCGTCAGCGTATATGATCATATCTCCTGGTTTACACTATAAACTGAGTATAACATACAAATATTAATTAACCAGTACACTGAGTACAACTTATACAAATAAGTACTTACCACATATAGTGAGTCTAACACACACAAAGAGATGATAAGCAACTATCACACAGAAAACTTACATTCAAGTCCAGCTGGTTAGAGAAAGCCAGTAACACAGAAAAGCCTCTGTGGACCATCTCTGACCAGGCCACTGTTGCGTCCGTGTCCCACACTCCCAGGACATCTAGCAGGGACATGACATCTTCTAGCAACTGGGAAAGTTAAGAAAACAATAATGACTTGCCTGCAACTCAAGACAAATTGACAGGGAATCAGTCTTTTTCATAACACCAGAATTTAATATTAGTGCTAACTGTGCAAGTAAGTAAAAATGTATTGATCAGAAGCAAACAAAAAGAAAGGACTAAAACAATTACTGATAAACTACAAACATTCATTATCTGGTGTCTGCAGAAAAGAAAAAGAAGAAAACTGTATAATAAGAACCATGAATGCAGAGCTTAGGAAGAGTAATAAGCAAATTCTAACAAACAAAGTGGAACATTCCAACAAACGAAGTGAAAAAGATTCTAATGCAGAACAGAAAACATAGTGGAACCACCTGATAATAGTAAAACTAAGAAGTCACTTCACTGAAACTCATATGGCAAAACAAATAGAAGTAAGCAGAAGTGTCTTTCCACACCTTGTTGGACATAAACTGCTAGCCCTACAATTAATTTTTAACCAACCAGTATTCAATGAGTGATGTGATCAACATCACTCCAATTGTCTTTACTTCTTAGTACAACTTTTAGAAAGCTTGCCACAGGCCCGAAGAGCTTGGGTTCAAAAGTGAGGCGGATTTCTTTCAAAACTGACTTTGGCTCCGAGGTCAGCCCAGTTGACCAGCCCTGTTTAATAATGAAAATATCCTTTTTGGTGCAAGTACAAACCTATGGGAACTGTACAGGTTGACAGGCATGCTAGGCACCATGCTACCTTGGCACCCGAAAGAAGCAGAGGAAGACCTAAGAACATGGGCAAAAGATTCTTATCTTTGATGACATGACATGTACTTACCCTAATAGAGAACCGCTCAGCCGGAGCATCAGGCTCTGTGACAAAACCCTGTACCAGACGAATCAGCTCTATGGCATTCTCTGACTGTGAGGCTACAGATGGACCAGCAGTGTTGCGGATGTCGGTGCTGCAACTGTGCAGCAGCATCTCCATCAGCCTGCGCTTTATCTCCTCTGGAGGCCGAATTAGAACATGCGAGTCTCCAAGTTCGTCAATCCAGGTAAACAACTGGCATCTCTCCTGCAACAAAGTTGTACTTTCATTCATTAACTCTTTCTGTACCAAGCAATTCACCATGTGCGCTCAGCTTATGTTTATATGTTGCAATGTAACACATGGTGTGTTATCATTTGATTTCATGTTTGGTCTAGGTATGCAAAAGAAATCTGGCCAAATATTTTTAATGCAGCATAGTACAGGCTGTATCTTTAAAAGTCATGCATTGATACCTATTTATTATTGTGTCAAATTGGGTTTCTACTTTAAAACAATCTGGGACTGAAAAAGTTAAGAAACCTCATGAGAGGTGCTGCCAGAGCAGTGTTTAGCACAAGGCCTCACTAAGGATGAAGCGGTTAATGCTGTTGTGGTAAAGAGAAAAATCTAATAAAAACTATGTTTTTGCCAGCTTTATGCTACCATGTCAAACATGTAGCTTTACTACAACTCACGAGTGAAACGTTAATAACAACAGAGATGAGATGTCTTAGAAGAGCTGACAGAGTAATAAGAAAAGATCAAATGAAAAATGCATTCCCTCCACACGTTCAACCCCTAAAGACACACACACACACATGCACACACACACACATACATACACACATACACACAAACAGACATAAAGACAGACATACAGACATAAAGACAGACATACAGACAGACATATAGACACACACACACATACATACACACACACTCAGAGACACACACATACACATACATCTCTTTGCAACAAACTTGCCATTTTGATCAATAGCTCAACTCATGGCGCGTACTGCATTTATAGGTTGCACTGTTTGTGTCGCACTTGTGATGACTGCCTTATACATTTAATGTGTGTGTGTATGCTATTGGATTTATGAGACTGCAGGAACTCAAGAAGCCACCATCATCATGAAGGATTACCATATACAGCTCGCAACAATAACCAACAGCTTTTATAAGCTGGTTGAAGACAATCACAATTTTATGTGTGTTTAAGCAGGCAACATACGCTTCTTCTTCTTATTCTTAGCTCTTTCAGTTCCAAGCAACGCACGATATGCGAATGAAAACAGCATTATAATCATCTAAGTAGCATGATGTGTTCTTTTTTCACCTGTGGTCAGAAAATACTGAAGAAATGATTCCTCCCCCAAATGGCCACTTCAACTGTGTATATTGCCACACTGAAAGTAATGCATTCACAATTTTGCATCATGATAATTACTCCCCATTGGTATTCCAGTAAAACCTTCTAGTAGTCAAAGAGTTAGTGTTCACCAGCTGTAAACTCCTGGGGGAGGAGGAGGTGGGTGGGGGGGGGGGGGGAGTTCTGATTGTGCATCCACTCCTGAACTTCATCTCCAGAGTTTAGAGTGCACATCATTTTAGAGATCTGGCTTAGTTGTGAGCAGACTGTTGGTTCCTCATATCTTAGGCAGATGAACTCTGACTTCTAAGGGAAAACCCCTAAATAGTCACCTTTTACAGCATTTTTTTTGGGGGGGGGGGGGGGGTGTGGTCATGGTCATATTCCTTCTGCCCACAATGAGTCCCAAGAATCCACATGCGGAGTCTTGTGTAGTATGTGGACAGTTCCTAAATCAATCAATCTGGTAATCAATCAGAATAAATCACTCAATCTATCAATCCATCAATAAATCAGTCCATCAAGCAATCATACAATGAATGAATCAATCTACCAAGTAACCAAATAATCAATCAATCATACGATGAATGAATCAACCAACCAAGTAACCAAATAATCAATCAGTCATATGATAAATGAATCAACCAAGTAACTAAATAATCAATCAATCATACAATGAATAAATCAATCAACCAAGTAACCAAAAAATCAATCAATCATACAATAAATTATTCAACCAAGTAACCAAATAACAAATCAATCATACAATGAATGAATCAATCAACCAAGTAACCAAATAACCAATCAATCATACAATGAATGAATCAATCAACCAAGTAACCAAATAATAAATCAATCATACAATGAATCAAATAAAGCAATCAATGTAACTGTAATATAATCAGTCAATCAAGCAGTTAATCAATACTCAAAAACTTGTTAGAGCAAAATGTAACCAACCTTCCAGGAATCAACGCCTGAACCTTCCACACCCTTCCACATAATGGAGTGAAGGATGATGAGCAAGTGCTGACAAAGCTCCTCTTTCTGCTCCAGAGAGTCATTGAGTTCCACTCCAATGTGGTCTAAGACCTGCACACAATATCAATCCAACTTCCAATGAATCAAGACATGAGGAAGAGACACTGGCCCTTTGGCCCAATACATATGATTTCAGATAGTCAACTTTCATGACGTACGTTAGTTAGTTAGTTAGTTAGTCATTACAGTTCTGGTATCACAGCAGATGAGCTTGGCCCATAATTGCTCAACAGCCTATGACATTGATTCCAGTCACAATCTGAGTCAGATATGCTGGATACTTCAAGTGAATGCTGAAGCCATTCAAAGTGTCCTCAGTCAGCAAAACACACAAGATCTGACCTGGCAAACCATAAAGTGCATGCCTCCTTAAACACACTGCGAGACCAGGCATCATCGCTGAAAATCAACTTCATTCAACAAATAGCTGGGCGATAAGTAAATTAAAACTATTACTGACCATTCTCAACATGTCTTCGGCCAAGTTGCAGCCATGGCCAACAAATATATAGCAGCTATTGCACATGCCTTGTCCCAGGAACACAATGAAGAAAAATACATCACCCAATCATTGCCATTATGTACGAATCTGGAACTCAGTCAATAACTGATAATCACAGCTCATAGTGCGCCCAGGAGCTCTAAACTCAGTAGTTCCGGCTGCAAACCGGACTCCCACAATCTTGCAACATCGAAACTGGAGAAGAAACGGCAACGAGAAAGGTTCTCAACCGTCATCCATTCTCTATCAATGTCAGAACCGCACATGTTTGTTAGGGAGACAGTGGGACTATCCCACAATAACGTCAACAAATGGGGCCCTGAACCCACAAAGCAAGTGCTAGAGCTCACAGCCTCAAGAAAATAAAGGTTGACCCAAACACTCAGAAGGAAGCTGGAAATGGGAATAAAAGGGGGGGGGGGGCTGGGGAATATATGGGGTGAGCTATACATAATAGCAAAAGACAAGGTGATTTTGCATGCATTAATTGGAGGCTTATGCTCCACTGGGTTATAAAGGGTAAAAGAGAAAGAAAGAAAGAAAAAAAGAAAGAAAGAAAGAAAGAAAGAAAGAAAGAAAGAAAGAAAGAAAGAAAGAAAGAAAGGAAGGAAGGAAGGAAGGAAGGAAGGAAGGAAGGAAGGAAGGAAGGAAGGAAGGAAGGAAGGAAGGAAGGAAGGAAGGAAGGAAGGAAGGAAGGAAGGAAGGAAGGAAGGAAGGAAGGAAGGAAGGAAGGAAGGAAGGAAGGAAGGAAGGAGATGAAGGAAGGAAGGAGATGAAGGAAGGAAGGAAGAAAGAAAGAAAGAAAGAAAGAAAGAAGAAAGAAAGAAAGAAAGAAAGAAGAAAGAAAGAAAGAAAGAAAAAGAAAGAAAGAAAGAAAGAAAGAAAGAAAGAAGAAAGAAAAGAAAAAGAAAGAAAGAAAGAAGAAAGAAGAAAGAAAGAAAGAAAGAAAGAAAGAAAGAAAGAAAGAAAGAAAGAAAGAAAGAAAGAAAGAAAGAAAGAAAGAAAGAAAGAAAGAAAGAAAGAAAGAAAGAAAGAAAGAAAGAAAGAAAGAGAAAAAAAGAGGAAAAAAAGAGAAGAAAGAAAAACAGCCAGGCAGGCAGGCAGGCAGGCAGGCAGGCAGGCAGGCAGGCAGACAGACAGACAGACAGACAGACAGACAGACAGACAGACAGACAGACAGACAGACAGACAGAAACAGTAATAAATTAATTAATTAAGACTTACTTCATATCTTTGATTTACTTCATGTCTATGATTTATTTCACATACATGATTTACTTCAGGTCTGTAATTTACTTCATGTCCATGATTTACTTTATGTCCATGATTTACTTTATGTCCAAAATTTACTTCATTATTACTTTATGTCGGTAATTTACTTTATGTCCATGATTTACCTAATGTTCAAGATTTACTTCATGATTTACTTTATGTCCATGTTTTACTTAATAATTTACTATGTCCATAATTTACTTCATGTCCAGACTTACTTCATGTCTATAAATTACTTCATGTCCTTGACTTACTTCATGTCTATGATTTACTTCATGTTCATGATTTGGTTTATGTTCATGACTTACTTCATGTCTATGATTTACTTCATGTCTAAGATTTACCTTATGTCTATGATTTACTTCATGTTTATGATTTACTTCATATCTATAATTTACCTAATGTTCATGTCTTACTTCATGTCCATGATTTACTTCATGTTCATGATTTACTTTATGTCTATGATTTACTTGATGCAAATGATTTACTTCATATCTATGATTTCCTCCATGATTTCCTCCATATATATAATTTACTTCATGTCTATGATTTACTTTATGTTAATGATTTATTTCACGTCCAAGATTTCTTTCAATTTTATGGTTTACTTCTATGTCTATGATTTACTTATTTATTTCCTTCAAGGCCATGATTTACATTATGTCCAAGATTTACTTCACGATTTACTTTATGTCCATCGTTTACTTTACGTCCATGATCTATTACAAGACTGACTTATGTCCATGATTTACTTCATGCTACATGCCAATAATTTACTTCATGTCCATGGTTTACTTTATATCCCTGATTGAATGTAACAGCAGACTGATACTCATGAAGGATAGCTAATGACGCATTACTGCTCCTTGGGACAGACAGACTGCCAAGTGACAACATACCTGTTTGTACCCATCTTCTCTCAGCACCACAGAAGTCCTCCGCCCATCATCCTCAGCTTCAAACACATTTTCCGGTGCTGACTGTTTCCTCATTTTGTCTAATCTACCTAAGTCTCTCAAGCTGCCTGATGGTGGCGCCATCTCCAGTGTGTCCACTGATATCTCAGAGTTCCCCAGGGCACTGTCCTCTTCAAAGATGGAAGAACAGAGGGAGATGTTGCTTGCACTTGTCGAGACAACCCCACTTTGGGAGTCAGTGAATGAAGCTGTGTCCTGTAGTAGATCCTCCATACTGGCCGTTGAGCTTCGGCTTCCTTGGAGAAACCCTAAGAAATGTAACACATAAAGGAATCAGTGAAAGGGTATTAATCAGAAATTGACTATATCTCGTTCAGGCGCTAGATTTTATATTCGTTCCCACGGGCTGTTCTCTGCTCTGGAGGTGTTATGAGATGACTTCCTTCCACATCTTTAAGATCTCACGATTAAGTAATGAGACTAATTCCATAAAAATTTTAATCATCAACAGTTGAAGATGTAACTTGTATTTTATTCAAAGTAAGCCCTTTGTGCATTGAAACAGCGAGTGGCACTATCTAAAAACACTGGAACGACCTCTGTAGTTCTTCTGTTGTTATGGCCCTTGAAGTCGATGTTACGGCCCTTTGGATATGTCATCAATATCTTCAAAGAAGCGTCCTTTCTATGTAACTTTAATTTTGGGAATAGAAAATAATCACAGGTAGACAAATCTGGGAAATAGGGTGCATGGTTTAGAACACACACTCTTTTTAGGGCCAAAAATTCTCGTACAGCTACCGCTCAGTAAGCCAGTGCATTGTCATGAAGAAGGTACAAACCAGCAAGAAACATTTTTCTTGGCCCAAATCTTGCACTTAAATTTTGCGAATGGTCTCTCTATTAACACCAAATTCATCTACCATCATCCTCAAAAAATGATTTTCTTGCACCCGTTCTCTGATTTTTACAATAACATCCTCATTACAAACAGAAATTGGGAGTCCAGGTCTAGTTGCATTAGTAATCACTTCCACATCACTTTTAAATTGTGAATACCACCTGAAAATCTATGCACAAGATGAACAATTATCCCCATAAACTTGTTGCATCAATTCAACTGTCTCAATGCTGAATAGGTAACAATGCACCTGTGACTAAGTCAACAAAACGGCAGCTTGTTTGCTGTCTGCTTATCAGGCGGCGATGACAAGTTGCCAGATCATAGATGAAGGTTGCCTCTATGAATTCCATGCTTTGCTTTATAGATTGCCTTTTTGTCTTGGCCATAATCAAATCAGTCTCATTGCTTAATTGTCAGACATTGTATATATGCCATGGTGAAAACTAGCTCATGTTCATTCAACATGAGCAACCATCTCTTCTGAAAATGACTGTTGTTTCTTGAAAATGTTGTTGTGAGTAGCTCAGGCGCTGCAATCTGTATTTCGGGCTGTATTTCTACACTCATTGGCAGTGGCTGTCATCAGTAGTGTATGTGCTTAAAATGTTAAGACAAGCAACATCTGACAACCCTAAGACATAGGACAGCTCATGGGAATGAATACAAAATCTCGCGCCCAAGCAAAATGGTGTGAATGTTGTGATTAGTACCAGTTAAAGTAATGAAAATATTAAATAACAATCCTATAATGAATACTAATTTTCATCACAGAACAAAAAGTTTTCAAGAAACTATTAACATTTTTTGACATATTGCCACCAAAGTCATGGCTGAATCCGTCACATTCGGATATATTAGCTCTTAAGGGGCTCCGGGCATAGACATTCTAATATTGTTCTGTTTGCTAAGAAAATGAATTTGTTTTGAAAAACTGGAATTAACGAAAGGAAGTAGTTTCATTTTCCAAGTGTGGTAGTAAGCTGAGAGATTTAATTTTCTATTTGTTTTCAATTAAAACGGTGTGATACAATTTATGTGTGATTTTTCAGACAAAGTGGTATAGGAAAAGGTCTTAAACCATTCCTACTGCTGTTGTAGTCGATGAATCTAAGCCAGACAGTGATAATATAATAGTCTTGACATTAAGAATAATAATGCAAGTGCAACACCTACTGCCAACAATATGGGCTGGGATGAAGGTGAAAAAAATATTTCAATATGATAATCCCTGTTTCAGTCAGCTGTATCTGGAATTTGGTTGTTGTGAAATTTGACGTAACACAAAAAATGGTCATAAAATCAAAAGTATTAAGATTCACTGTCTCAAAGACTAGTTGATGCATAATCGAATAAAGAAGACATGCAGACTCTTTGAAATGGATATTAGTGCCGCTGATCAAGTAAGAAAAAAAGGTATGGTAAGTACAAAACTTCACGTATAAAAAATCTTTATGCATTTCTAACATCCTTGAATGTGGTGTCATTTTAAAACTCTGTTGTTGCAATACTGTTCCTTAAATAGTTTAGATGTATTCTGTATTCATTTCTTTAATTTGATATATTACGTGTCTCTATACAGCCAATACTTTTTCTTCAGGAAGGTTTTAGCTTTGTCATGTTGCAGTAAAATAATTTCAGCTTGAAATTAATTATCTCCAAACCCCAGAAAAAAGTGCAGAGTTAATTAAAAATATAAGAGTCAGAAGAGGATTATCAGAAAGAGAGAGAGGGGGGGGGGGGGGGGAGACAAATAGGGAGATGAAAAATAAATTATGAGAACATTTTTAAAAAAAGACATGACAAATAGGTGGAAAGATCAATAGTCAGAATTACAAACAAAGAGGTGGGAGAGATATTAAGTTGGGCAAAATGAGAGACACATGCAGACACAAGAGAAAACTATGGCCTGCAAGAGAAGTAGAATATTAACTCTGGTGTAATACATATCCGAGTAAAATATGTTTAGTTATTTTATCATACTCGACCTCACTGCATTTACATACTATCTGAATTTATCATTCATCTAAACCTGTCTTTTCATTCTTAATTCTTACACTGAATGAATCAAGAACTGACATCACTGCGCTCTGGACATTTCCACATGTGCTCCGTCCCCTTCTTCAGTAACCAACCAATGAAGAGCAGACATGTTAATAGTACTAGCTGAAATCTGATTAAAAGTCTGCCTCTGTATCCCCCTCAATGCTGAATATCTTTCAGAACCTCCAACTCCCCCCCCCCCTCATCCCCTCCCCCCATTGCCAATTAGTCTTTCAATATATGGATTCCTTATCTGTTCTATTGAACTGTCCATTTGATACTATAGAGCCTTTACCACATCCATTTTATCCTGAAGTAGCTCACGGCCCAGAGGAGTGGCAACAGCAAATTAATCAGCCTGATCGTGATCGTTATCTCACACATGTGAATGTCCTGGACAAAAAAATTCATGATATGCTCCTGATCTGAGTCGAATCAAGTGATGCAAGCCTATCTGCCTGCAGGACGCTAGTTTCAATTTTCCGAAGCATACTTTCTGAGACCATTACAATTACAACGTGTTGGCCATCGGAAAGCTGCTGTTACTGCCTCCACCTCTATTCTCATACTGGATGTAGTGACACTGTACATGAGGCTCTCTGTTTTCAAAGTGTTCTCATGGATTTTGGACAATGGTATAAAAGAGATTGGAGCCTCTCTTTTCTGCAGAACAGCTTGCCATCTGCCGAGAGCACAGCATAAAGTAGGAACAAAATCTGGCATCAGCAACAATCCCAAGCTTGTGGCCTAAATAATGTAGTACAAAAACAAGCTCACAACCTTCATAACATGCGGCAAACAGCTTATCTACTTCACCACATAATAATCAGATATAAGAGCAACAAACAAACCGTTATCGTCATCCTCCGAAGTTCCCAGTTCATAGAAAGTTCTCTTTATATACAGAGGCGTAGCTGGAGTTGGCTCAGTGTCTAGAAGCTGGTCTAATGCTTCAATGCTTTCAATGTCGCAATTTGTGCAACGGCCGCCAGGAATGGAATGTAGGTTGAGCTCGTGAGGTCGCTGCTGTGCACCTGCAATTTGTCACGAATTTTCAACATCACCTAAAGTTCTAACACCCATCACACTGGGAATCAACATGGCAACATGATCACACACTATGACATCAATATCACAAGTTATATTTGTTACACCATATTATCAATACTTCTCACACTATGAGAACCACAAAGTATATTAACCCTCATCCCACTATGACATCAAAATAACATGTTAACACTTGTCCGACAATAGCATCAACATGGTATGTTAACATTTGTCACATCATGACACCAACATAAAATGTTAACACTAATCACACCAATGACATCCACATGACATATTAATAATACTTACACACCATGACACAACCAGACATGTTAACAATAATCAGACCATGACTTCTTTGACGCACCATGACATCAACATGACATGTTAACTCTTGCCTTGCCATGACATAAACTAAGAATGTGTTAACATTCACCCCACCATGACATCAACATGACATATTAGCTCTTGCCTTGCCATGACATAAAATAAAAATGCGTTAACATTTACCCCACCATGACATCATGACATGACATGTTAGCTCTTGCCTTGCCATGACATAAACTAAGAATGTGTTAACATTCACCCCACCATGACATCAACATGACATGTTAGCTCTTGCCTTGCCATGACATAAACTAAGAATGTGTTAGAATTCGCCCCACCATGACATCAACATGACATGTTAGCACTTGCCTTGCCATGACATAAACTAAGAATGTGTTAACATTCACCCCACCATGATATCAACAGAGAACATGTCAACACTCAACATACCTTGAAGCTCTTCTGGAATGACACAGGAGTTAACAGGTTCCCTGAAAGACAACGGAGCTGGGGTCAACCTGGAATGTGCATCTGGAATGTCTAAAATTAATGGCGGGGATGATGATGACAACAGTGCAGAAACACCACTAGATGACAAGTCCTCCTTGGTGGCAGTAGCTGTTGCTGATGATGTGGTCTCTATGGATGCAGCAGTCACTGTGTTTTGTTCAGGTTTGAGAGTGGGTTGTGATGATACAGATACCGAAGCTTCTGGAATAGAGGTAGAGGCAGCCAGAGTATCATCTTGCAGCTGCACTAATTGTGAGTCAGCTGACGACAATGGTGTGATCAAGCTATCCTTGCTTACAGTTATTTTGTTACTGCTGTCATTTGAATTGTTTGGGGTTGATGTTTGACTACATGATGAGAAATTTCTCCTCCGCTCTACGGTCAGAAGCCGAACAATGCTTTCCTGCCAACCCAACTGTTTAGCAAAGCCTCGAGCTGCTCCTGTTTTTGATACGATGACTGTCAGAAGCTGAGGAGATCATATAGAAATTATGAGTCATTGTAGATCATATAGAAATGACATGACATTGGAGATCATATTGAAATGATGAGTCATTAGAGATCATATAGAAACGATGAGTCATTAGAGATTATACAGAAATGATGAGCCACTGGAGAGAATACAGAAATGATAAGTCACCGAATATGATATAGAAATGATGACTCACTGGAAATAATATTAAAATGATGCAATTCTGGAGACTATACTGAAATGATGAGTTTCAGAGACGATATAGAAACGAGATTTTTTTTGGCAAAATCCAACTCATTTTATTTAGCATTATCAATGCAACAGGATTAAGAGCACCACTGCCGTTTACTTTTCCTACACACATGAAGGATATTCAGAGACCGACACAGCATGGTGACCAGTCAACACTGTCAGATACACACAGGTTGCGGAGATGCACAGAATTCATATCCTTTTTTTTATGTATGTTTCCTCTGTTTGTAATTCTGACTATTGATATATCCACCTATATGTCTGTCTTTTTATTTTTTTTTAATGTTCTCAAAATGTCTTTTTCATCTTCCTGTTTGTCTCCCCTCCCCTTCCTCACGCCTCTCTCTCTCTTTGGTGTTTTGGAAAATTCTACTGATGATATTCCTCCATGCCACTGTCTTAAGCCATCCACCATCATTTTTCTTGGTCTGCCTCTGCCTCTTCTACCAGTGATCTTTCTTGTCGTCACGACATTTTTCAGTACTTCCTTTTTCTTTCTACCTACACACCCATTAACATTTATATTTTCCTCCGTTGTTCCCTCTCTCTCACCCCACAGTTAGCAAACCCCTCTCCCCAACTCTTCATGCTGGCCAATCATACTTCACTAGGCACTTCCACATTCAGTCTATAACAGCATTTTACCAGTTTCATTTCTTTGCTTTAGAACATTCAGAAAGGTCCAGATAAGTATCGCATACTTTTTATAGTTCTGTCATTTACTGTTATTTTGTTTCATTTCTTTACATAAAATCTGAAAACCATAAGGCAGTATTTTAGAGTCAGTTAATAATTTGTGAGTGTGTTGTTTTGTTTCTCGTTGTTTTTCTGCTGATGAAGGCTAATTTCTGCAACCTCCTGTGTTTGTGTATTGTAACTGGCTCTGTAAAGCTGACTTTTAATTTATGTTTTTCTTCTTTTTCTATCCTATCTTTCCTTTTTTTTTCTCCTTTCTTCTTTGTTTTTTTTTTTTACAGACATTTTGTTACATATTAAGATACAAACATGTGACCAACAGCTATACCTGTAACATACCAGGACATTAAACCATTTGGTTTCTCCATGTGGGTTTTAGGGCAAACAAGAACAGACCCACTGCACACTTTCAAGCACACTGTAAAAGATGACTAATCATTGGTTTTCTGAAATGATGCATTCTTTTTTCTTCTTCTGTGTTCATCTGAGGATATATTTGTCGTGTCCATTTCAGCTAACATATCCGACTTCTTCAGACATTTGTCACCTGAGTTAGCTCATGTCATACTGGGTGACTAATTAGGGGAGTTTCCTCCAAAGTTAGAGTGCACCTGCCTGAGCTTGAGGAACCAACAGTCTGCATACAAATAAGCCAGATTTTTAAAATGGATGTGCATGCAAAACTTGAGTTCTTGAACAAGACCAGAGTCCAAGAACAGATCAACAATTAGAACTTTCTGCCGAAGTTTACAGAAGAAAAAGATACTGCAGCCTAGGTGCAAATCATTACACAACAAACAGCCTTTTCTAAGGACGAGTGCAAAAGAAGAAGAAAAAAAAATATCGGGAAATTTATTTAATGATTATTTTGAATAGAAGCAAAAAAAACCTTACTTGTTTGATGGCTACTGATTTCACATCTAATCCGCTATTGTGGACAATACCAAGTATGGCCAATATTGCACCATAAGTTTGTGGAGTTTCTGTAAAAAACAAAAAAAATTATTCAAAAATTGAAAGAGATGATAATGATGACAATACTGAACATATAATTCATTATGGGGATTCAGGTCTATCTAACATTCTGCCCTCACATTCTGACCCAAATCCTTTCATACATTAGTTCATTTATATATCTTATAACAGGGCTGATGACAATGTAACTATAATGTCTTTGCACTGGAATAAAGGCAGACCATAAAAAAACATGGAGAAGGAAATTCGAGAGTGAAGCCAAAAAAAGATGAGAAAAAATTGTTCCATTTTGCATGTGACAGCTAAGGATAGGATGACCTGCCGTGAGTTGGTTAATTAAGAGTCTCTATGTTCCTGAAAGAAGAAATGTTTTAACATCAGATATCAAACACCATCAACAACAAGTAGATTAATTACAAAATACTATGCAAGGTACCTGTGAAGGAGACTTGTTCCAGGAAGCGTTTGATCATCGGCGCTGAGATATCATATGATGTCATCATGTTTATTAGCCCCCAGTGTCCAATCTCAGTCAAGCGTAGCCGTGACTTGCTTTTCTCTGAGATTCTCTCTGACTTGAGCAGCAGGTAGAGTATCTGAAGAAGGAAAATTATGAGACTAATGATTCTGAAACTACAGCTGAAAATTGTGTCTCCCTTGCGGGAACACTCTGGAAAGAGAAAAATGAAATATATCTTGAAAGAAATGAACTCATGAAGAGAACTGAATACCTGTATCAGATAAGATGAGATAATCTACAATCTTTAACGCACTGATTACCATAATTGGCCGATGTTTAAACCTGGTTACCACAATCGCACCCACTGCAATTGTAACTTTAGACATTGCAACCTTTGAGATAAATGTAGTTGCAGCTGTCAGTTCATTCATTTCTTTGTTTCTTTAATGAAAGGTAGGGCCCAAAGTAAATTTTCCATGAATTGCCTAGGTGAGCTCCTAAGTCAATGAGGCATTAGATAGATGTTTTATAAATGGTGCTATTCATTATGGCCAGCATGGTGGAACAGTTGGGGGGGGGGGGGGGGGGGGGGGGGAGGGGGGGGGGGGGGGGGGGGGGGGGGGGGGGGGGGGGGGGGGGGGGGGGGGGGGTGGGGGGGGGGGTGGGGGGGGGTGCATTTCTGATGATGTGGAATACTGTCTCGTTTTCAATCAGAAAGTTAAGGTGGAGATCCTTCTCAACAGTGTGAAGACTATGACTTTGATCATTCTTGTGAACTGCCATCAAAAACATCATCAAAACTGGAAGATGACGTTTCACTTACAGCAGTGGTGTGGCAATCGGAGTTAGGTATGTCATCCTGCATTAGTTTGTGTAAACTGTTTTATGTATGTCCTTCAGGTGTGTGATGTTGGATGCCTCTGATAGTGTAGATTGTGTACATGATGGCTCTGGGGTTTAGAGTTTAGTGAAAATAATTTTACAATGCAATCCTCAGTGTTTACCAGGATGTGTTTTCCCCATTGTGCGTTTTGGAAAAAGATTGGTTTTTTGTGTGGCTTTTTGGGTTTGACAGTTCAGATACTGTATCAGAAGTTCTCAGTACAAAATAGCACAAAGCAACAAAATTTGCAGTTTTATTTCACAGTTAGGCAGAGCCTCTTCCCCCCCCCCCCTACCCACAAAAAATAATAGTTAAATTGGTGTCGAATCAAAACATTTTACGTTGCCTTATTTGCACCAATGTACAGCACTCGATGATGATGATGTACAAGATTACTTAATGTTTTATTCTTTAAATTTGTTCTCCATTTAATTTGGTGTTAAAATGCAAAATATTATGAATTTATGTTAAACAGCGGTGAAGCTATGGCATTTTTAGTACACACTAAGACTTGTGTTATCTAGGAAAATGCAAGGGTTAATGGGCGAGGTTGTCAGTGGGTTAATCACATCACAAGTACAGGGAAACTGGAGGACATCATAACAATGGCAAAGTTGCAGGAGAAGAAAGGCAGAAAGCATAAGGATAGAAGATGCTGGACACCCTGGCAACATGGCATGGAGGATCATCCCAGTCAGAAATTTCTAAAATTACAAGAGATAGAAGGCGGTAGGAAGACATGACTTCGATGTTTAGTACTGGTAGCATAGTGTTGGTATGAATATGTAAACTTATAACGCAATAAAATACATTCTAGAAATCAATGAACCAATCATATTGTCACAGAAAATGCCACAACAGCACCCCAAAAAAATATAATCCAAATGTTCTTCTTCCATCTTGCAACATCAAGAGGGAAACAAGAACAGGAATTCTTACCTTCACCACCTTCTCATAGAAAATGATAGGCTGGTTTGGGTAAGTGAGTAGCTGGTACAACATCTCTGCTTGTTCCGGCTCATACAACAAGACAATCAGCTGATGCTGCCTCCGACTGTGACTTTCTATTAGGGCAATCAGCAGATCCATGGCCTCAAGAAGCTGCAATCAGATGAATACATTGAAAAGCTGTCTTTTTAAAATGCAGTAGGCACATTGTGTTACGTTTACAGTAGGGCTTCTCAACTAAGTTTACTCAGAAGCCAAAATGTTGAAATGGGGATCATCATAGGGCAGATGCCTGGCAGTTGATTAGTCTGGTTTACAGCAGTTGAAATGTCTGGTTTACAGCAGTCAAATAGTCTTGTTTACAGCAGTTAAATAGTCTGGTTTACAGCAGTTGAATAGTCTGATTTACAGCAGATGAAATGTCTGGTTTACTGCAGTTAAATAGTCCTGGTTTACAGCAGTTAAAATTTCTGATTTACAGCAGTCATATAGTCTGGTTTACAGCAGTCAAATAGTCTGGTTTACAGCAGTTGAAGAGTCTGGTTTACAGCAGTTGAAGAGTCTGGTTTACAGCAGTTGAAGAGTCTGGTTTACAGCAGTTGAAAAGTCTGGTTTACAGCAGTTAAAGAGTCTGGTTTACAGCAGTGGAAGAGTCTGGTTTACAGCAGTTGAGTAGTCTGGTTTACAGCAGTTAAATAGTCTGGTTTACAACAGTCAAACAGTCTGGTTTACAGCAGTTAAAAAATCTGGTTTACAGCAGTTAAATAGTCTGGTTTACAACAGTCAAACAGTCTGGTTTACAGCAGTTAAATAGTCCTGGTTTACAGCAGTCAAATAGTCTGGTTTACAGCAGTTAAAAAATCTGGTTTACAGCAGTTAAATAGTCTGGTTTACAACAGTCAAACAGTCTGGTTTACAGCAGTTAAATAGTCTGGTTTACAACAGTCAAACAGTCTGGTTTACAGCAGTTAAATAGTCTGGTTTACAACAGTCAAACAGTCTGGTTTACAGCAGTTAAATAGTCTGGTTTACAACAGTCAAATTGTCTGGTTTATGGCAGTTAAATAGTCTGGTTTACAGCCAGACTGCATTTTGACTAACAACTTTTTTCAGAAACAAAAGTTATCTATTCAGCAATTTAACTGTTTATACAGTTCTTAAAAGTATACATTTCACTTTTTTTCCAATTAGCTGTTATGTTTTTGCCTGTGTTTCACTTATGTTAATCCTTAACTCTTTCAGGCCCATGAATTTTGACAGACTTGGCCCACATTAATTTCCTTTTACAAAGATGGCAGAGGGGTGGGTGTACAAGAAAGGCTGTAGAGATTGTAGTATACTTCTATTCCCTATAAAAGTATATATTTTTTAAAAGAGAAATGAATGTACTTTTTGAATTTGATGATAAGTATTTGTTTGATTTTGTTATAGTTAGTGGAAAAGAAGAATTCAGCAGGTGTTAATTTCACAAGGACAACATTTCACACAAAAATTCTTCACTTACCATGGTTTTGAGTAGTAAATATCCAAATTTGAGAACAAAACTTCAAAGTTTGTTCAATTTCCTAACATATTCTAAAGTTATGATAACTTTCTGGGTTAGTTTATCACTCAGAAGCTCTTAGTTCTTACCGACTGCTAAGCAAAATTTCAGGGGAAAAATGGCAGAAAAATGAGCCATTACACACACACTATTTACTATTTACTTTGTAGAGTTATTTACAGACTGTAGCTGCGATGATTTCAATGTAGCTTAGCCATAATATAGTATTGTCTCTTTGTTTAGAGCACTTTCCTTTTCTTACACCATAAATACGGTAGTATGGGATATTGTCTATGTAATAAACTCATCAGAATCGCTAGATTCCGAACAGCTGATCACTCAGCTTCACTGGCGAAAATTCACTGTCCGAATCACTTTCCAAAAAATCTAAATTTTTTTAAAATCATAATCACAATTAAAAACATCTGACAGAAACAATTTCAGAGCTTCAGCCGCAAAAAGACGCATTCTGCGACCTGTTCTTGTGGTTAGAACATTGGTATTCATGGCACTCAAAAACGAACTTAAAAAATAAACTGTTAAAAAAATGTCACTGTTTTTTTCTCTCAGATTATCCACGTGTGGTTAGTCCAGGAAATGAAACTAAAAGAATTTCGGCAGAGTGACTTTCCCTGAATAGTTAAATCGTACCTCCAAACATTAGAAACTAGTATGAACGCACGTGCGAAGCAAAATGTAAGGGACACACGATTGACGATGACACCGTTGTTTGGGCAGAAATGAACTTCTCAAACTACGCTCACACTGTTGTTTGGGCCTTAAAGAGTTAAACCTACATTTTCTTTTATTATACCTATATGTCCTGTAACATACCTATGCATACATATGTATGTAACACACATATGTATCCCTGTAACGCACCTGTGTGTCCCTGTAACACACCTATGTATCCCTGTAACACACCTATGTATTTATGTAATACACATACGTATCATCGTAACACATCTATGTATCCCTGTAACACACCTGTGTATCCTTGTGACACAGCTATGTATCCCTGTAACACATCTATGTAGCCCTGTAACACATCTATTTATCCTTGTTACACACCTATGTATCCCTTAAACACATCTATGTATTCCAGTGACACATTTATGTATCCCTGTGACACATCTATGTATCCCTGTAACACATCTATGTACCCCTGTAACACATCTATGTATCCCTGTAACACATCTATGTAGCCCTGTAACACATCTGTGTATCCCTGTAACACATCTATGTAGCCCTGTAACACATCTATGTATCCCTGTAACACATCTATGTATCCATGTGACACACGTCTGTTTTCCAGAATCACACCACCTACCAAGTTGGACTCCCTCACAGCCACGATGAAGCTCATGATGTGATTTAGCTCCTCGGCATGGATGCTGCTGGAAATGTAGTACTTAATGAGGTTTAACAGCGACACCCGGATCGTCTTGCTGTCCTCCTCATTGAGACGACTAGCATCTGTAGTGCTGTTAGTACAAAAGAATAAAGTAGTGTTAGTTCAAGAATATTCAGATTTCAACCATACGAAAGAATCCCTAATATGGTGCTTTGGAGGAGAAATAAACACATTCGAGTGAGCTGAGGGTGAAGTCTTTCTGTAGTTTCTACTTTATCTCAGAAATCTTTTACCAAGTCAGCCTTATAAGGTAGTTGCTGTCCAGAGAAGCAGTGAATCTATGTGCATGTCCCAATCAGATATCTGTATGCTTTTCACCCAAGTCCATTCAAAGAATGCAAGATACTCCAATCATAATATACAAGTGTTCGTTTTCTGAAGAATATTCTCTGATAATAGTCCCATTTCATTAGCACCTTTCCATCTTTCCAGATGATAGTGTTATATTGCGCTATGAGGAGGCATGAGACTCACAGCCCATGGCGATGGCGAGTGTGACTAGCAAGACCCGCCTGTGTCAAGAAAAGTCTTCCACAATGATAGCATAGGATTTCAGGACCTTTGTTGTCAACATTTGCGTTTCTTTTCAGATGCTCAGCTCTCATCCTTTCTGGAATCATTTCTTCCTTCACTCTCATTCCATTCCTGATATGCCCTTTCCACACAACACGGCCTATGGCATTTTGTTCCCATGAGTCCACCTCAATACCTGTATAATAAATAATAGTCCAATAGTCTCTTAAAAGTAAGCAGCAACAGGCCAGCAAGGGAGTTCATAGCAAAAGTAAATGGGTGTCGCTTAGTGCAAAAAAGCCTGGCATATGATATGAGGTGGAGACAGTCACTGCTGCCTTCTAATGGACTGAGAATCAGCTGTACAGACATGCCATAATTGTAAATGACTTACAGAATATGTTGAGAAAGGAGCAGATAGGCATGCTCCATGCAGAGTGGCAAGCCTCGCTTCAGAGTAGTTAGCATCCTTTGAGTATTTTCTCCAGGTCATGCTGGTGTCTTGGGAAACAAGCAGGCAGACAGACTGGCCGATTCTGCACCACTTGGTTTTGAACTGATGTATAACAAGCTAGATGCTGTGAGGGCCCTTTGGGAGCGAGTGAACAGTGCAGATGCTCAAATAGATCATGAAGGCCTGAGGAAAAAGGTGCTGCAGCAAGTTACCAGGGGATATGGCTTATGCTCAACACCCAAGGGAAAGGCCAGAAGGATGTACAATCAGACAGTTACTGGTACCATCGGGAATGGAATTCTTCACTTGCTGCTGAAGATGGGGACGGAGCACTTATGGGAGTGTCCCAAAAGCTATGATGTTGATTCTTAATTCAACATTCAGAAGCAGGCCAATGACTACCACTTACTTGACCGGCATGGGCAGGTTATCGTTCTATGCCTCAGGACAAGGCATAACAAACAACAAACATATGCACAGAAATCATTTGCTGTGTAGTTCCCTATAGTGTCCATGTGGGCTGTAGGTACAAACTGCAAAACATATCCTGCAAGATTGTCTTGTGTACCGCCCATTAAGAAGGGAATACTGGCCCTGTGAGTGAACACCATACTCAAAGTGGTAGAGAACTTAAGAAAAACTTTCAACATACAATTTTACCACAACTCGTCTGTCAGTGTAAATCATGGAAGCGATCACAAGAAGAATAAGAAATTTTATGACAGAATCAAATGAACATAACAAACGAGCCTCACATATAGTATGCCCGGATGACATCCAGTAGGAACTGTACTCCATACTTCTTGCGGAAGTACTTGCGGTCATCCTTAATGATAGTTGACACGTATTGAATGTGACCTGCAAGTAGAGATGTTTAGAACATGCATCTTTCCCCTGGCAATGTAACGATGTGAATCATGGGCCAATTTGTAATCATCACTGTGCAGCTCTGTGGCTCAGAGATCAGGGAAATGGTTTTTACAATGCAAACCTTGATGTTTACCAGGATCTGATTCCCACACCTGGTAGTTTAGAAAAAGACCATCCTTGTGACTTTCAGATAGTCCCACCGTGGAAGAGACTGAGGCCTTATTATGTAATATTTCCATAGTTATGAGCGGATTACAGCCAAACCCCGCTGTGGAGATGGCACAATTAAAATTATTTAATTAAAAATAAGACTATATTAGGACTTTTTAACACTAATGTTCAAGAAAAGTTATTTAAATACTTTGGACTAGCCTAGGAAGTAAAAGTGTCTAATTTTATGCTGGTCATGTTAAACATCTAGGTGGCTTTGAGAAAAAGGTGATGGAAAGTAGAGTTTCCGGAAAACGGACCTTGGCAAAAATGGATATAGGACAACGAAGATGCATTGGCTATGAAAGCACTTAGGGAAAGATAAACTTTGAGGCGTGCCATGATTAGAGCCGTGTTCTGTAAAAGACTTGCTGATTGATGAGGAGCACATCTGGCAAATGAGGCTTAACTCATGTGTCAACAGCCCAACTGGTATTTGGGTCAACATTTTACCAGCCGTTTTTACTTTCTATGACATTTCCTTGTACCTATTGTAAGCAGGGTCAACTTGAGAGCTTAGTAAATTTTTTAAAAATCCAAATAGATGTGCATTCAAACCCAAGAAAATTTCGGACAAGCAGGCAAGCAGCTAGCCACTATGCTACCGCGGCTGCCTCCTCCTTGAAGACTGATACCAAATTGACACTTCCAAGTTTCTCCAGTCTTTTTCTAAGAGGGCTCCTAGGCACAATCAACACAAACATGACCCATATTGTTGTATTTAAACTTGAGTAACCCCTGTCTTAATCTCAGTCATATAAACATACCAATTCTCACGGCAAACTGGGTTCGGTTCCACAGGGAGAAGTCAAACAGAATGTAGTGGTAGATGTGCTGCAGCAGGGTGGATTTGGTAGCCACAGAGTTGTCACGGTTATCACACTCCTCCACCAGGTACTGGATGGACATCAGCACATTGATGTCCATCATGTCTCCAGGCACCTGGACAACACACAATAACAAAAATTATGATAAAAACTTCTCCTTCTTCTTCTTCTTCTTCTTAGCATTCACTGCCTGTAAACACGGGCGGAAAGTTCTAGTTGTTCGTCTAAATCTGGACTTAAGTCTTGTTCCAGAAGCTGAGTTTTGCCTGCACATCCGTTTTACAGATGTGGCTTATTTGTATGCAGACTGTTGGTTCTTTGCACAATAGGTGGATGCGTTTTGATTCTGGAGACAACCTCCTAATAAGATGCATTTCATGACATGCCTGTTGGGAGGGGGGGGGGGGGGGGGTCAACACAACAAGTCTATTATTTTCTCTAAAATGAGACCCAGGAACCCACGTAGGGAAGGGATAACCGGTTTGTTGTGCAGCTCATACCAAACCATAAACAAGTTGTAAACAGGAACTTCCGTAAATTAATGTAACACTAAGTTTGCCCTGGAAAAGTAATCCTATCCTACAACAAGTACTGCAGTAAGGTTAAGGGAATGCCTTGGTAAATAATTACTGCAGTAGTGTGAATTGATGGTGCTAGACAGGATCACACTGAGAAAACCCAATAATTACATAACTAGAATGTCCTTGCACTGGAAGCCACACAGCAAAAGAAATGAAGGAAGGCCAAACATCACACTGAGAAAAGAATTAGAGAATAAGGCGAAATAAGATGGAGAGGACACAGGGTGAGCCTGCAAATTATGGCACAGGATAAGACTTGCTAGTTGGGAGAGGGCTTATGTTTTATTGGGAGATAAAAAAAAGCAGAAAATGAAGTGTGAACTTATTAGATTAAGAGATTTATTATGTCAAAGTATTTTGAAGTAAGACGCTCTAAAGGACAAATTACATATCTTTTCCTGATTCACAAATAAAGAAATTACTCCTTCCTATAATTTAAAAAAAACAGCCAGTTACGAACAGGTCCAAAGAGGCTTTAGACCTCGTGGTATGTTGGTCCAAAAAATAGAAGTGGAAAAGAGAAAGACGAGTGAAAAGAGGAAGAAGGAAGAGGATGGAAAGCAGAAGAAAAAAGAAGGAGAAGAAGAAGATCAAATGATGGTGGAGAAAAAGAAGGAGGAAAAAACAGATGAGGAAGAGAAAGAACAAGAAGAAGACAAAGATGGATAACATGATGATAACGACAATAATGGAGAAGAAGAGGGCGACAACGATGATGATGATGGAGAAAAGAGGAGGAGGAGGAGGAAGAAAAAGAAAAAGATAAGTAGAAGAAGAACTGAAGAAACTCTTCTGATAATTTTTTTAATTTTTTTTTCATTTCAAGGAAAAACAAGAAGATTACATACCTTCTGCATAAGCATGCCCAGCGTGGCTGCACAGTAGGTTCTGGCAAATGTATCTTTGTTGATGGGTTTCTCTTTGAGCATGTACCTGATCATCGTGAGAAAGGCTGCCAATGGGTTGTGATCCAGCTTCAGTTCTGGGGAAAGAGTTTCCTACATCTTTCAGGCAGTTTTCAGAAGGGAAACAAAGGATAAAAAGACGAAAGGAAACATACACTGGATGAATAATGTACAAAAAGTCAGTAGGAAAGAAAGAAGGAAAGATGCAAAGAAGGAAGTGAAGGTGAAAAAAAGGAAGGAAGGGGGAGTAAGGAAGAGAAAACTGAAGAAAGTGGGGTAAGAATGAAGGGACGAGTGAAAGAAGGAATGGATGAATCTGGCAGAAAGTTCTGGTTATTCCTCCACTTCTGGTCTTTAGCCTTGTTCCAGAACTTGAGTTTTGTGGGTAGATCTGTTTTACAGATCTGGCATATGTGTGTGCAGATTGCTGGTTCCTTGCCTCTCAGGAAGATGCACTCCAAATCCGAAATAAAAAGAAGAAAGTGAAAAAGGGGGGAGGGGTGTAGGGGGTAAATTAGGAAGAGGAAAAAAATGAATGAAGATAAAGAGGCAGGGAGGCAGGGAGGAAGGAAGGAAGGAAGGAAGGAAGGAAGGAAGGAAGGAAGGCAGGCAGGCAGGCAGGCAGGCAGGCAGGCAGGCAGGCAGGCAGGCAGGCAGGAAGGAAGGAAGGAAGGAAGGAAGGAAGGAAGGAAGGAAGGAAGGAAGGAAGGAAGGAAGGAAGGAAGGAAGGAAGGAAGGAAGGAAGGAAGGAGGAAGGAAGGAAGGAAGGAAGGAAGGAAGGAAGGAAGGAAGGAAGGAAGGAAGGAAGGAAGGAAGGAAGGAAGGAAGGAAGGAAGGAAGGAAGGAAGGAAGGAAGGAAGGAAGGAAGGAAGGAAGGAAGGAAGGAAGGAAGGAAGGAAGGAAGGAAGGAAGGAAGGAAGGAAGGAAGGAAGGACTTCACATACCTGATAAGGACAAACTGTTATTATTGACTATTGCCCAATCATCCAAGTCGAGGTCATCTGCCTCCAGCTTGCTTGGAGAACTCGGGCTCTCAAGATCTAACAGCTGACATGAGTGATCCAGGTTCTCCAGAATTGGGAACAGGACTTGTATTCCCCCAAGGCAGTTGATGACGTCCTGGGGGGTTGAAAGTTCACAAACAATAATAACAACAACAAACAATAATAACAACAACATAATGACAAGAACTATAAAAACAACAAGGCAGATGACAGCATACTGCAGGCTCAAAGTTCAAACAGAATGAAAAAAACAAGAACTATCACAACATGAACAAGTACAAAAGCAACTATTACAATAAGAACGAGTACAACAAGGCAGTGTTGACATCCTGGGAGATAAAAGTTCACATAGCATAACAACGACTATGATACAAGATGCTGATACACACCTAGCATTATGTAAACCATACCTAGATATAATATGCTGCAACAACAGACACCAGGGGGAGAAAAAAAAATGCACAGACAGTATTATGATTCAACTGACAGAAAGACACACAGATACAGTGTAAATTTTTCACACAAAAACCACACACAAACATTGTGTAATTATTCCACTGAAAAAATTACATTTGACAGTGCATAACAATTTGGCCAAAGTCATTAGCAGTGAGCAAAACAACAAGGAGAAGAAGAACTGTTTTGTGAATTCATTTTATTTTGCTTACCAGCTCTCTTCTATGTTCAATACTTTTGCACACACATGTCATCATTATCCTCATCATCGTAATCATCATTATCCTCATCATCACCCTCAACATAATCCTCATTATTACTATCATATTATAATCACAATAATCTCATCATAACTATCATCTGATCATCATAATAATCTCACTGTCATCTCATCACCACAATAATCTTATCATCCCTATCATCTCAACATCACAATAATCTCATCATGTCTATCATCTCATCATTACAATCTCTCATCATCACTAAAATCCTCATTACAATCACCTCCTCATCACTAACATCTCATTGACACTTTCATTATCAACATTATCTTCGCTATCATTTCATCATCACTATCATCATTACTATCATCATTACTATCATCTCATCATAACACTAACATCCTCCACATCACTTTTATCTCAATGTCACCATCATCTCATCATCACTATCCTCATCACAATCATCCTCATCACAATTTTCCTCCTCCAATGATTCCACTGAAAAAATATAACAATATGGCCACCAACGTCTTTTATCATGAGCGACACACACACACCACACAAAAGAAGAATTGTTTTGTGAATTAATTTTTTTGCTTATCAACACTATCATCCTCACCACCATCATCCTCATCACTAATATCATCAACAACAACATCACTATCATCCTTATTATCACTATCATCACCACCGACATCATCACTGTCATCCTCTCTATCACTATTGTCATCAACATTATCATCACTATCATCCTTCTCATCATTATCATCATCACTATCACCTTCCTAATTACTATCATCATCAACATCATTATCATCCTCCTCATTCACTATCATCATCATCACTATCATCATCATCACCCTACTAATCACTATCATTATCAACATCACTATCATCCCCCTCATTCACTATCATCATCATCACTATCAACCTCCTCATCAATATCATCATCATCACCCTCCTCATCACTATTATTCTCCTCATCATTATCACCTTTCTACCAATCTCTATCTCTCCTGATTACTGTCTCTCTGCGCATCACTATCACCCTTCTCATCACTATTGTCATCAACATCACTTTCCCACTCCTTATCACTATTATTCTCCTCATTTTAGAAATGTTACCTTTATATCCCAGTTAACACAGCAGTTCCCTGTGAATGTTCCATGGTTCTGGAATGGTGAAATATCTGTACAAACATGTTCCCTGCATGCCTGAAATGTATACTCGCCATTAGTACCTTGGAAATGGCAAAGAAAATTGTGTGTTCACTTTGAGAGAATTCACTGTAGTGATGCCATAGCATATGAGCCTTATATCAAAAACAAAAAAAAGGAGAGGAATGGCTGGCCATATGGTTAGAATACTGGGTTCTCATGCAGGAGACCTGGGTTTGAATCCTTCATGAGATGATGGAAGGTTTTTCTGTCCGGGACAAAGATAAACACCTTAGCCTGCACAGTTACTGGCTAATGTTTGATATACTTATTACTACTTTATATTGGAAAAATTAAAAACAAAAGTGAAGGAATATTTTCAAAATAATCATATGATGCCGGACACATTTGACAGATTAACAGGTCTTCAATAGGTGATGAGATCAACATAAAGTCGACCAGCTTTACTTCCCAAAAGAAATCCTCATATATATATATATATATACTTTAGGCCTGGCTGAGTTGAGAGCCAAGATCAGCTATTAAAAAATCCATACTGGACAGGATTCGAACCCAAGATCATTAGGTCAGCAGGCAAGTTTCCAGCCAATGCTTCAGAGTTTATGCACTGTGCTGAAATTCTCTGTGTGTGAATCTATGGGATAAGATAGATGAGCACCTATGGAGATATCTGTGTGAAATTAAAGCTGTTTGCTGTTGCAAGCCTTCTCTTTTTGTTGTTGTTGTTGTTGGCAGAAGGAGTTATTTTGTAAATATTTTCCATTTACATTTTTATAGCATTACAGCAGTTCAACCCATTTTATTAACTTATGTAGACAAAAATGTAGACACAGATTAAGAAACAAAAGAGATAAAACAGAGTCCACAAGGCAAGAAGAGTTTTCATATCACTAGAAAATCTGCGGGCGGAGGGCAAAAGAAATTGAACCTGGTACCAAAATAAAAATATTAAAGTCCTAACATCAAATCATGACTGCTGTATGGAGCAGAAACATGGAGAACAACTGCAACAATTACTAACAAACCATAAACATTTATCTCCTGCTGCCCCAACAGATTAGAAAGAAACAAAAATGTTATCTTCTTCTTTACTGCATTCACCAGCTGTTAACTCTGGCAGAAAGTTCTGGCTGTTCGTCCACTTCTGGACTCTGGTCTTGTTGCAGGACAGGAGTTGTCATCAATCATGCAGGTCCTCTATAGAATGTCATGCTCATCATGGGGCGCCTGGAAGTCTCTCCTTCCCTAGCCAATTCTCCAGCTTTATGTGCTTTCACAGCTAATGCATCTTCAGTGTCTTTTTTGCCTTTCCTCTGAGTGTTGAGAAGCGTCTGGCCGAACTGTTAGAATGCTGGGCTCTCAAGCGGGAGACCCAGGTTTGAATCCTCGGTAAGGCTGGGGATTTTTTCCTGACCTGCACAGTCGTGGTGACAGCACTAGCCATGCGGTCGTAAATCCTCAGAATCAAAGACCCCCCCTGCCTATACGGCAAAAGTGGTATAATAAAGGCAGTAATTGGCAGTTGGTTGTTTTTTTCCAATGGCTCTTGGGTGTTGAGTATCGGCCACATCCACTGGTCACTTTCCACTAATATCTTCAGACAGTGATGATTTATGTGTCCCTCTGCGTTGTTCTTGGTCCTAAATGGCCTTGATAAAATACAGCTTGTCGTGCATCCATTTACCACCAAGTGGTGCAGAACCAGCCAATCAATCTTCCTGTTCATTTCCCAACACACCTGCATCTCCTAGCAAAAATATTCAAAGTACACTAGCCAGCTGAAATCTCTGAAGTGATGCTTCCCTCTTTTTACAGAGCCTACATGTCTTCTTTTTCAGCATGCTTTGTGAGTCTGATATGTGTATGCAGCTGGTTCTCAAGCCAGCTGCTGTGACTGTCTCCACTCAAATTAGATGTTGGGCTATCATATTCTAGGCTTTGTTGTATTAAGGGTCCTTCATCAACCAATTAATTATCCAGCCAATCAACCAATCCATAAAGAGACCAATCAATAAACCAACTAATCAAATAAGTGATGTAGTGATCAAATCAAACCTACCTTGGCACTGTACCTAGCCACTAGCTTTCCTGGCAAGTCTGCAAGTACAGCATCTTCAGAAAAATGAAACAGAGAGTTCCAGCCTGCAGACACAGGAAAAAAAATAGCGCTGTCAGAATACTGGAATATTCATTAGACCAGGGGACATGTGGTGTGGCATTTCATCTAGAACTAATACTAGAATATTTACTGGACAAAAGATGATGTGCCATGACATTCACTTTAAAAATAAGACACACCATCTCTTTCACTTTCTATCTATCTCCATCTCTCTAATCTTCTCCCTGACTCTTTATCCCTCACTTCTACCTGTACCACCAGCTATAACCCTTTTTTTCTTTCTCTATCCCAATCTCAGTTTATTTCTCATTAGATCCCTTATGGATGTGAGTAAGGGACTCCTACTCAATCTTTGAAGAAAATAATCATAGCTTGTGAACCAAAATGCTACAGAAACAAATTAGTAGAATACCACAGACCAAAAAGGAAAAAAACATTGACACCCAACATAAGCTGAACATCAAGGAAAATTGGCTCATAAACACCATCCTGTCCCAAAAGCTGAAGTGAGGCAGAGGCCGACCTCCTTAAAGGTGGATACAAGACACTGAAGATGCATTAGCTTTGAAAGCAGACAGGGCTGGTGAATCGGCTAAAGAAACTTTCAGACACTTTCAGGCGTGAGCAATGTTTTGTAAAGGACCTGCTGAATAATGGTGAGATCCCTCCCCTTCCTCTTTAGACATCCCTTTCTACCAATCTCTCTCTTCTGATCACTGTCTCTCTGCTTCTCTCTATATGTCTCATCTTCCTCTTTCTAAATCCCTTTTCTCTTAAGTCGTTTATCTCTTTATCCCTGTTCCCTCCTCCCCACTATATATTCACTCTTTTTCTATCTATCCTCTCTCAAATATTGTGACTCCTAGAAAAAAAATGGCTTTTCCATTTGTTCTATTCATCACCCTCCTTATCCTTCTCTCAATCCTTCACGCACAATATTTCTTCCCCCCTCCTTTATCTCCCCTGTCCCCCTCTCATTACCTTCCTTTCTCCTCTTCTCTCCTTATTCCTTATTTCTCTCTCTCTCTCTCTCTACACGCACGAGCACACACACACACATACACACAACTTCCAGCTTTCTGCAACTTACACATCATGTACCAACCTATCTGACTCAGAGCTTTCACTTGCTCCGGCTGCAGCACATCATGAAACACACAAATCAACTCCAGCTGCCCATACAGACACACAGTTGGACCCCATATCTCCTCCTGGGTGTTGGGATCTAGTGTGAACACACCCGGTCCACAGCTGCTGGATTCAGTGCCTCGATTCTGAAGTGTACAAGAGAAAAAAATTATAACTAAAGGACCCAAATCAAGGATTTTTTTTACAGCAGTGGCTTATTTGATTTTTCTTCTTTGCTGACACTAGCTGTAAACTCTAGCAGAAAATTCTGGTTGTTCATCCACTACTGGGCTTATTCTAGAACCTGAATTTTGACTGCACATTCATTTTACAGATGTAGCCTTTTTCTATTAGTTCCTCACCTTCAGACAGAACACTGAACACATATTTTTCAAGACCAAGTGGCATCTGGCTGGTGATGTGGTCAAAATCACAAAAGCTGCTTTTACTTTCCATTACAAAACAATACCCCACTCTACCTTGTCCTACACTGTCCTAAAAGTGGTAAATACAGATGCAGGCAGTGAATGTGAAAGTGATTTAGAAAGAACAGTAATGGGAGGAGGGGGGGTGGGGAGGGGAATCTCTGTGGCAAAGTGGTCAAACCATCTGCCTCGCACTCTGAAGTCTGAGAGTTAATTTCACAGCTGCACTGTTCAGTTCAGGAGTGCAACTCTTATGGCGGTCCATGGGAATGTCGCCAGAGCTAAAGAGTTTGTGTTTTATATGTTGCTCTCGGCAGCCACTAACCGTTCTGCAGAGAGAGCCTGCACAATATGCGATAAAACCCAGTGCAATGAAGTAGATCCTTTTAACTTTTACCTTTTTTAACTTTATCTCTCACGAAGGCTTCCAAAAAAGACTCAAAATAACATGACTTAGGGAACACTCACAGCAAAGCCGAAGAAAGATTTTAGAGGGGATATCTTCCGTGACTCCGCATGTCCTTCCCCTGAGTTATCGCTGATGATGCTGGTGTAGGCCCTGGACCCAGGAGACCCCACTTTACAGCTGGTGACTGGCTGTGGAATATAAACACAGGTTAAAATAAAATTATGGTTAAAATAAAGATTGGGGGGGGGGGAGAGATGACAGCAACAACAAAAAACCGAATAAAAGAGAGAAAGGAATTCCAACACATTCAATAAACAGGATAGAAATATTCACACAAAGAAAAGAAGTGAAATATCCGTACACAGAATATGGAAAAGAGGAATACCCACACAAAGAATAAGGAAAAGTAAATTAACAAACAGAAATTTCTTCTTCTTTCTTTATTCCCCAACAGAGCATAGAAATCCTATCCTCTGCTATTACATGAAACTCACCATATTTTTTTTTTTTAATTCACTCTTTAGTTCCTTTCTCTGTTATTTTGTGGTCTGCTTGTATTGCTATGTCATCTGTGGGTGCCAGTGTAAAGCCCTTTTAGTTATATTGTTCTCAGATTTTCTTAATGTGTGTCCTATCCAATGCCAGCACCTTTTCTTCACCCCTTGATTTACTGAAATTTGTTTAGTTCTCATTAGTGATTCTATCACTATCACATATATAATACAAACAAAAGTTTCCATACATAAAATAAGTGGAAGAGAAATACAAAATGAATAAGAAAAGAAACATCCACACACAGAATAACATAGAGAAATATCCACACACAGAATAACATAGAGAAATATCTACACACAGAATAACATAGAGAAATATCCACACACAGAATAACATAGAGAAACATCCACACACAGAATAACAGAGAAATATCCACACACAGAATAACATAGAGAAATATCCACACACAGAATAACATAGGGAAATATCCACACACAGAATAATTTAGAGAAATATCCACACACAGAATAATTTAGAGAAATATCCACACACAGAATAATTTAGAGAAATATCCACACACAGAATAATTTAGAGAAATATCCACACACATAATAATTTAGAGAAATATCTACACACAGAATAATTTAGAGAAATATCCACACACAGAATAATTTAGAGAAATATCCACACACAGAATAATTTTGAGAAATATCCACACACAGAATAATTTTGAGAAATATCCACACACAGAATAACCTAGATAAATATCCACACACAGAATAACATAGAGAAATATCCACACACAGAATAACATAGAGAAATATCCACACACAGAATAACCTAGAGAAATATCCACACACAGAATAACCTAGAGAAATATCCACACACAGAATAACATAGAGAAATATCCACACACAGAATAACATAGAGAAATATCCACACACAGAATAACCTAGAGAAATATCCACACACAGAATAACCTAGAGAAACATAAACACACAGACTAACCTAGAGAAACATCAACACACAGAATAACAGAGAGAAACATCCACACACAGAATAACCTAGACAAATATCCACACACAGAATAACATAGAGAAACATCCACACACAGAATAACAGAGAGAAATATCCACACACAGAATAACATAGAGAAATGTCCACACACACAGAATAATCTATAGAAACATCCACACACAGAATAAGATGTTTCCACAATTTCTGCTTACCTCAGTAAGGCTGGGGAACTTCAAGGCAACACTGGACTTCAGTTTCCCATCAATGTATACATAGACATGGCCAGGACTGCTGGAAAACCTCCGACCTGCCACATGGACAACCCCAACTGAATGCTGAAATAAATGTCACCATCAGAACTAAACTGACATCAGCAGTAACAGTTTTATTCTTCTTCTTCTTCTTTTGCCTTTCTAACCCCCCCCCCCCCCCCCCCAGTGGAGCACAGGCCCCCAACCAACTCAAACCAAATTCATTCTATCCTTCGATTTCGCATGCAGCTCTCCCCCACATCCTCCCCATCTTTTTAACTTCACTCTCTAGCTCCCTTCACCATGTGTTTTTTTTGGTCTTCCTTTATTTCTTTGCCTCTGTGGGTTCCAGCACAAAGGACTTTCTAGTTATATTGTTCTAAAGTTTTCTCAACATGTGTCAAATCCAACACCAGCGTCTTTTCTTAACCTCGACTGGAACTTGTTTAATTCTCTCCCAAAGCTCTACATTAGTGATTATGTCTTACCATTTAATTCCCTCTATTCTGTGCACGCTCCAGTTAATGAATGTCTGTAATTTATTAGTAATTGCCTTAAATGTTCTCCTCTGCTCCATACAACAGTACTCACTTGACATCAGAAATAAAAATTTTTAGTTTAGTATTAGCCTTAATTTCTTTTGGCCTCCACAAATTTCCTAGTGCTATGAAAGCTCCCCTTGCTTTTTGTATTCCTATTTTAATATCTCTATCAGTTATCATCTTTATCTCCTTTTACTGCCTAAATAGGTGTACGGCTCCATGTCTTGGAAGGGGATACCATTATGAGAAACCATATTACTATTTGCCTGATTTATTCTCCCTGTCTTTGTCTTTCCCTTATAGATTTTTATACCTAGCTCACATCAGGTATATTTAATTTATCTTGCATCTGATTCTGTTAGTGGGACAGAAGAGAAATATCATCAGCGAAGTCCAGATCATCAAACTGTTTTGTAGGGGTCCACTGAATTCCATTCTTGGTGTTAGCAGTTGCTTTCTTTATAATTCAGTCTACTGCCATTAAAAATAGGAGAGGCGACAAAAGATACCCCTACTGCACATTTGGTTTTTTTTATTTTAATGTATCTATTAGCTTTCCGTCATGAAGAACTTGACATTTCATATCCTTATATGTTGCCTTTACTAAGTTTATAATTTTCTGTGGGATTCCATAGTGCCCCCATTAATTTCCAGAGAGATTCCCTATCAATGCCATCAAAAGCTTTTTCATAGTCTATAAATCCAATGTAAAGTAGTGAATCCAATTCAAAGCTTTGCTCTATTACTATTTGTTTCCCATTTTGGTGCCTGTTTCTATATTTTCTGTCTGCTTCTCCTCATGACTGTGCAATATAATGCCCTCATTTTATATAAATATAAGCAGCTCTTCTTCTTGTTAGCATTCACCGGCTGTAAACTTGACTAGAATGTCCTGTTAGTTCATCCTCTTCTGGACTTTTAGACTGGCTCCTGAACATGTTTTGCATACACATCCATTATATAAACCTAGCTTATTTGTATGCAGACTGTTGGCTCCTCACCTCTCAGGCAGATGCACTCCAACATCCAAGGAAGCACCCCTAATTAGTCGACTAACTGCTTATTTGTTAGGGGGTAGAGTGTACACGGGGCCCAAGAACCCATAAGGAGAACAAGCAACTACCCAGACAGTTTATGTAGGAACACAACACTGCAGATAACAACTTATTCCTAGCAAACAAGTAAAAGATTGACCTACCCAACATCCATCTTCCAAAGTGGTGTCAGGCACGGTGGTGGTGCTAAACTCCTTCTTGTTGAAGGTGGCCACGGCTAAGCTGTAGTCTGGGGTGATGAAAGCCTCGAACCCACACCCGTTGTTGCTGCTGAAGCTGTAATTTGGAACATGAGACCAGACTATAATGTGACGATTATAACACCATGATGTGAATCTGTATGAGCCACAGTAACTCAAGCCCTTGACTGAAGGCTGTAACATGAAGATTATAACACCATGATGTGAATGTGTGAGAGCCACAGTAACCCAGGCCCTTGACTGAAGGCTGTAACATGACGATTATAACACCATGATGTGAATGTGTGAGAGCCACAGTAACCCAGGTCCTTGACTGAAGGCTGTAACATGACGATTATAACACCATGATGTGAATGTGTGAGAGCCACAGTAACCCAGGTCCTTGACCGAGGGCTGTAACATGACGATTATAACACCATGATGTGAATGTGTGAGAGCCACAGTAACCCAGGCCCTTGACTGAAGGCTGTAACATGACGATTATAACACCATGATGTGAATGTGTGAGAGCCACAGTAACCCAGGTCCTTGACCGAGGGCTGTAACATGACGATTATAACACCATGATGTGATGTGTGAGAGCCACAGTAACCCAGGTCCTTGACTGAAGGCTGTAACATGACGATTATAACCCCATGATGTGAATGTGTGTGAGCCATAGTAACTCAGGCCCTTGACTGCTGGCCAGAAAGTCTTAGGTGAATTGTTTTTAACAAAAATGTCAACTTGGCTCCCAGAGTGACCAAGCCTAAAACATGTACCAGGAATGGTCCTGAGAAGTAAAGAAGGCTAGTTTGATGTTTAGCACATCCCCTGAAGAGTGCCAACTGATCTATTTTTAAAAAATTATGTGAGTCTAGCAACACATGACCATGAGAAACGGGTGTAAAAAAGGTTCTTTACTTATGGGCATGTGTATATCAGTTATAAAAGGATCACTTCTGTGTATGTGTGTAACATGAAGCAATGTCAGACGGTTATTACAACAACACTGAGTATGTGTATTATGAAGTACTTATAAATAACAATTATAATATTGCCAGAGTAATATAAGCCCTTGAGGCAGGGGGAGAGGACGTCATCGACATCCTCACTGAAACCTGTAACAAAATTTGGGAGACTGGTATCTCTTTGGATTAAATCACTCATCATCATCATGTAGCAGGTCGCTCTCATCACGGTCTGCCTGAAAGAAACTCGGTCTCTCGCCAGTTCTCCCGCCTCATGTACTTTCATACTCAAGGAGTCACTAATATCCTGTGCCCATCTTCGTGTCGGTCGGCCCCTGCCCCTCCTTCCTGGTACCATGCCTTCTGCTATAATTTTTTTCCAATCCGTTGTGGCGCTTGATGTTACGAAAATATTTCAGTTTCCGAGACAGGATGCTGTTTATGAGCCAATCTTCCTTGATGTTCAGATCTGTCACTCATCATTACCATCCTTAAAAAAAGGGCAAATTTACAACAATGTCAAAACTTCAGAACTATATATGTCTCATCAGTCATTCCAGTAAAGTCATGCTCAAGATACTCCTAAACAGATTAAAGCCACAAGCAGAAAAGATCATAGCAGAGGAACAGCAGGGTTTCCATGCTGGAAGAAGCACTGTTGAACAGATATTTAATCTATGCATATTATCTGAGAAATACCACCAGCACCAACATCATTGATTTCAAAAAGACCTTTGATAGAGTATGACATGCAGAGCTCTGGGACACTATGAAAAAGTACAATATAGATAAAACCTTCATACGTACTATATAGAACAGCTCTATACCAAGGCCACACTGAACGGACAAATAAGAAGCTGGTTCCGAACAACATTAGGAGTCCGGCCGGGCTGCCTCCTCTCTCCAACACTGTTAAACATCTTTCTAGAAATAATTATTACTGATGCCCTAGAACAAAATCATGGAACAGTGAGTATCGGAGGCCAAACTTTAACAAACTTAAGGTTTGCAGACATCGATGGGTCGGCTGGAGAAGAACAAGAGCTAGTCGAGCTTGTAAATCTACTCGATGAAACATCAACCAAGTATGGCATAGAAATAAATGCAGAAAAAACAAAAGTGATGACTAATAATCCAGCTGGCAGAATTTCACCAATCTACATTAAAGGCCACAAATTAGAAGAAGTGACTCATTTCAAATGTTTAGGAGCCATTTTAAGTGACTTAGGGTCAAGACTTGAAATCATGTCTAGGATTGCTCAGACAACATCAGTCCTTGCGAAGCAGCAAACATTATGGAGATCCAAAAACATTTCATGCAAAACTAAGATTCAATTGCTCAGAGCACTAGCTATTAGTACATTTACATATGGCCTTGAAACATGGACATTAACAGTTGAACTTGAAAGAAAGATACAAGCATTGGAAATGCAATGTTTCAGAAAAATTTTTGGCATATCATACAGAGACCACATTGCAAACGAAGAGGTTCGCTATAAAATTATACAGCGCATTGGCAATTATGAACCTCTTTTAACTACAGTGTAGTGTAGTGGCTACCTAGAGAGGATTGGTCTCTGCCAGAGTACAAGACATACCATGCTATTTGACGGTTCAAATTATTGACTGACTGACTGACTGACTGACTGACTGACTGACTGACTGACTGACTGACTCTGACTCTCTCTCTCTCTCTCTCTCTCTCTCTCTCTCTCTCTCTCTCTCTCTCTCTCTCTCTCTCTCTCGCACGCACGCACGCACGCACGCACGCACGCACGCACGCATGCACACACACACACACACACACACACACACAAACAAACAATAATAAATATGCATACCTGTATAACAGACGGCGGTATGATGATGATGTTAAATCAATATTAACATCATCCTCCATGTTAAACTCTGTGTCCAGGCATATCAGAGTGAAGAAGGAGAAAGCAGCACCTGGCCATTTACGGATGCCAGGAAGGTTGATCACCTTAAAAAAAATATAGTGACTTATAGAGAATATGATTCATACAAGATTTGATACATTTTCAAAATCAAGTGCCTGATAGAGTGGCATGAATAAGGATGCCTTTCATTTAATAAACAGTCAGTAAAGTATACTAAAATAAAGTTTGCAAAGTTCACCAAAGTATGCCAAAAAAGTATACTAAACTATACCCAAGTTAGTTAGTTAGTTAATTAGTTGGGTTATCCTCATTGCACTCCGGACATGTCCATAGGTGCTCAGATCCTCCCCTTAGTATGAACCCCAACGTCTGAGGGCTAATAGTACTAGTTCTATGTTGATTAACAAGTCTTCTGGCGTGTCTGCCATTCTGGCGAGTGATGTGGATTCACTGCCACCAAAGCCCTCTATTATAAAGTATAAGTGTACTTAAGCAAATTATACTAAAGAAAAGTGTACCCAAAGTAAAGTCTGCTAAAGTCAAGTAAACTAAAGTAAAGTATATTAGAGTATACTACAAAAAAGTAAACTTAAAGAAAGTAAACTTGAGCAAAGTATACTAGTCAAAGATCCCTTTTTACGTTACGATGTGCATTAGGTGTCTGTTGGCCCGATATTTTTATATGAATGAGAACTGAAATATTATACGTTCCATATCCCACCAGCCACCTTTACTTCCCACCACACCTAGTCTGTATGTTGCGTGCTGAAAAAATGATTTATATTCTTCTTCTTCTTAACCTTCACCAGCTGTAAACTCCAAGGGAAAGTTTTGGTTGTTCGTCCACTTCTGGATTTCAGCATTGTTCCAGAACTTGAATTCTGCCTAAATTCTGTTTTACAGATCTGGCTTATTCGTATGCAGACTGTTGGTTCCTCGTCTCTCAGGCAGATGTGCTCTGACTTGGGAGGGAAAATAATTAATTAGTCTACTCTTACAACTTGCGTTTTAGTGGGTCTATTCTTTTTTCCCCCAATAGGTTTCCATGACGAAGCGATCAAGCTGTCTGCCTTATACTCTGAAGGTTGTGGGTTCGTTTCACGGTGACGCCGTTCAGTTCATGAGTGCAATTTTTACAGAGATCCCTGGGGATTATTGCCGGAGCTACAGAGGTCGTGCTCTGTGCAACTGAGCTATATGGAACAAAAACCTAGTGCACTGAAGTTGACCCTCTCACCTTTACCTTTTTTACCTGTTTCCCCCAAAATGGGGCCCTGCAACCCACATGGGGATGATTGACACTCCTAAGCCCTCCAGCATCATACAGCGGGTTACTTCGAAACAGTAAGATGCCCTGACCTAACTGTTTAACTGATTGGTTGGTTGGTTTGTCCCCTCAGGGCTGCTATCTAAAGTTTACCAGACCATTCAGAGATTTAAACATCTCAATCTGGATGGCAGACCGACAAGGCAGAACCCAGATACCCCGTTCAGCCTCCAAAGAAGTTATAATTAGGGCACCGGTATTGGCTACACCAGCCAGCTGTAACCTGAGGTCCCGTGTGGGTAAGGACCTGAGGACTGTTTAACGAATTAATGGAGTACAACCCTACGTGGATCACACAAGCGATACACCCTGTGGTACAAAGTGCCACCATTCGGATGAGGATCAATGGAGTGCAAGTCCTAGAAACACTGTTCAGCTTTTAAGTTAGAGCTCCTGACAACCGCCAGAGTGGGGTTTTGAAAAAACGAAAAATTGAGTCCCATATTGGGGCAGCACTATTATGGAACATTTAACACATGACTGACTGACTGACTTTCTACCCCACTAGGACATCACACAAGCGATAAACACCTGATGACACAATGTGCCACCACGTAGGTGAGGATCACCAGAAACCGCATTCAGCCTTTAGGCCATATGTATGGATTGCGACACCAGGCTATAGCCAGAGTAGGGCTTCAAATAACGAAAAATTTCATCCTAAAAAGGACGAGAAGTACTTGATATTTTAATACATCTTGTTGCATTTATATAAGAATAAATAAACCACTCAGATTTACATTAGCCCAAAACATTAGCCATCTCTTTTTTTTCTCATGCATCCACGTGTGTATGCCTACTTGCACATGTACATTATCTTCATAAATAAATTACACAGATTATCAATTTCTCAAAAACTTTCTTTCTGGGACAAAAAATTTACAGTTTTCAAAAATTTTTTATAAGGGAATGTAATGTCCTGACATATTAACTTGGTTGTTTCCCTTAGATAATGTCTTTATGAAAGATTACACAAGACTCACAATGGAACAAAACATCACACAAAACTTACATCTGAAACTTGCTGAATGTCGAAGAAATGAAGAGGTCCACAGATCCCATCTCTTCTGGCCATGGTGGAAACAGCCCTCATCAGGCGAGTGGTATAAGGAAACTGGAAGAAGCAACCAGTTCACCAACATTTACCAGGCTTACTTTCACACCAATTCGCCAACATTACTTCACCATCAAATCACCAATATCACTTCACTATCAATTTTCCAACATTACTTTGCCATTAAGTCCTCAGGCTCACTTCACCAACATCACTTCACCATCAATTCACCAAAATCATTTCACCTTCCCTTAACCAACATCCCTTCAGTATCAATTCACCAACATCCCTTCACCATAAATTCCTCAACATTACTTCACCATCAATTCAAAAGTCTCACTTTACCAACATCGCTTCGCCGTCAATTCAGCAACATCACTTCACCACCAATTCACCAAAATTGTTTCACTATCCCTTAACCAATTTACTTCTAAACATTACTTCACCATCAATTCACCAGTCTCACTTCACCAGCATCGCTTCGCCGTCAATTCAGCCATTTCAGTTCACCAGGCTCATTTCACCATCAACTCACCAACATCTGGATACCAACATTCAGGTTCTCTATATTTCAAAGAACTTTTCGATCCTCCTTCTTCTCCTCCCTCAATTTATTCTTTTTCTCCTCTGCCTACTCCATTTACCTCTCCTCTGTCTCCTTCCTCCTAGTATTTTAAGCAAATGGTATATTTTCCCTATATGTATTACAATTACTATGCAATTAATTAATACAGAAGATATAATTACACCACATTCTACAGCATTTGTAAAGACCTAGTTGTTGTTGATGATGAGTATTATTACACACTAAAAGATGTATCTGTGCCCAATATGCCAAGGGTAGAATATCATACCTCCACAAACCAAATAAATGTCAAAGCCGAGCATACCTGCTTTCCTCCATGATCAGTTTTGAAGAGGCCGATCAACTGCTTTAGCTCAGCTGCAGTGATTGAGAAACTGCCGAGTCTTTCTAATAAGGAAATCATCTGACCTAAAAATAATTCAACAAACAATCATTAAAATGGTTTATTGTATCAATTTCCTGAACATCCCATAGCCATCCTTAAGGAGGTTTCTAAACTATTCTCTCTTTCTCAACAGTCCTGACCCTGAGGTAAAGCTGATATTTCTGTAACTGAGAACGAATGTTGCTCCTGTGTCCCATTATTCATTGTTTATATGTTTTTCATCAGCAGAGATTAAATTTCAACACTCTTTTATTTAATGCAAACAAATGTGTGCACATGTGGGTTGTTTTTTTCTCAACATCATATCAAATTTTATTTGCAGATGTGTTTAAATATGAACAGGCAGGAGATTTGCTGGTTCTGTACCACTTGATGGTAAAATGAAGCTAGATATGTTCAAGGTCTTTTGGTAGCAAGTGAATCATGCAGAAGCACAAACAGATCACAATGGTCTATAGAGATTGGTGGAGTACAGAATAGCCAGGGGATTTGGCCGGTACTCAACACTCAGAGGAAAGCACGATGGATATACGAGGGGAAATCAATAAGTAAGTCATAAATGATTGTTTACAAAAACTAAAGATGACAATAATTTGAAAAGCATTTATTTTTACACATACACTGTCCCTTTATTTTATACAATGTCACTTAATTTTTAAACATAATTTCCACCAACATTGATGCACTTGTCCCATCCTTTTGTCAGTCTCCTAAACCTGCTGCATAGAACTGCATGCTCTATTTTCTTAACCACATTTTCACTTCACATTCAACTTCTGCATCATTCGCGAAATGTCTCCCGCCAAGATGGGTTTTCAGTGGACCAAAAAGGTGAAATCGCTAGTGGCTAAGTCGGGGCTGTAAGGTGGATGTTACAGAAGTTCCCACACTAGATGGTTAATTTTCTCCTGATTTAACCGAGCCGTACATGGTTTGGCATTTTCATGAAGGAGCAGTTCTCCTCTAGTCAACAGGCCTGGACATTTTCTTCAGATTGCATCATGAAGCATTGATAGAACTTTACAGTATGAATCAGCATTCACATTGTCACTTTTTTTTTTTTTTTTTTTAAATTGGTTAAAAGCACTCCTTGACAATCCCAGAACACTGTCAGCATTACCTACCCTGCTGATGGCGTAACCTGGAAGTTTCTAACACAAGGCGAAGAAGTATGTTTCCATTGCAAAGAAGCACTCTTTGATTCAGGGGTGATGCACCCATTATGTTGTATGCTGAACCATGTGAGCACCCTATTGCAGCTGCTGTAGAGTCAACCATTACTCGCCTGTCACCTCTAATCATCTCCTCCACCCACTGCATGGATGCGTCTGTTGCAATCTCAACATTATGACCAGATCAGACTTCATCAACAATTTTAGAGCATCTGTGAGATAAAAGATTTTTACACAGCTATGCACTGCTTTTCTCATCACTCGTCTAGAAAACCACATTTCCGCAGCTCCCCAAAAAATTTGTCACTTATTTACCAACTGTCCATGATTCACTTCCATATATCAAGATAGGATTTACATAGCTTTTAAGAATTGTCTTTCTCGTCTCAACTGACAAAGAAAGATTGCATAAAATATTCTTCATTTTGTAAAATGCTGCCTTTGCTTGAGCTATTCTACATTTGGCCATTCTTAATTCATACCACGAAGCAAACTGGGTATATGGTGCTAGACCCATATTTTAAGGCAAATCTGTCCCATGCCTGTTTTATTTCACAGAACATTTCCTGGTACTCATCTTTTTAGGTTGGGTTAGCTTAAGCCAAGGTCAATTAAAAAAATTCCTGCACCATACAGACCGAAACAAATAACCATCAGGCTAGCCAGTAAGCATACTAGCCACTAGAGTTATCCCACCAATATGCTTGTTACATCCAACATAAACAATAGCAAGAAATGTATTACCTCTGCTGCCCTTTAAACCTGCAATGGTGCATAAACTCCCCACCCAATCCTACAAGTCTTCTTTTGTCATCCCCTGCTGCTCACACAAGGTCCTTCACACACACACACTTTTAAACTGAGGGCCGTCCAAAACATGGAATGCATTTACAATATTTATTTTGGAATTTTGGGCTAACAAATAGGGGTTGTGCTATACATCGAAAAATATGGTAATTAACCTCGGTCTCTAATTCTCTAACAGCAACAGTACAACATAAAATAACTGACCAACTGTTCTCAGCTGTAACTTGGAATGCTGTGACAACAAGTTCAAGAGAACGGACACCATGCCCCCTTTGCAACATGCCATACGATTGCCATAACTGTACGTGCATAGCTTCTTCATCTCGGTGCTTAACCAGATCTGGCAACAAGATATGACGAATTGGTTATTCATATCTAACAACAAGACAACTCAAATGAATGATTCATATCTGGCAATAAGACAAGACAAATTAACCATTCATATCTGCATAAATTATTTGGCAGCAACATAATAATTGCAAAGAAAGTAATCAAATTAATTATATATAGAAAGAAGACAACTAAATTAATGATATAAGAAAAAAGACAACAAAATTAATTATATGTGGGGGTGGGGGGGGACAACAAAATTAATTATATCTGCAATGAAAACAGCAACATTAATTATACATGGAAAGAATACAACAAAATTAAGATATATAGAAAGTGGAACAAAATTAGTGTACTAATTACAATTACAAGGTTTTTTTCTTCTCAGTTCCTGTCACAACAGATGCCCAAGGGACAAATAATATCTATTAAAAAATCAGGACTTACTTTAAAAGAGTTTGGCTCTACCATGCAAAATCAAATTATGTGTTGTCATCTGTATAAAGCCAATTAGGATTTACAAAAGTGAATCAAGGATAGTCAGTCAGATTTAAAAAAAAAAAAACAGGAATGCAGAGATGTCTTGACAAAATTTAAAAAAAAAACAGATCAGAAGCAAGCAATCTACACCCTTTGGTCACCTCATGAAAAGGAGAATACTGGAGTGTACTGTGACACAGGAAACAGCTGGAGGGGAAGAGATGCAGAGGAGACCAAGAGACAACGCAACGGACAGTTTGGCATCAGAGCACTGAGGATCATCTGTGTCCGAAATTATTGAAAATACATGAAATAGAACGATGTTGACAGATATGACTACCAATGCTATACAGCATAAATATAAGAAATAGTTCTCATATTTGTAATATTAAGTCATAACCTACCTAATAAATCTGGCTTCTTTGGTGACCGTTTCCATCGCATATTTTTCCCATGAGCATCGCTTCTAAACTTTCAGAAACAGACAGAATTTATACCATCTCTCGCTGCTAAACTTTCGGAGGCTGACAGAATGTATACAATCTCCCAATATATAATACCAATAAATCAGCAGCCATCCTTCCATGAAGGTTGGCTGCAAAGGGCTACATTATGGTTTTTTTAAAAAGTGTTGCATCTTTTTCTTTTAATGTTAGAGAAATATTTTACTTCTAATTTTATTTTCTACAGCAACTCTTTTCTTTCCCAGTCTCTCCAGATCCTCTGAATGAATCCACCCCCCCCCCCCCCCCCCAACATTATATATGACCTATAAAAAGTTTATATTACATGTATTATTCAAGAGAACTCACCTGTAAGTCAGGAGTTTCAATGGAACTGATCAACTTCATTAAAACAACAGCAGCAGGAGCATTTTTGATCACAGCATGTTTACCACTCTCATATTCAGCTTCTACAACCTGAAGAAATATTTGAGTGTTAAAAAAATATTAACTCAAGACACGAGCATGAGGGTAGTCCAAAATGTAACTGATTGAAAAACTTCTTTCATCTTCTTCCTCCTCGGTATTCACAGATGTAAACAATGGTGGAAAGTCCTGGTTGCCCACCCACGACTGGACTTTAGTTAGTCTTGTTCCAGAATTGTGCATGCATATCAGATTTATATTTCTGGCTTTTTTTTTATACTGACTGCTGGTTTCTCACCTCTCAAGCAGATAAGCTCTGACTGTGACGAAAATGTCGTTACTATCTACACTGGTCAAGCCCCGGACTGGAAAGCTTTTTTTAAGGATGACCACATAGAGATGTAGCTAAGTCCTGACCATACTGAATCCTGGTCCTGCACCTATGAATCCCCTTTTAAAAAAAACAATTTTTTGGGGGGCTTTATTTACAATTTAATGAGAACTGGCTCTTTTGAAACTGATAAGCAAATGTTCATAAGGAAAACAAAATTAAGTGTGATCAAATGAAACCCGCTCCAGTGACAATAGTGGATATTACAGAATTAAATAAAGCAATTGCTGGGTATAAAAACTTTTGTGAATAGTCTTAGGACGAATCTTTAGACCCATTAAACATGCAAACAGCGGAGAATGGAGAGTAAGAAGCAGCAAGGAAATTCATGGTGTTTAAATCACCACTTACTGCTGGCATCATGACGGCTAATAATAGATTGCAATAGTTTGGGGCCTACAGATAGAAAAGCAGACAAAATCTGCACACAAAAAAGACTGAATGGAAGTAGACTATGAGATAGACTAAGAAGATGGTGGAGAGATAATATGAAGGCAGAACTACAATTGGAGTCACCAACTGGAAAATGAAGGCCAATTACAGAGACGAAAGAAGGTGGGTGATATCTGCAGCAATGAAGCTCAAGAGTTTAGAATGCTGAAGAAAAAGAACAGGAAGAAGAATTGTTAGGATGCAAGCATGCACCAGGGGCCCTAAGAAGAAGACACTGCTATTTACACATGCATCTCACTTCTTGAAGAGATATCTATGCAAAAAAAAAAAAAGATTTTAGTAAATCACGGAGCTATTCTGTAAACGCTGTATGTGGCGTGAGAAATCATTAGCCCTTTAAAGCTTTTTAAAGGTTTAAACAAATGAAAGTAGCACAGCAGCAGACTGAAACTGTAGGGTTTTGTTTGTTTTAGTATCCAGAAGCCATGAGTTGTTAACCCTTGGGCTCGGTATTATGGATATTGCAACCTTTTGGCCTTGATTCCATTGTAAATACCGTAAATCTGGGTGAAATGTGGCTTTCCTGCCTACCCCCGGGATTGAAGCCGGACTACAAGGAGTTCGTCACCTGGTCTCCGCGCAATCCGGTTTAGCCAACTACGCTAGAGAGCCGGGCGAAACTGTAGGGTAGGTGTTGTGTCAGAACTTCTAAAAGACGTCATGACCCTGGTGACCAAATGAGGAACCAAAATTCAGCATGGACAGTATTCACTGCCTTCTCAAACAGTACGTTGCATGCCTGCATGCCTAAAGGAATACCTTCTGATGATTCAAGGTGCAGACATGCTTATTAAGAGACACTTAAATTCTGGAAATAATGATGCAGCAGGGAGTGAGCAGGCGATCTGGTCAGCAATCAACACTCACATGAAAGGCAAGACAGAAATACAACCAAAATACTACTGGTAAAAACAGATCTGGAATTCTGTGCGGGCTGCTGAAGATGATGGAGGACTGGTTTTACGAATGTCCCAAGTGCTATCATTGCAGATCTCAATTCAGCTGAACACTTCATTTCTACCACCCCTGTAGAATACCTTTCATACATTTGCAATAAATCTACTGGGATGGGTTTCATATGACTGCATCTCGTGCTGCTCAAAATTACTGACCCAGTCCAAAAGACTTTCCAGAAGCTCCTTCGTCGGTTGCCCACAGCCCTGCAAGATGGCCAGAAACTCTGTGTACCCCACACATTTCACAAACACGTCCTGCAGATATCAGACAAATAGAAGAAACATGGCTTTAGCAACAAGATAATGTGGTAGTATAGTTGTTAAAGAATTTGCTGCATATCCTTTACAGGACCACGCATCAAAGGAAAGGCAAGACGGACATACAATCAGACTGCTTATGCTATCATTGGAATTGGAATTCCGCACTGGCTGATGAAGAATGGGACGGGGCACATACAGGTCTTGTACAGGACACTGGCTGATTGCAGTTTTACTCACACACACAGACACATAATTAAACAGTTTCCCAATTATTCTAAGTGGTTTGCACTCATATCATTGTCAAAATAAATGTAAAGTTTTCTGCTCCAAAATCGCTTGCAGCTGACTATAGACCTGTTAGTCCGAATTATAAAACTGTGTTCACAACAACTAAGCCACAGACTAAGTCAAGTAGAGAAAACTTTTCATGCCAGTGGCCCATTGGGCATATGATGCTAGACTAATATTTCTATAGACAATTGGCCTCTTATGAGTGACGAAGTCAGCATAATGCCGGCCAAATTTACTTCTCAGGACTTTCACAGGTACTATGCCGTCATGACCTGGGAGTGAAAAATAATCTGACTCAATGTTTCAAACCCATACTATTCAGGCCTGAGGCGGAGCATACAGCATTTGCAGGCCAGTAATTAGACAGCATTACATTAAAATATTCAGAGATTACAGTTTTTGTTTATGCTTTGCACAGGTAGTCTGAGTGGCTGTCAGCAAGTCGTCTGCTTCACACTCTAACTGATGTGGGTTCACTTCATGGCAAATGAGGAAGAAGAATACAGAAAAATGTATGTGGAAAGCTAAGCAACAAATAACAGAATCATAATAAAACATTTACTTCATCAGAAATAATAAGTGATAAAAATGATTTGGGTTTTACAATTGCTACTATCCGCTTCAAAGGAAGGATAAGGAGGAAAAGTGGTTCACTGAAATTGGATGTGTTGGGTACAAAGGTGCAGATATCAAAGTCTGGCTGTAAACCACAATATAATATACAAAATTTCTTTTTTAAGGGTGAAAGCAAAAGAAGAAGAAGGGGCGGCAGAAGAAGACAAAGGAGAAGGAGGAGAAAAAGAAAATAAGAACAAGAGGAAAAACAAAAAGAGGAGGATGAACTAGAAGCAAAACACAGGAGGTTGTTGATGGTGAAGGAGAAAGAGGATAAAAAGGATGAATTGACACAAATACCTTCGAATGCCTGGAGCCATTGAGCAAAGCCTGTAGACATTTCACCACCACTTTGGTCAGGTTTTGGATTTGTGAGCCCCGCAACTAGGAACACATCAGAAACAACTATTCTACACTTCAGAAACATTTCTTACCTAAAACACATACTAAACAAAATGTCTAAACAAGAAAAAAACATATTTGAAACACTTTTAAACTAGATGCACATGCCACACACAAAAAAGCCTAAACTAGAAGCACACCAACAAAAAAAACATTTAGAAAACACTTTTTAGTGAGAAACGCATAATTTTTCATTCACATTCACTTGCTGAAAACTGGCGGAAAGTTCTGGTTATTGATCCATTTTGGTCTTATTCAAGAACTTAAATTTTACGTACACATCCGTTTTATAGATCTGGTATATGTTTTATGCAGACTGTTGGTTCCTCACCTCTCAGGCAGATGCACTCTGACTGTGAAGGAAACGGCCCTAATTAGTTGACGTTTACCACATGTTTCTTAGAGAAGCAGAGAGTCTATTATTCTCCCCCCCCCCCCCCCCCACCCAATGGGGGCTCCAAAACAAAAATGGAGAAGAAATGCATCAGAAACAACACATCACCAGGAATGTTTAAGGACACTTGACCTCAGACTGACTGAACTGAAGATAAATGCTAACTGTGGACAATGAGTAACATAACCAGAAACTTCAAGACCTCTTAGTTGTTGGCACCTTTCTGTCTTTCCCCAGGACAGTGCTATACTGTGCAAGGATTCATAGCCCACATCAACAGAGACCAGGATTTCAGGACTTTAGTTGCCATACAATGTATTCAGTGTGCATCTTCTCAGATGCTCAGTTTTTAACCTGCAGTAATTTCCATCTTTAGCTCTAGTCCCCTCCTGATCCCATTCCTCACCCCCTTTCCAAACACCCTCTTTTCCATGCAAAATGGTCCATGGTATCCTGTCCCCATGAGTCTGACTCAATACCTGTATCATTTATGTCCTGATTGCACACATTTTTATATTATAATAGAGGTTAACTTCAACATCTTCTATCCATTTGTAATTTACCTTAACAACTCTACCATCTCCCATCCTCTTTAGATTGACTAACATAATGGTGATGACCTGTTAAATATAAAGAAGGCACTTACAGAAGATCTCTTGATGACGGACACAAGTCCCTCCATGACAGCATCACAAGACAGCAGAGTCTGCATTGCCAGTCTGTCGTTGCATAAGGTCATCTTTGAAATTGTTTCTGTGTTAATTGAAGATAGGAGTGAACTAAATTAAAGATTATCTCCAACTGTGAAATCAGTTAAATGTAGAATAGTTCAAGCAAAGGCAGTTTTTTACAAAATGAAGAATGTTCTATCCAATCTTTCTTTATCAACTGAGATGAGAAAAAGAATTCTCAAAACCTATTTAAATCCTGTCCTGATTTAAGGAAGCGAATCATGGACTGTTGGCCGATTAGTGAAAATTATTTGAAAGCTGCATAGATGTGGTTTTATAGATAAATAATAAGAATACCCTGGACAGATAAAAAGAGCAAAGAAGATGTCTTCAAAGAAACTGACCCACAAAGAGAACTGACTGCCCAAATCAGAAGGAGACAATCTACATTATTTTGAGAAAACTGCAGAGCATTGTGACAGTGGGAAAGTTGGAGGGGAAGAGAGGCAGAGGGAGACCGAGAGAGAAGATGCTGAACAGTTTGACATCATGGCATGGAGGATCATGTGTCAAAAATGATTGAAAGTATATGAGACAGAAGGCTGTGGATAGACAGACTACTATTGCCATATGGAATGGATTATAAGTAGAAGAAGTGAAATAAGGACGATATTTATAATGGGTTAGAAAAGTTTGCTGCATATCCTTGTACAAGAATTTGTTGGATGTTTGTGGTTTGTTTGACTAGGCACTTCTTATGTTCATTAGTTTGCCTTTGTTTCTTATCAGTCAAGCTTATGCTTCTTATAGTCCATGCTAAATGGCACTGGTAGATATGTCTATCCACAACCTTCTTTCTCATATGACACTGGTAGACATGTCTAATCCACAACCTTCTATCTCATATGACACTGGTAGATATGTCTATCCACAACCTTCTATCTTATATGACACTGGTAGATATGTCTATCCACAACCTTCTATCTCATATGACACTGGTAGATATGTCTATCCACAACCTTCTATCTTATATGACACTGGTAGATATGTCTATCCACAACCTTCTATCTCATATGACACTGGTAGATATGTCTATCCACAACCTTCTATCTCATATGACACTGGTAGATATGTCTATCCACAACCTTCTATCTTATATGACACTGGTAGATATGTCTATCCACAACCTTCTATCTCATATGACACTGGTAGACATGTCTATCCACAACCTTCTATCTTATATGACACTGGTAGACATGTCTATCCACAACCTTCTATCTTATATGACACTGGTAGATATGTCTATCCACAACCTTCTATCTCATATGACACTGGTAGATATGTCTATCCACAACCTTCTATCTTATATGACACTGGTAGATATGTCTATCCACAACCTTCTATCTCATATGACACTGGTAGATATGTCTATCCACAACCTTCTATCTTATATGACACTGGTAGATATGTCTATCCACAACCTTCTATCTCATATGACACTGGTAGATATGTCTATCCACAACCTTCTATCTCATATGACACTGGTAGATATGTCTATCCACAACCTTCTATCTTATATGACACTGGTAGATATGTCTATCCACAACCTTCTATCTTATATGACACTGGTAGATATGTCTATCCACAACCTTCTATCTTATATGACACTGGTAGATATGTCTATCCACAACCTTCTATCTCATATGACACTGGTAGATATGTCTATCCACAACCTTCTATCTCATATGACACTGGTAGATATGTCTATCCACAACCTTCTATCTCATATGACACTGGTAGATATGTCTATCCACAACCTTCTATCTTATATGACACTGGTAGATATGTCTATCCACAACCTTCTATCTTATATGACACTGGTAGATATGTCTATCCACAACCTTCTATCTCATATGACACTGGTAGACATGTCTATCCACAACCTTCTATCTTATATGACACTGGTAGATATGTCTATCCACAACCTTCTATCTTATATGACACTGGTAGATATGTCTATCCACAACCTTCTATCTCATATGACACTGGTAGATATGTCTATCCACAACCTTCTATCTTATATGACACTGGTAGATATGTCTATCCACAACCTTCTATCTCATATGACACTGGTAGATATGTCTATCCACAACCTTCTATCTTATATGACACTGGTAGATATGTCTATCCACAACCTTCTATCTTATATGACACTGGTAGATATGTCTATCCACAACCTTCTATCTCATATGACACTGGTAGATATGTCTATCCACAACCTTCTATCTTATATGACACTGGTAGATATGTCTATCCACAACCTTCTATCTTATATGACACTGGTAGATATGTCTATCCACAACCTTCTATCTCATATGACACTGGTAGATATGTCTATCCACAACCTTCTATCTTATATGGCACTGGTAGACATGTCTATCCACAACCTTCTATCTTATATGACACTGGTAGATATGTCTATCCACAACCTTCTATCTCATATGACACTGGTAGATATGTCTATCCACAACCTTCTATCTTATATGACACTGGTAGATATGTCTATCCACAACCTTCTATCTCATATGGCACTGGTAGGCATGTCTATCCACAACCTTCTATCTTATATGACACTGGTAGATATGTCTATCCACAACCTTCTATCTTATATGACACTGGTAGATATGTCTATCCACAACCTTCTATCTCATATGACACTGGTAGATATGTCTATCCACAACCTTCTATCTTATATGACACTGGTAGATATGTCTATCCACAACCTTCTATCTTATATGACACTGGTAGATATGTCTATCCACAACCTTCTATCTTATATGACACTGGTAGATATGTCTATCCACAACCTTCTATCTCATATGACACTGGTAGATATGTCTATCCACAACCTTCTATCTCATATGACACTGGTAGATATGTCTATCCACAACCTTCTATCTCATATGACACTGGTAGACATGTCTATCCACAACCTTCTATCTCATATGGCACTGGTAGACATGTCTATCCACAACCTTCTATCTCATATGACACTGGTAGACATGTCTATCCACAACCTTCTATCTCATATGACACTGGTAGACATGTCTATCCACAACCTTCTATCTCATATGGCACTGGTAGGCATGTCTATCCACAACCTTCTATCTCATATGGCACTGGTAGATATGTCTATCCACAACCTTCTATCTCATATGGCACTGGTAGACATGTCTATCCACAACCTTCTATCTCATATGACACTGGTAGACATGTCTATCCACAACCTTCTATCTCATATGGCACTGGTAGACATGTCTATCCACAACCTTCTATCTCATATGGCACTGGTAGACATGTCTATCCACAACCTTCTATCTCATATGACACTGGTAGATATGTCTATCCACAACCTTCTATCTCACATACTTTTAATCAATTCCAACACAGATGATCTTCCATGCTATGATGTCAAACTGTCCAACATCTTCTCTTTCTTTCTCCCTCTGCCTCTCCAATTGTTGTAACTGGGATATTATATGGTGAGGCCCCAATCGCATACAACTCTCATACCACTGTCCAAAAGCCATGATGGAAGTCTTTTACTAAAAATGTCAAACCATAACCCACCAACTCACCTATAAGCTGTCAAATGATTCCCCCCCCCCCTATACAACTCACTAATCACTTGTCAAATCACCCCATACAACTTCCCAATCACTTGTGAAATCACATCCACACAACTCTCCAAACATCTGTCAAACCAACCCATACATTTCCCCAAACATTTGTCAAATCCCTTCATACAACTTCCCAATCAGTTGACAAATCATCCCATACAACTTACTATCAAAGAAATTAGCAATCTGTAGTTCTGTTTATCGTTCTTTAAAATCAAAGCACTTGCATGTAGCCCCATATGTCAAATCACATACTCTGCAAATCACCCCAAACAACTCATCAATCAAACGTTAAATCACCCTACACAACTCACCTATCATAGAAATGAGCAATTCGTAGTTATGTTCATCGCTCTTTAAACCTGAAAGCACTTGCATATAGCTGGACATGACATCTGACACCTCAACCTGTCGCTGTAAACATTAAGAGACATCTTAGTTTTCACTGACTTCACAAATATCATTGTCACTTATGAGAAAATACATAAAATGGGATGAATTCAAGAGGAGTGAAGAAATAAGAGAAATGTCTGGGCAACCGCGGTAACAACAGTTATAAAAGAGAGCAGACGGCACTATATCCACTGCATATTTGGCTCCCAATGTTAGTAATAGGCTCAGATAAATAAAAAGGCAAGGTTAGGTTTACTTTAATCTCCCCAAAAAGAGTAGGTCACTTTTTAATTCAAAAGTTTGTTGGGCTAGCTGTTCGACTTTCCTGAAGGTTACGGGTGTGTTCCAAAGGCAATTCTAGACACAGATAAACAGACAATAAGCAAACTGACATACATTAAATATGCTGACTGTCCATGATTCACTTCCATATACGAGGACTAGCTGGAAGGGCTGTAGGGTCTCATTAATAGCTGATGTACTAAACATCATTATTATTAATGAGAAAATGGAAAGTGTTCTAACAGCACATATATTACACACACAAAAAACAAGGACAAACTACAACAGCCATTATCATTAGAAACAAGTTTAACTAGACACACAACAGATTTTTACTTAAGTGCATTTTCAAGATTTATTTGTCCCTTTACAATATGCCAAAGGCATAAATGTGAATTCCTACTCCAAACAGGTCAAGATTAAGTACTACTTTTCATGCAATGTCTTCATATTATGTCAATGTTCAGATGTGATTTTCTCAAAACAAGTTATTTAGTGCTTAAGTGACTTTGGCATGGTTCCAGTGATATAATGTGAAATAAATTCATGAATTCCAGTACTGATGGAAACTGAAAGAGAGACTAACAATAAAGATAATGGACAGATGGAATCAGTGAGTTCCTAGGAACCCTAATTTATAAAGCACACAGACAGGCACTCTGGCATTGCTTAACCCTTTCACCCCAGTAACCAAGAAAAAAAACAATGCCAAAGACCCACCTTTTTGAAACTTCAAGTTTCAGTAAAAAAATATTCCTTTTAGGACTGCAGCTGTGAATGGTGTGGATCACCTCAAAAAACAGACTGCAAGAATGATGAGATGAGTCGTCAGATGAAATACTAAATGAGATTGGATGAAATAATAGATGAAATGAGATGAGATATGAGATGACATGCTATGAGATGGTAAGATATGAGAAGATGTGAGATGTTATGAGATAAAATGATATGACATTTGAATGTCATGAAATGAGATGAGGTGTTGACGTTACCTGCTCAGGGCTGCAATTATGAATGGTGTGGATCATCCCAACAATAGACTGCAGGATGATGTGTTGGATCTGTGACTTCTGTGCTGGGCTGGAGTTGCTGCAGCAGGCAGCCCTCCCGGACAACACACCCAGCAAAACATCCAGTGTAGCAGGAGTGACAGTAAACGTTGCATTTGTCTGAGAATATTAAGAAAAAAATATGAGAACTTCCTGGTCATAAGGCTTTTTTTTTTCCAATCACCTTTATAGAGCAGGCTGGCAAATTGTGTTGTGGCTTATAGGCTTAGCTGCAAGATCTGTGCCTTTCAGCCTAATACATCCAATCCAAGTTCAGCAAACACTTAACTAGTCACCTTTTATGACATGCTTGTTAACTCTTTCAGTCCCAGAGGGTTTAGCATCACAGGCTCAAGGGTTAGTCAAGAGAGATGAAAAATCAACCCATCTTGCATTCATTGGGCCTCTAGGTAGGAACCTATGAACGTATGATGCGTTTCTTGGGATTGAAAGAGTTCAGGGATTGTGGGTCTATTCTCCCCCATTCCCACCCCTAAAATGAGGCCCTGGAACCCACATTAGGAATCAGGTAGTAAATATCATAGGTAGGAAGACACTAACTTACTTAAAATTTGACCTGTCAACAGATAAGGGCAAAATGCTAGATGGGTCTTCATGACCAATTCTGAATCCTTTTGGGGGAAAAAGTTTGTTTATTCCTTTATTATCATAACTTAAACATATCAAAACTTAATACTAAACATAAATTTGATTTCATCAGCTAAAATAATATTACATAAAGTAAAATTTAAATTTACCAATGACCCGGACATGACTGCACCAAACATGTGAAGAAGACAGAGCTGGAGTTCTCCTGAAATACTCGGCTTTTGAAAACATTCTGAAATTCAACAGAATAATATTAATTACAGCAACGTCATAAATATTTGAAAACATTCTGAAATTCAACAGAATACTATAATTTACAGCAATGTCATAAATTTTTGAAAACATTCTGAAATTCAACAGAATAATATTAATTACAGCAACATCATAAATTTGTGAAAACATTTCCAAATTTATAACTTTGTATCTTTCTTACTAAATGTTTTGAAAGATGTTATCATATATAACACTTCTTTTTATATTCTAGTTTGTAAATGTACCATTGTCCATTCAAGGAGAAAGAGACGAAGAAGAAATATCAGACACATTTTTGTTTTATAAACAACACACACATAATTAATACTATACCATGAAAAAATGGAATGACTTCATTATGCACAAGGGCTGGCTTGGATAAAAGTTGTTCAACATCTACAGTCCACCTGGAGACAGGTTTAGACAAGTAAGTTAACTCTAGCAGTGAGCAGTGACTGATTGTATGTGTTAGGATACACAAATCTGACTAAATGGATATCTTCTTCTTCTTTGCGTTCACGGACTGTAAACTCCCACAGAAAGTTCTTGTTGTTCGTCCACTTGTGGACCGCAGCCCTTTTTCAGAACCTGAGTATTGCGTGTGCATCTGTTTGACAGATATGACTCGTGTGCAGACTGTTGGTTCTTTGCCTCTCAGGCAGATGCACTCCAACTTCGAAAGGAAGCTCCCAATTAGTTGACTCTTATGACATGCTTTTGTGTAGATAGTGGGTCTATTCTTTTTTTCCCTATAATAGGGCCCCGGAACTCACACTGGGATAAGTGGATATGATGCAGATATAAAGAGCATGTGATTAACAGAATGGGGGGGGGGGGGGATATAAAGATTTGTGATTAATGTGTTGTGAGACAGATACACAGCTCATTAATGGGATGTGAGATAGACAGGTAGTTTTGTGATTAATGGCATGCAAGACAGATATCTAGATACACAGTATATGATTAATGGGATTCAGAGAGATACATAGGTATGTGACTAATGGAATGGGAGACAGATATTTAGATATGAGATTAGTGGAATATGATATGTACATAGGTGTACTAAGTAATAGACATTGCACTGCAGGGAAGGCCTGGCCCCTAGCCTCAGCTGGCAGCTGGTTTAGGAGGAAAGCTCTGGCAGGCAGACAGAGCACCGTCATTCTGATTCGGGAGCTTCTGCAGCACGCTTTATATCAAATGTACTAGTGTTACCTTTCCTCTGGAGTAAACAAGGCAGACTGAGAGAGGGGCCATGGTGCATGGGCAACACAAGGTCTCTACAATACTTCGCAGGCTTTGTGCTATGGAGAGGAGGGACTTCCACAAACTACATGTGATGGCATCAACGGCTATGAAATCAAATGGGCTAACTATGGTAGGCTTTTCTTAATCTGGGCGGGTATTGCCAATCACACTCGCCATCACCATGGGTTGTGATTCCCATGCCTCATCATAGCACAACATAACACTATCGTCTGGGAAGCTGCAAAAAATTACTATGTATATATGTATATATATATATATATATATATATATATATATATATATATATATATATATATATATATATATATATATATATATATATATATATATATACGTGAGAGACTAATGGAATGTCTTCTTCTTCTTCATCCATGAAAGCTAAAACGGGAAGTCCTGGTTGTTCAACCATTTGAACTTAAGCTTTGTGCCAGGGCCTGAGATTTGCACGTACATCCGTTTTACTGGCTTATTGTACTGTGTACAGTTGGTTGTTCCTTGCCACTCAGGCAGATGCATTCCGACTTCGATGTAAGCTCCCAATTAATTGACTCGTATGCTTTTGTGTGTATGCAGTTGGTCTATTCTTGTTTTCCCCACAATGTTGAATGCTGAATCAACATCACAGCACTCAGGACACTTCCATAAGTGCTCTATCCCCATCTTCAGCAGCAAGCGAAAAGTTCCAATTGGGATGGTACCAGTAACTGTCTGATTGTATATCCATCTCACCATTCTCTTGAGTGCTGAGCATCAACCTGATCTCCTGGTAACTCCCCCGCAGCGCCATTCTCCTCAGACCGTAATGATCTAATTGTGCCTCCGCACTGTCCACTTACTCCCAAAGGGTCCTCACAACATCTAGCTTGTCAAAAATGAATTCACCATCAAGCGGTGCAGAACCGGCCAGTCTATCTGCCTGCTCATTTCTTGACATACCACCATGACCTGGAGAAAATATCTAAAGGACACTAACTACCCAGGACCTCTAAAGTGATGTTTGCATTTTCCCCCCACAATGGCGCCCCCAGTACCCATACAGGGATAATGGGATGTGAGGTAAATATACATTTGTGATTAACCCTTTTGCTGCTATGGAGGTATATCGCCGCATTCCCGGATACTGCTACGCACATCGTTGGACATTATCCAGTTTATTGGCCATCGCTGCGTAAAACACGTTTACGACTTCCCTTACAGACTTTCAAGGGCCATATTCTCGGGGGTCAAAGGGCAATAAACATTATGTTTGGTTGGTTGATAGCTAACTGTATGGTTAGTTTAAAGACCTCCCAAAGTCTCCAAAGATCATGGTCCTTGATGTTCTAAATTAATTCTATTGATGAAATTCTCCCATTCCACCATCACAGACCATTCACCATCATTTTTCTTGGTCTTCCTTTTCTACCACTGATCTTTCAAGTTATCACAATGTTCTCCACTGCCTCTCTTCCTATTATTTAACCAAGAAACAGTCATTGCCTATTTCTTATAGTTGAATATAATATTCTAGTTGCATTAGCCTCTTCCAGACATGCACTGCTCTTCTTCCTCTTATTTTTTTCTTCGTTCATCTGAAGATGAAAATGCATTGTGCCCATTTACAAACTGGCTGCGATATCTGCACTTTTTGGCTGACACATTTGATTTCTGCAGTCATTTGTTGCCCGGGTTAGCCTTTTCCGAGGAAAACACTGAAGAAAAAAAGGGCACACAAGTGATTCAAGCTCAATACACCGATCCTTACAAATACTTTCTCCAGACTAAGATGGATCGCATAAAGTAAAGTTAGTTGTTTATCCTACACAGAATTTCACAAACCAGTTCCAGCAATTGTGGGCTGTTTGTGGTTTTACTAGGCAATTTTACATTCCATTGTTTGCCATCCATCCATGTGTTGAGGGGATCCTCATGTTTGTGGTTTTACTAGGCAATTTTACATTCAGTTGTTTGCCATCCACCTATGTGTTAAGGGGATTCTCATGTTTGTGGTTTTACTAGGCAATTTTACATTCAGTTGTTTGCCATCCACCCACGTGTTGAGGGGATCCTCACAGAAAGCATACTAACAGTGCACTATATTAGTCAGGTGATAAGATGCAACTCTGTAAAAGTTAGGCTGGACTTGGGGTTGGCTATCTCATCCTATTTTACGCTATAACCACAATAATCAACCAACTACAAAAAAGAAAAAGTTGAAATTGCTTTCTTAACAGTTCAACAGTCATACTATTGTTAAAATCTAATACAAAGCAGTCAGCTGCCACATCATTACCAGCTAAATCAAACCCTGCATGTTGGAATTTTAAAACTGTATTTTTAACTTCTAAGCCATAGATGCAAAAATGATTGTAAGAAGAAAACTAAACCCAAATATGACCACAATACACCTACCCCTTCAACCGCTTTCTCCAGACTGAGTAAGGATCGTACAAACATTCCAGAAAGTGCATGACAAGCTTGACAAAAGAGATTACAGTGTTAGAATACACTGGATCAGGTGATGCTCCCGTCTGACTGCAGTGCTGTGCAAAGAAAAATATGAGGAAATCCCTTAAATTAGGCTGAGTAACAGTGCAATGCATGGACGGCATTGTATGGTAGAGGTGTGGACATGTTGTGACCAGTGGGGGAGAATGACATTCGTACAGGTCAAAAGGGGGAAAGGTGGAATGACATTTGTACAGGTCAAAAGGGTGAAGACATTCATACAGCTCAAAAAGGTGAAAGGGGGAATGACATTCATACATGTAAAAGGGTGAAAAGGGGAAGACATTCGTACATATCAAATGGGTGAAAAAGGGGGGGGGGGAGATTTGAACATGTCAGAGGGGTGAATGGGGTATAATGCTGTGACATATAAAAAATGTGGGAGAAATTGTCATTATGACATTGACAAATATGGGACAAGATGTCTGATATATTTAAAAAGTGGGGGAGAAGATGTCATTCTGATATGGGTATGACTCAAAATAACATTCTCACATGAAACCAAATGAGTGAGAAGGAGTCATTCCCACATGAAGTAAAAAGAGCGTGGGGAATAACATTCTGATGTGGTCAAAGATGGTAGAACTGATGACATTATTCTGATGTGGTCAAAGATGGTAGGACTGATGATGATATTCTGATGTGGTCAAAGATGGTAGGACTGATGATGATATTCTGAAGTGGTCAAAGATGGTAGGACTGATGATGATATTCTGATGTGGTCAAAGATGGTAGGACTGATGATGATATTCTGAAGTGGTCAAAGATGGTAGGACTGATGATGACATTCTGATGTGGTCAAAGATGGTAGGACTGATGATGACATTCTGATGTGGTCAAAGATGGTAGGACTGATGATGACATTCTGATGTGGTCAAAGATGGTAGGACTGATGATGACATTCTGATGTGGTCAAAGATGGTAGGACTGATGATGACATTCTGATGTGGTCAAAGATGGTAGGACTGATGATGACATTCTGATGTGGTCAAAGATGGTAGGACTGATGATGATATTCTGAAGTGGTCAAAGATGGTAGGACTGATGATGATATTCTGAAGTGGTCAAAGATGGTAGAACTGATGATGACATTCTGATGTGGTCAAAGATGGTAGGACTGATGATGACATTCTGATGTGGTCAAAGATGGTAGGACTGATGATGACATTCTGATGTGGTCAAAGATGGTAGGACTGATGATGATATTCTGATGTGGTCAAAGATGGTAGGACTGATGATGACATTCTGATGTGGTCAAAGATGGTAGGACTGATGATGACATTCTGATGTGGTCAAAGATGGTAGACTGATGATGACATTCTGATGTGGTCAAAGATGGTAGGACTGATGATGATATTCTGAAGTGGTCAAAGATGGTAGAACTGATGATGACATTTTGATGTGGTCAAAGATGGTAGGACTGATGATGACATTCTGATGTGGTCAAAGATGGTAGGACTGATGATGACATTCTGATGTGGTCAAAGATGGTAGGACTGATGATGACATTCTGATGTGGTCAAAGATGGTAGGACTGATGATGACATTCTGATGTGGTCAAAGATGGTAGGACTGATGACATTCTGATGTGGTCAAAGATGGTGGGACTGATGATGACATTCTGATGTGGTCAAAGATAGTAGGACTGATAATGACATTCTGATGTGGTCAAAGATAGTAGGACTGATGATGACATTCTGGTGTGGTCAAAAAATCGTACATGTGGTGAACACGGTTGCGGTGAGGATGACACTGTGACATTTGATAAAAAGGTTGAGGATGACGCTGACATTCGGTGAAAAGGAAAATTACCTTCGCATAAGTTACATAATGCCCACCCCGCTGACTTTATAAAAATGTTACTTTGCCTTCCCCCACACTTTCCCATTTCTTTTTCACCACAAGCTTTAGTTAAGAGTTTATGCTTCATTTAGCGATGAAATAAGAAGTTTTATATTTATGTGTTTGTTCTTTCCCATTAATTTTGTATTTTAAATTATTTTTTTTTAAACACTTACTTTTGTGATCACAGATTGAGCACATGTCACAGTGTGGTTGACAAAATGACCAGCAGCCACCAGGGACACATTATCATAGTTCCTGCAAATGTATGGTAACATGCAGCAAGTGGAAATGAAATGAATTCACATTAAACCCTCTCGTTGCATAAGAATCTTAACAAAATTATCTTTTATCACAATTTTTTTTTTCTATTTAAAAAAGCATCACTATAATTCGGTGAAACTCTACACTAAGAAAAGCACAAAACATTTGGAGTATATAGGCAGTTTTCAGAAGGTCAAAGTCCTAGACCATTGGCAGGTAGATAGGAAGGCCTCTACTTCTTTCATGCAATGCTTCAAAGTGCAACAAATTTTATTTTCACATTCGCTGCAAATATACTCATGGATCACAATACTGTGAAACGCATATGAACTGAGTTATAATTATTTAAATGACATTATGGCAGTACATGACCTATCCATTTGACTATTCAACATAAATGTGAATATATTACTTCCTAAGCATGTGAAATTTGATGTTTTCCACAGTTCGTGTCAATCCATTAACTGTATGCTTTGAATCAATGTTTTTTTTAAATATATATCTATATATATAAAAATCAATGTTTGTGTGTTTGTTTATGAGCTATAGACTCAGAAACTACTAAACCGATTTAGCTGAAATTTTCAGGATATGTTTGTTTTGATACCGGATGTTCACCCATCATGGTTTGAAATTCAACCTGTCATTATTAGAGACAGTGTGCGACAATTTTTGGGAAAATCTTCGAAACTAATATTTACATTTTTAGTGACAGTTAATTATAGCCAGGTTAGTAAATGCGCATGCGCCGTAGTCAGAACGCAAGACTTCCACCAGTCGCCGGCGAGATACGTACAACCAACGCCTTCTCTAATAAATAGAGTAGGCCGTGGTACAGCAAATAAGACTATCTATATATCTGTGCAGGCAATGATTGCCACAATAACCATATTAAACACGATTTCTATTTTCTGTTTTTTTTTTTTTTCAAACAACCTTCGATGGGTTGGAAAGTAGCCGATGGATTGGAAGGGAAAGGGGGGGGGGGGGCCATCAAGGCCTATCTCGACGTCGGCGCAGACATTGACTGCGACATTAACCATGTTAGACACGTGCGATTTCTATTGTTGTGCCATTTCAATAATATATCTGTGTAATGACCCTGCTTTGCATGGTCCTCACGATTACATAGTGGCAAGCAGAAAGTCCGTGCAACAAGGGACAGCACGAGATACTTGTGCCTAGTCGAGGAAGCGAGGGAAAGCCCGAGCTAGCCTCGTGGTCAGTTGATCATCAGAAGTCAGAGAAGACGGTAGCATTTTCTGGGTAGTTTGAATATTGCACGAGGTACTAGTGTTTGAACATGTTGCGTGCGAGAGAAGTATAATTAGTTGTGGAAACATGTGGAACAAATGTGACCGAATAAACTGACAGTATGCACCAAGAAGCTGAGCGGCATTTGTGTTGTCAACCCTAGACGTTAAAGCAGTGAAAGTTTTGTAGCAGTAAACATCCAGAGAGTGAGCCGTGATGAAAGCCAATAGTAGTAAGCCAAAGCGCAGTCCAAGTCAAGCCAAGGTCTATTACAATCTGGATTATCTGTCTATGAGAAAACAATTGCCTGCTGTTTTCAGTTGTATTATAATCGGGACACTGTAATAGGGACATACATCTCAAATAGTTTTGTTCTCTTTTCGTTTCTCTGATGAAGTCGCTGCTTGGTCGAATGGTTAGATCACTGGGCTCCTGTCCGGGAGACCAGGGTTCGAATCCGCAGTAGTGTTTTTTTTTATCCAGGGCTAAAATAAAATCCTCACCTGCACTGTTGTGGCAACAGCACTAGCCATGTGGCCCTTAATACTTAAAAAAAAAAAGGACAGGTATGTGGGTAAATCAGTTGATAATTAAATTTGACCATTTCGCATTCTTATGATTTCATTTTTAAACTTTACAATTGCATGGTTAGGCTGAAATTTCATAGCTTTCCATTTATTTTCATTTAGATTTAATTATTTCATCTTAGTTGGAATTTTAAGCTGTGCTGTTTGCCATAGCGTTCATTTCCTAATTATGGTGTATTTTTCCTGTTTTCATTTGCTTTTCAATTTGTTTTTTTTTTCTCCCAACTACTTCAATGAGGGAAAGAGAAGTCGGTGAATTTGGAGGGGGGGGGAGGTGCAAACTGTTCACTGAGAGAGCTTTAAGTCACAGTAACTGCTTTACCCACTCAAAGGAGCAGCAGCAGTAGTAGTTGTGGTTGGGCTGTTAGACCGTAGTGCTCTCACGTGAAGACCGCCGGTAAGGTTATGGCATTCTTCTGTCGGGAAGCGAAATTATACATCCTAACCTGACCTGTCGGTGGCGACAGCACTAGCTATGCGGCACCAAATTTTCTGGCTCACGACTCCCTGTCTACTCCGATGGTAAAACAGATTGCTGTTACATTTTTTTAGCTACTGTGGTGGTGGTCGTGGTAGTAGTTGTAATGGTACTTGAAGGATGATGTGGTAAATATTACACTAGCCCCATTTACTACCTATTACAATTCCTGCTCCCCATTTTAGTCCGGATGGACAGGGATGTCAATGTCAGTTACAACAACAAAAAAATATCGCCAGGTGATGATTTTCAAATCCTTCGAAGAGGGAGAGAGCAGTAGTCGGTGGAAGAGGGGAGGGGAGGTGTGTAATGACCTAAATTTAAGAGAACTTAAAGAGCTTTACACGTGATTTTCAAGTTCTCATTACTTAATTTGTTTATATTTTACTAACGCCACCTCCGCTATTCAAATTTTTTACGACTGACTTTGTTATTTACAAGTACAGCTGTAGCTTTACTTCGGTCTCCTATAAAAATACAAATGTTTTAGCATGTGATAACCAAATAACCATTTTTGTTACTGTGCTAATAACACCATTTAAACGAGCACTAATATAAAGACACAATTATATGGTGCGTTTTCTAAAGTTTTAAAAAACAGACTATCTCTATATCTGTGCAGAGAATGATTGCGACATTAACTATATTAGACACGAGCGATTTCCATTGTCTTTCTTTTCCAAAAACCTTTGATGAGGGAGAGAGTAGTAGGTGGATTTAGTTGTGGTTGGGGGGGGGGGGGGGAATCAAAGACTATTTCTATATCTGAGCAGACAATGATTGTATTAGACACGTGCGACTTCTATTTTCTTTCATTTCCATTTAGCCAAACTATGCCACTGCAACGCGTGGCCGGGTACAGCTAGGATACAATAAAAACTAGCTCTTTGTTTATAATTGTTTTTCTACAAGGACATGATTATTAACAGGTTGCATGCCAAATTTCAACGATTTACACCAAAAAGTTACTGTTACTGATTTTTAAAGTTTGGCAAAAAACAATTTTACGCGCTATTGTCATATCTGCTCTTCAGATCTAACAGCTTCTGCAGCATGCTTTGTCTCAAGCATATTAGTATTACATTTCTTTTGTAGTAAACATAGTTAACAAAGTATGCCAAGCGAGGGATCATGCTGTATGAGCAACACATGGATTTTACCACACTGCCCAGGCATTTTGCAATGGAAAGGACCAACTTCCTCCCCGACCTAAATTGGTATCACCATGTATTGTGATTCACATGCGTCTACATGACATAATGGAACATATTTGTCTGGAAAACTGAAAGGTGTCAACAAAATAAGTAAATGCATTTATCTGTTACCATCCACGAGATATTCTGTGCAAAACAACACAATTTATCATCATCTTTTTTGCACTGTTTTACATCACCTAGGTATCATAGTTGACTTCCCTGTCTGATTCCATTCTGTGACATCTTGTCAACATCCTGTATGGAGTCTAGTTCTGCTTCTGCAGCCTCCTCATCAACTTTTATGGGAGGGTTTCTCTTTGAAGTCCTTGCTTCCTCAGACCATTTGTTTAACATTACAGAGCCTGCTTTGTTATTCAGTGTTCAAAATGCACCTAATATATTTCAACCTCTTTTTCTTGTAATAGTTGATACTAGCTGTCTAGGCATTTCTCTAATTTCAAAACCTTTCTTGGATTCATTCCATTTAGTATTTATTAGAATCCTTAAGAATATGTTTCTGAATGTGTTAAATTTGCGTTCAATAAAGTACATTATATGCTTTGAGCAAAAAAGGTACATAAAGATCATGCACTGAAACAACAAATTCATATACTTATATGCTTATTTTGTCTGTGAATAGGTTTACTGTTTTTATTTGTGGCAAGTTTTTGTTTCTGACAAAAGATAGCCTTTGCATTTTCCTCCACAAGCAGAACGAAAGGATATAGTTCCATAACTCAGTTGAGAACTTGTGGTGCCTTATGCTATTAATTGTTTGCGCAACTACTGAGCTGTTATAACTGCTACTTCCATCCGTGATATTTCTAGTGTCAAACTGTAATTTTCTTGCTTTTTTTTTTTTAACTGTCTATGATAACAGCCATATCTGGAAGCTAAAAAAACTAACCATAGGAACTTACCCTTCACTTAATGTTTGGAAGTCTGGATCAAAGTACTGACTATACACTTCAGCAAACCCTTTTGTGAACTTCAGCAGCAAGTCTGTGTTATTCTTTAAATGACAAAAATCACCCAAGTAAGTGAGAAGTAATACACACAACACAAATTATGACTATGAAGTTCAAAAGAGGGAAATACAAAGGCAGAAGGAAAGGCATTTGTTGATATTATAAAGACATCGGCAATCAATAAGTAATGTGATCAACATTACGCCAGCCACTTTTACTTCCCCTGACATTTTATGGGATCCATTTTCAGCTTGTTGAAGATTCTACGGAATTCCATTCGAAATTATTGATCAACTTTGTCGACTTCCAAAAAGCCTTCGACAGTATCCATCGTCCAACACTCTGGAAATTGCTTAACATCTATGGTTTCCCCATCAAATATATCAACATCATAAAATCTTTTTATAATGAAACACGATGCTGTGTAAGAACTGATTCCGGCAATTCTGACTGGTTCCCGGTGAAAACAGGAGTGAAGCAAGGCTGTGTCCTATCGCCGATGCTTTTTGGTATAGCAATCGACTGGGTCATGCGCAAGTGCATAAATAACGCAAATTTAGGCATTACATGGGTTGACAAAATTCTGGAAGACCTAGACTTCGCCGACGACATAGCACTCCTGAGTTCAGAACACACAGACGCCCAAGAAAAAATCAATCGACTCCAGAATTTCTCAGAACAAATTGGACTCCAAATTAACACCGCAAAAACAAAATTCTAGACCTTACCAACAGTTCAGTTGATATCACGCTGAACAACAACAGCCTTGAAAAAGTCAAAAGTTTCACTTATCTAGGGAGCAAGATGTCATCTACAGGAGATACCGCACCAGAAATACCATTTAGAATAGCACTGGCATCTAGTGCCTTCAATAAACTGTCCAACATCTGGAAATCAAAGACACTTAGCAAACACACAAAACTCAAGATCTTCAATTCTTGTGTGATTCCAGTACTAACCTATGGATGCGAGAGCTGGAAATCAACGAAAACTCTAGACACAAAATTAGAGTTTTGAAAATAAATGCCTTAGAAGAATACTAAATTTCAAATGGTCAGATTTCTGAACCAATACACAAATAAGGCAAGAATCCAGGCAAGAGTATGTGTCTAATTTTATACGAAAACGCCACTGGAACTATGTCGGCCACGCCCTTAGAATGGATAAATCAAGACTTCCTTACCAAGCCCTCATTTGGACACCACATGGGAAAAGATCTCGTGGAAGACCAAGGGAAACCCTACGTAGAACTATCATCAGAGAAGGCTCGCTCATGGGCCACTCAAACATTCAAGACCTACAACAGATTGCAACAACCGCTATGCATGGAGAGTCATGACCTCTGCCCTATGTGCCGCACTCGACACAAAAGGAAAGACTAACTAACTAACTAATTTTCAGCTGGGTCAACCTGGGAACCCTAGATCAAGTTTAAAAAATATGCACTGTGCAGATTCAACACTTTGGATGGGTCTCTCTGCAGAACAGCTAGACACCTGCACACAGCACCAACTCTAGCAATGATCCTGAGAGGCCTCTGTATAAATTGCATTCATTAATTGAAAAACCTCTGTGTTAAACAAAAACAAGACCTTCACAGAGAGAAGCAAATGGCTTATTCCACGTCATCCCAGAGTCACCACTTCAGCCTTTTGTCAGGGAGGCAACTTTCAGACATTGCGCTCCCATGGCTTTCTGGTACTGAAAGAATGCAGCTAAAAGAGTGAAAATCAGACACATCAACTAAGCCAGTAATTACTTTCTTTCGCAGTAAGGAGCTCTAATGTCAAATCAGTACTGTTGTATGGACAGGAAACATGAAGAACATCTAAGGCAATTACTAATAAACTACAAACATTCATTAAATGATACCTGCATAGAATAAAGGGGATTCAATGGTATGATACATAATTTTTTGGGTTTTATAGAAGTAGAATACAGGAGTAAAGATGGAGTTATAACTACTGTGAGTATCAGCAAATATTTATGGATTTATGTCGCAATGGCCTCAAGGGGTCCCTACTGTGTTTAGTCGTGTCTGTGGATTATGGGTTATGTAAAGCAGATTCGGAATTCCACAACACGATTTTGCTGTAGACAATTTATAAGTGGATTAATTGATCATTTTTAGAACAGTATGAGCGTTAAACCAATCAAAAAAAAGCAAATTTGTCATCATGTAACAGGAGATTTGCAGAACAGCATTCTCATCGCAGCATGCCAGAAAGCCATTTGTTCCAATACCAACTTTCCACCTTGTGAACTATGATACTTAGGGTATTCTTTATATTCTATGTACACAGTCATTCTGCTAGACTCCTGTCCCATGAACCATCCCTTCCATTGCTGTTCAATTAAAAATTTAAAAGGATACTTAACTCTTTGAGTCCCAAGGAACGCATCATACGTTCATGGCTTCCTACCTAGAAGCCTAATGAACGCATGATGCGCCGATTGTATGACTTTATTTACTACCCCCTGGGCCTGTGATGCTAAACCCCCTGGCACTCAAAGAGTTAAAGATGTGAGAAGTTCCAGTGAATCAAAAGGCGAAGAAGAAACATTGGAAAGAACACATGCTGAGAAAACCTGAGAACAATATAACTAAAATGTCTTTGCACTAGAAACAACTGGGCAGACCAAAAAGAGACAGACCTTCCCTCCCCCCCCCCCCACAACCCAAACCCCCCCCCCCCTCCCAAATTAAGAAGGGATCTAGAGGGTGAAGTTAAATGGTAGGGAGGAAATGGGGTGAATGTCATGCAATAGCAAAGGATAGGAGGATTTGGCAGGAGTTGGTCGAGGACTCATGCTATGTTAAGGGATCAAAAGCTAAAGAAGAAGAAACAGGTGTGAGAATCTACTTCATTGTACATGTTTTCTATATTTTTATATATTGCCCAGTCTCTGTCCACAAAGTGGCTGTGTACAAAGTCCAGAGCTCCTGCACCGACCCACCAGAGTCATCAAAACATACTGGCAATATTACTGCACATATAGTTTCCTTAAAGTAATGAGACTAGCACAGTTCCTTCTCTTCAAACTCCCAATAGAGCATAGGCCCTCAGCCTACTCATGCCATGTCGTTCTATCCTTTACTGTCACATGCAGCTGTCTCCATGTCCTTCCCATCTTTTTAACTGTACTCTCTAGTTTCCTTCTTTATGTGTTTCTTTGTCTTCCTTTATTTCTATGCCCCTGTGGGTTCCAGTGCACAAACATTCTAGTTATATTGTTCTCAGACTTTCTCAGCATGTTAGTTAGTTAGTTAGTTAGTTGGGTTATCATCACTGCACTCCGGACATGTCCATAGGTGCTCAGATCCTCCCCTCAGTATGAACCCCAACGTCCGATGGCTAATAGTACCAGTTCTATGTTGATTAACAAGTCTTCTGGCGTGTCTGGTGTGCGTGTGTCAGCATGTGTTCTTTCCAATGCCAGTGTCTTTTCTTCACCTCTTAGTCCACTGAAACGTGTTTGGTTCTCTTCCAAAGCTCTACATTAGTTTTACATTTTAACAAAATCTCAGTCAGAATAGTAATAGTAGACCAACAGGTCAAACCTCAGATACCGCATTCAACCTCCAATGAAGTTATAATGATGACATCCGTGCCAGTCTAGTATAACCTGTGCGGGTAAGGAAGTATTCTGAATTTGTATAAAGCAGCAGACTTAATTAAATTATAGTTGTAGAGACTGACGGCTGTGAAAATAGTACTAGAGAGTACGTAGCAAAGCTAGCAGTAGCAGTCAACTTCCTTCAGTTCCTAAATAAACTATATAAAAAGACGTGAAAAGACTATTTCTTTAATCAAATGCACAATAGTTCAAGAATTTCATATACGTACTGATTCTAGAAAAAGATTCCATTTTGCAGACAAATCTTGTCGCCTGACGTCTTCGTTCATGCTGTGAAAAACAAGACCATTAACCACTAACAACAAATGAACAACATATCTCCTCTGACTTCATCTTAACACACCGGAAGAACACAGAGACTTCCGGTCAAGTCATCAGAAGGGGGCGGGTCTTTGGGAAATACCCTTGTTTAGTTTCCGCCTTTCTTTCTTTCTTCACCTTTTTTTTAACGTTATAATTATGTAAAATAGATACAAAGAAGATACGGAAGCTGAAGTATTTTGATCATATCAAGCGCCACAACGGATTGGAATCAATTATAGCAGAAGGCATGGTACCAGGAAGGAGGGGCAGGGGCCGACCGACGCTAAGATGGGCACAGGAAATAAGCGACTCCTTGAGTGTGAAAGTACATGAGGCGGGAGAACTGGCAAGAGACCGAGTTTCTTTCAGGCAGGCTGTGACGAGAGCGACGTTCTGCAAATGACCTGCTACATGATGATGATAAGATACAAACAGCCAGTTTTTACACTTAGCTGTGAATCCCGGACAATTAAGTCAGGCCAAACAATAGCTTGAGGCCTCAGAAGCGGGATTTTACAGAAGAATTCTCAGATTTCCTTGGACTAAAAAAAAAAAAAAAAAGATTTTCTCAAAGAGACGAGGGTTCGATGACGATTTATCACAAACATCAGAAAGAGACAGTCATTATTTTGTTTGTGGTCATATTATGAAGAAAAAATAATTTGAACAGGTTGTGATCGCTGGAAAGATCTGGGTGGAGGGAACCGATAAATACTGTTGAACATCGCAATTTGTGGAGAGGCACGATCGTCTACGCCAGGTCAACTGATGATGATGAGACTAGTCGTTCTTTATGTTGCTTTTATCGTGATACGTATGAAAGAATAAATCTTCCATCTCGTTTCTAACAAATGTTTCACCGGTTTTGTGGCCAAACTTACATTTAGATTTCCTTGTAGATTTGTTACAAACTGACCATTATCATAGACATGTAACAGTGTTCGCGTAATTAATTACTAGGAGCCGTGATCGTGTAGCAAAATAAAAATCATAACCTGCAAAGTTCGCGACAGATACATTAACTAGTCATGTGACCAAAAATTCTCAGGTGGGTTGAGTTTATAACTGATCTCACAGAACTGATGGCATTACCGCAGTATAGACGTCCCAATCTTCAGCAGCCAGCACAAAGTTCCATTAATAATTGCGCCAGTAGGTGTTTGATTGGTTGTCTGTCCTCTGAGTGGTGAATATTCACGAGATCCCCTGGTACTGCGGGATACACCATTGTCTCCAGATGATCTATCCACTCATTCGCATTGTCAGCTTGCTCGCAACTGTTATTGATATCTTTCTTCCGCCTTCCAGCTCCCAAATGGGGCATATGCCCTCAATAAACTCACGCCAGGTTGCTCTACCCTTCACTGTTGCATGCAGTTCACCCCACGTCCTCTCTGTCTTAACGTCACTCTCTAGCTCCCTTCACCATGTATTATTGGCCTCTCTTTATTTCTATGCCCCTGTTGGTTCAAGTGCAAAGACATTCTAGTTATACTGTTGTCCGGTTGTCTCAATGTGTGTCCCATCAAACACCAACGTCTCCGCTCCCCTCCCCCCCCCCCCTTTCTTGCTCCAATTGAATTGTTTTAGTTATCCGCCAAAGTTCAACATTAGTGATTTTATCATATACTGTAAAAAAAAAAGAAAGAAACGCATAGTTATCCGATCGCGCGTTTTTGATAGTGTGTAAATAAAGTACTTCACTCGGGTATGTGAGAAGCAGACGCAAATGTTATTTAGTGTCCAGTGGACATGTGGGTGTGACTGGCGTGGGTTTTTGTAATCGTTACAATGCAGTCGTCAACTGAGTTTAAGACCATATTTGTGAGCATAGCTCACGATGTGCCCAAGAGAAAGCAACACTATTCACTGCCTACGCAATTGAAACCTTTAAAAAGGACCAATGGCGCCTCTATCGATAAATTTAAGAAATGTTGCTGTTGGCGGATTCCAGGCAGGAGAAAGTCAAAGTCAGGTTGCCAAGTATCTAAACGTGCATCAGAGTACCATTAGTCTCTTTGGCACCTGTTCCAAGCCACTGGTTTAGTTGAAGACCGACATCGCAGTGGACGACCCAGAGTGACCCAGCAGCGGAGAATCGCTTTATTCGGCTTCGTCGCCTCAGAGACAGGTTTACAACAGCTTCCTTAACGGCACAGGCATTGCCTCCAGGACGTCATGTGTCTGATCAAACTGTTCAGAACAGACTGCATGATGTTGGACTTTGGGTTCGACGACCACACCGAAGACCTGTCCTTACACGTCTCGCCGCCAAAATCGACTTCTTTGGCCAACCAACATCGTCCCTGGGCAAGTGACAATCAGTGGAGACGTGTCTGGTTTAGTGACGAATCTTTCTTTTTGTTGCAGCATCATGGCAGACGGCATAGGGTCTATCGTAGACAAATTTGATTGATTGATTTGATTCAAGAGCCGACATCACAGCACTCGGGGCATTCCCATAAGCGCTCCGTACCCATCTTCAGCAGCCAGCCAAGAGTTCCGATACTAATGGTGCCGGTAGTATTCTGATTAAACGTCCGTCTTGCCTTTCCTCTGAGCCTCGAGCATCTGCCAGAACCTCTCGTCACTCGCCGATGTATCAATCTCTCCAGACTGTGGTGATCCATCTGCTCCTCCAAACTGTAACGCTCTCCCACAAGGCACTAACCACGTCTGCCTTATCATGTATCAGTATTCCACCAAGTTGTGCAGAGCCAGCCAGTCTGTTCACCTGTTCATTTCCCAACACACCGGCATTCCCCGGTGGAAAAAAGCCATACAATACTCTACACCCGTGTCCTCCGCAGCGAAGCATGCCACTCTGCACGAAGCATACCTGTTCTGATCTTCCTCAGCATGCTTTCTGAATCAGTTAAAATCACAATGTGTGTCTGTGTGTCGTGTTCTCTAGCCAGCGGAAAGCCGCAGTGACCGCCTCCACCTCCGTTCTTAAGCTGGATGTTGTGGTATCATATGCTAGGCTCTCCTGCACCAAACGTCGACCATTAACTTTTGCTAAGAAGCCCCAAGCACTTCTTTTGCCTCTTGACACTGAACCGCTTGTGTAAATTATCAAATCCTCTGATCGAGCATTATCATGAATTAACTGCTGGATTTCCACCTCTGTGGCACCTGCTGGCTTGTCTCTATATTCCCGGCTCAGCATGATTATGGCTCTACACAAGTCTGGCTGTTCAGGTGGCACTTTGACCCACTCTTCTCCTCACCTAATGTTCTCAAGGACACAAACCTGTCAGATTATGTCTTCTGCCTGAGCCATCCATGACCTCCCTCTTATCAGCCGCTGACCCTTAACTGCACCCAGAGCTTCATGCAGAGGGTGGTCTGCGTCTGCAGCTACCCTGAGATATGACTTCGCCTGCAGCACCTTGTGCCTACCTGCAACCGTCGGCAAACCAAGGATGAATTTTCAGTCTATATAAATACAAAGTCAGCCAGTAAAGTATGGACTATAAATATTTACTGTGCGGCAAAGACATGCTTCACTTCAAATACTGAAACTACCTGAAGCTGGCCGCCCACCGACTGAGTCTGGCCCGCAGAGGCCTAGAAAGTTTTCCGCGGATCATTGCCAACTGTATTGTAATACTGATATTCCTATGATAAGGCTCAAGCTTCTGGCCCGCGCCTAGCACAATTTTCAAGATTTTGGTCCCTGAGCAAACTTAGCTGAAAAATCTTGCGTTATGTTTTAAGCCCAGTAACACTGTATGGCAGGCAGACACTAAATATTCCAACTCTACTGACTGTCCTGTAACTGTTGCGATAAAACGTTGGAAAACTCCCACCAAACTGTCATCTGCAACTCTGGGACCTTTCTTCCATCGACCAGATGACACTTTTTCTCAAGAGCCCATCTGATCATGTCACTTGTTAGAAACTTCATAGGATATCCAGAAGAAGGCTAATAAACTGCCAGGTAATATTATACCTCAACCTTCAAGCAAACGTTCACTTCAAAATACCACTTTTGTATGATACTTTTTCAATCAAGTTACCACTGAGAGAAAATGCTTTACCACAAATATCACAAATAAATAGCTTCTCCTCAATATGGTTGTTTTTATGTTGCTTCAGAGCACCTTTACTTGAAAAAGCTTTATCACACATCACATTTGTAACGTTTCTCCTTGGCATGTATCAGTATATGAACTTCGTGGTGGCCGTGATGAGAAAATGTCTTACCACAAACATCACATTTGTAACGTTTCTCCTTGGCATGTATCAGTATATGAACTTCGTGGTGGCCGTGATGAGAAAATGTCTTACCACAAACATCACATTTGTAACGTTTCTCCTTGGCATGTATCAGTATATGAACTTCGTGGTGGCCGTGATGAGAAAATGTCTTACCACAAACATCACATTTGTAACGTTTCTCCTTGGCATGTATCAGTATATGAACTTCGTGGTGGCCGTGATGGGAAAATGTCTTACCACAAACATCACATTTGTAACGTTTCTCCTTGGCATGTATCAGTATATGAACTTCGTGGTGGCCGTGATGGGAAAATTTCTTACCACAAACATCACATTTGTAACGTTTCTCCTTGGCATGTATCAGTATATGAACTTCGTGGTGGCCGTGATGGGAAAATGTCTTACCACAAACATCACATTTGTAACGTTTCTCCTTGGCATGTATCAGTATATAAACTTCGTGGTGGCCGTGATGGGAAAATTTCTTACCACAAACATCACATTTGTAACGTTTCTCCTTGGCATGTATCAGTATATGAACATCGTGGTGGCCGTGATGAGAAAATGCCTTACCACAAACATCACATTTGTAACGTTTCTCCTTGGCATGTATCAGTATATGAACTTCGTGGTGGCCGTGATGAGAAAATGTCTTACCACAAACATCACATTTGTAACGTTTCTCCTTGGCATGTATCAGTATATAAACTTCGTGGTGGCCGTGATGGGAAAATGTCTTACCACAAACATCACATTTGTAACGTTTCTCCTTGGCATGTATCAGTATATGAACTTCGTGGTGGCCGTGATGAGAAAATGTCTTACCACAAACATCACATTTGTAACGTTTCTCCTTGGCATGTATCAGTATATAAACTTCGTGGTGGCCGTGATGGGAAAATGTCTTACCACAAACATCACATTTGTAACGTTTCTCCTTGGCATGTATCAGTATATGAACTTCGTGGTGGCCGTGATGAGAAAATGTCTTACCACAAACATCACATTTGTAACGTTTCTCCTTGGCATGTATCAGTATATGAACTTCGTGGTGGCCGTGATGGGAAAATTTCTTACCACAAACATCACATTTGTAAGGTTTGTCTCTCGAGTGCATCAGACTAAGCTGTTTCAGGGTGTTTGTGTGAGAGAATGCTGCATCACAAACATCACATTTGTAAGGTTTCTCACCGGTGTGGATTCTTTTGTGCACCATCAGGTTACTGTGGTTAAAAAAAATGATGCCTCACAAATATCACAGTTGAAACGTTTCTGCCCTTCATGGATGAGCTTGTGCTGTTTGAGGGTGCCTGAGCGAGAAAATGTAGCACTGCACACATCACATAATAAATGGTCTGTCTCCGCTGTGGATGATCTTATGTTGCTGGAATATACTGAGGTGAGAAAATTCCATGTCACAAATATCACATTTGTAAGGTTTCTCCACTGAGTGAATTTTTGTGTGTGATTTTAACTTCCACTTGTGAGAAAATTCTTTGCTACAAATATCGCAAATGTAAGGTTTCTCCCCAGAATGCACTCTTTTGTGCTCTTTCAAGTAACTACTTTGGGAAAATGCTGCATCACAGAGATCACATTTGTAAGGTTTCTCTCCTGTGTGGATAATTTTATGGTTTCCTAATGTTCTTATATGAGAAAATGCTGCGTCACAAACATCACATTTGTAAGGTTTCTCTCCGGTGTGAATTCTTGTGTGCACTCTAAGACAACTATTTTGAGTACCGTAGACAAAATAAAGGTATAGCCTAAAATTGTGTTGATGAAGTTCTGTTGCACGGTGGTGGAGGTGTAATGGTATGGGGAATTATCAGTTACAACGGAAGGAGTCAGTTGGTGCACATTGAAGGAAGCTTGAATGCGCAACGATACATCCATAAAATTCTTCGACCACATGTCCTTCCATTTTGGGATGCCAACAGATATCTTTTTTTTTTTCAACAGGAAAACGCCAGACCCCCTTCTGCACAGTTGACCACGCAGTTCCTGGCTGCCAATAACATTCAAACCCTCTCCTAGTCATCCCTGTCTGCAGACATGAGTTCGATTGAGCACCTGTGGGATGAGCTGCAAAGACGTGTTTGTCGCCCAAACGTTGCTCCAGCCAATGGTCGTTGTCTGTTCCAGGCACTCCAGGAAGAGTGGGCAGCCATCCCACAAGCCCACATCAGACATCTGATCACATCCATGCCATGGAGATGCCAGTCACTGATCCACGCAAGAGGAGACCACACACCATACTAACGGGAAAGACCTACGCTTAAAAACTATCGTGACCCAGATGCCAAAAATAATGTGACATGCATAAACAAATACTTGAAAAGATAATTTATATATGATTAACATAAGGGGCACATTTTAGCCTCATTACAAAATTATTAGGTGGGAGAAGCTTGCCCCCCTCCCACCCCCAAGTATTCGTTGTTGTGGGGAAGGTTTGGTTTGGATTATAGTATCGGATCGACATCATGGTACAAGGGTAGTAACCCCATAAGCGCTCCGTTCTGCTTCCAACTCGAGCCTGAGTCCCCCCCCCCCCCCCCAAATCTGGGCGCAGTGCACAAACTCCGTTTCACCGAAGAGGATGCTGAAGTGCTTTGGGTAGAGTTTTAACTCAAATGTGCCCGGGCAGCGTGCGTTAGGCTACTATTTTCGATTTCGAAAGGCCAAGGGATTTTTTATATGACGTGCTTAACAATGCACACGGTTGTCAGATCTCACTGCCCCAAAAAAAAAAAGGGGGGGGGGGGGAGCTCAATCACCTCATGTCTTTTCTCATATTATTGCCTGGGTGGTAAGGAGGGAGTGGCTGGGTGGGGTCTGAACTACTTCCCCTCCTCCCCCCCAAATTCCCCCCCCCCCCATGAAAATGTGTAAGTTGGAGATACTAAGCCCTGCCCCTCTCCCATTGTGTTCTTCGTAGCGGCACCACCTGACTTGGGGGTTACAAACTTGAGAGAGAAAGGCAAACACATAGCATAGATAAACGGAGGCAAGTTATATATTCAGCTATGTACCTTAAGGGTTCGGAATGCCCAAGAAAAAGGGAGGAAGGAGAAGGAGTTGCAGTAGAAATAGTAGTAGTAGCAGCAGCAGCAGCGGTAGTAGGAGGAAGAGGGGAAGGTCTTTAAGGCGTCTGTAGAAACCAGGAGGAAGTGATGCGACCAAACGTCAGCAGGAATGGTTTCAGTGAGTAGCCTGCCCTTATAATTCTCAAAATTGTGTCCAAAATGGCGACGCGATAGAGTTTATTCAAGGAAGAAGAAGTTAACAGTTGATATGTGCTAATCGTATTTCACGGATAACTATAATATTATACATGGCGATGTCACCCTGCTTAGTTTATTGAGTTATGGCTGCGGATTCGTGCAAGCCTGCTGGACGTGTTGACATGAGAGAAGGTCGGGTCAACATTTTGTTTTGAGGATTTCATTTGTTTGTTAATAGCTGCAGTGATGATAGTCTGTTTAGTATTGCGCTGAGTGATCTAGCATCATAGCAGTATATTACAAATCCTTGCCTCCCCAGTAGAGAATATTTTCTTTATTTTTTGGGTTTTATTTTCTGCCCCCCCCCCCCCCCCTCCCACCCCCAGAAATCTTGATCATTCGATCGTTCTTACGTCCGTTCTCCCGTTGTGTTGTAATTTTTAGTAAAAACTAAGTTGCGAATAATAAAATGCATCATTATCCGGCTACTCCATAATATTTGGAATGTTTAGTAACAACCTCCAAATAATATGCATTTGGGATGCATACCACAATATTAATAAATAATAAAGCACCAACAGTAGTACAAGTACAAGAGCATATTAACAGACTCCACTATCTCTATTATATGAAGATCAACATAGACCCAAAAAAATAATTATATTCTCTAGAAAAGGAAGAACCACCAACGTCCAATGCCAGAATTAGAGTTCATGAACATCATTTTAAGCAGGTTACGGACTTTACATAGCTGGGGAGCATTCTTTCAGAAGATGGATGAATTAATGCAGAAATCAAACAAAGATACAGTAAAGTCAGCCAAATAGCACCAATTTTGTAATGCAAGTACGTGAATATTAACACTAAAACTTTTAGTGTTAATATTGTTAATATTTAGTAAAAGAGCACTCACTGTTCAATACAATATTCTTACTTTAGCTATGATGTCAATGTCAAAATTGGACACTGTCTTCACAAGGCAGATGGAAAATAATCACGGCATAAATGAAATGTTTATACTATGCTAGGTGTAACAAGGAAATATCGACTTAGGAGTGGTGATATCAGGAGGAGAGTCAGCACAGAACCAATACTGAACTTTATCGGTAGACAACAGGTCAACTAGAGGTTGACCATGTACATGATGGACCACAAAATATCAAAGTCACTGAAGATATCCCCCTGCCCTGATGCTGTTAGACATTCTAGGAGTAGAGAAAAGAAAGAGAAGAATAAATAATATATACATTTTCCTTTGTGATGTATACATAAATTGTGGGTTACATAGTTAAAAAAATTTGTATCTGCAACTTTCAAAATTATTGATATCAAATATTATGCCACTTTCTTGTAACACCATGATGACTATATGTGTGTGTGTATATATATATATATATATATATATACATATATATATATATATATATATATATATATATATATATATATATATATATATATATATATATATATATATATATATATATATATATATATATATATATATATATATATATATATGAACGCAGGGATCAAATTAATTGGCTTTTAATTATATGGCTGGAGCACAATTTAAAAAGATAAAGCCCTGTTATACATTTTTTTTCAGAACAGTCTTACAAGCAGAGCTTAATTTTCCTGGTAGTATGCAGGGTTACATAGTACCGCCACTTTATCATTTTTTTAAGCGCTACTGAAATATATCCTTTTTAATGAATACTGGCACCTTGTAGAAACTTTATGGTGATTACTGGCACCTTTTTTTCCTTAATATATTTTTTTGAAATAGACAAACTGCTACTTACGATGAATCTTTTTACAGGACACATCAGTGATGTAAACAGCCTAGAAGGGAGAGAGAGAAGCAACAAATAAATTCGTAATCTGTGGTAACAGATATAGAGAAGAAGAAATTCACCTGCTAGTGGCATAGTTTAACTCTCTGCATAGTTTTTATAAAATGATTGAGACTCACACGTAGTACTGAATATAATTACAACATCAGTCAATCAATTAGGTGCCGTCTTAACAATGAAGACATGCAGCAACATATTTAACACTCTGATTATGATTGTACACTTCTTCTTCTTAATCTTCTCCAGTCCTGTTCTGCCTCTCAGCGTCAGGATTTGAAGAGGCATTAGGTGCAAGCCTTTAAATGTGATATGTATATGCTTGTAATTATGGCCTCAGAGATTACATCCATCGATCCATCGCTTGCGTGGTCGGGCTCTAGATCTGCTTCCATTATTTCTAAGTGACAGGGCTCTCTGTGGTGCACTATCTGGTGGTATTCTTGAACACATGTCCTAATGATTCGATCTATTGTCTTCTGATATAGTGGTTGTTCACTAGTTGTCACATAACATTGTGTGTCTTTGGGTCACCAAGTTACTGTTGCTGTTCAGTTTGGTCTTTCCATTTCTGGGGATCAGATGCATGGGCTTGAAGTTCTAGTATTTGAGGCCCTTCCAATCTGCAAGATGGTGGATCCCGGACCAATCCCTGTAGTATGGTTTTGGAAAGGCTGCTAGGTTTTATTAATGTTCTGACTCCTCGTTAAACATAACATTCCCCCTGCGGGTTCTGGGGCCCCGTTGTTGGGAAAACAAGAACAGACCCACTGCTTCACTGACAAGCAGGTTGTAGGAGTTGACACCCTTCGAAATCAGAGTGCATCTGCCGGAGAGGCAAGCAACCAACAGTCTACGTAACAAATAAGCAAGATTTGTAAAGCAGATGTTCACCTAACAGTCAGGTTCTGGAACAGGACTAAAGTCCAGAGGTGGACGAATAACAAGAAATTTCCACCGGAGTCTACAGCCAGTGAAGAAGAAGAACTTAACACTTTTTATTTATTCTTTATGCCATGGTATATTTTGTGTGTGGATGGGTGTGAGCAAAATTGTCTAATTATTTGTTGAATGTTTGTACTTTAGGAAAAGATGGAACCAGAATAAGCAGACTGAAGAAACTCAGGAGGAGAATCTCAGCCAGCTTTGGCAGATTATGTATGTAATATTGTACATTTGTATAATTATTCTTTTATTTATACTTTTATCATCCTTGTCAGCAGTCTTCTTTTTTTTTTTTTCTTATCTTCCTGTATTTTATTTCATTGAAATGTTGGAAAAAGATGTAATATGTTATTATGCCTTATCAACATAATTCCATTGTTGTCGTAATCAACATCATCAATGTACTGTATCTAATTATTCCTGTTGCTTTGTTCACTGACAAAGACTTTGGTTGAAATGTTAGCTTGGATATGTGTGTTTCTCTCTTTTTCTCTTTGTCTGTAGTTAATATGTAGACACCGCAGTGTTGATTCTGTCTGTAGTAAACATGCAGACACCACAGTGTTGATTCTGTCTATAGAAACATGCAGACACTGCAGTGTTGGTTCTGTCTGTAGTAAACATGCAGACACTGCAGTGTTGATTCTGTCTGTAGTAAACATGCAGACACTGCAGTGTTGATTCTGTCTGTAGTAAACATGCAGACACTGCAGTGTTGATTCTGTCTGTAGTAAACATGCAGACACTGCAGTGTTGATTCTGTCTGTGGTAAACATGCAGACACTGCAGTGTTGATTCTATCTGTAGTAAACATGCAGACACCGCAGTGTTGATTCTGTCTGTAGTAAACATGCAGACACCGCAGTGTTATTCTGTCTTTAGTAAACATGCAGACACCGCAGTGTTGATTCTGTCTGTAGTAAACATGCAGACACCGCAGTGTTGATTCTGTCTGTAGTAAACATGTAGACACTCTAGTGTTGATTCTGTCTGCAGTAGACATGTAGGCACTCTAGTGTTGATTCTGTCTGTAGTAAACATGCAGACACTCTAGTGTTGATTCTGTCTGTAGTAAACATGCAGACACTGCAGTGTTGATTCTGTCTGTAGTAAACATGTAGACACTCTAGTGTTGATTCTGTCTGTAGTAAACATGTAGGCACTCCAGTGTTGATTCTGTCTGTAGTAGACATGTAGATACTCCAATGTTGATTCTGTCTGTAGTAAACATGTAGGCACTCCAGTGTTGATTCTGTCTGTAGTAGACATGTAGATACTCCAATGTTGATTCTGTCTGTAGTAAACATGTAGGCACTCCAGTGTTGATTCTGTTTGTAGTAAACATGTAGGCACTCCAGTGTTGATTCTGTTTGTAGTAAACATGTAGGCACTCCAGTGTTGATTCTGTTTGTAGTAAACATGCAGACACTGCAGTGTTGATTCTGTCTGTAGTAAACATGCAGGCACTCTAGTGTTGATTCTGTTTGTAGTAAACATGTAGGCACTCCAGTGTTGATTCTGTCTGTAGTAGACATGTAGATACTCCGATGTTGATTCTGTCTGTAGTAGACATGTAGATACTCCAATGTTGATTCTGTCTGTAGTAAACATGTAGACACTCTAGTGTTAATTCTGTCTGTAGTAAACATGTAGGCACTCCAGTGTTGATTCTGTCTGTAGTAGACATGTAGATACTCCAGTGTTGATTCTGTCTGTAGTAGACATGTAGATACTCCAATGTTGATTCTGTCTGTAGTAAACATGTAGGCACTCCAGTGTTGATTCTGTCTGTAGTAAACATGTAGGCACTCCAGTGTTGATTCTGTTTGTAGTAAACATGTAGGCACTCTAGTGTTGATTCTGTCTGTAGTAGACATGTAGATACTCCAGTGTTGATTCTGTCTGTAGTAGACATGTAGATACTCCAATGTTGATGTACTACTGTTTATTTCAGCAATCAGCAAGGAAGAAACCATCCAGGAAAGTGACAATGAGATAGATAACAGTGTCTTTCTGGTAAGTATAGTCATTGTCCTCCTTGCTGCTGCTGTTCTACTTCTTTTCTCTTTCTTCTTTTCTACTTCTTCTTCTTAATTTTTCTGTGTCTTTTTCTACTCCGCCTCCTCCTTTCTCTAGAAGTGTAGAATATAGGCGGGCCTACGTGCCCAACTTTAAACTCTCTGAAAATACAGTTCCTTGGTTTTTTTTTGGGGGGGGGTGGGTTCTACTCCTCATCCTTTTCCCCCTCTTCCTCCTCATCTTCCTTCTCGTTGTCTTTTTTTCTACTCCTGGTTACACCTCCTCTCCCCCAATCCCCCTTTTTTCTTCTTATAAAATTATGTTTAAAAAAATTCATAGCAATGAAACGACACAGAACCTTGCCTGCAGTCAGAGAATTCACTGTATGAGGATGGCATTGAGATGTGATATTACTAAACTGTTTCACCAGCAATAAACATTGCTGCCAGAAGAAACTGGTGGAGAGGACATGTCTTGTGATTTAATCAGTTGAGCCTGTATCTGCTACCACTGGTAGTTGAAGATGTATTCATAAAAGTTCTTAAATTTAATCGTTGAATTTTCTGTTTCTTTTCATGTAGACATCCGCCCTCTGTTTATATGGTCATTTAGACATAGACCTTCTGTTTATCTTATCTTGTGAGCATAGATCTTCTGTTTATCTTGTCATGTAGACAGATCTTCTGTTTATCTTTTCACGTAGAAGCCTGTCCTTTAGAGATCATGTGGAGGCTATTGTGGTGAAATGTCAAAAATGGTTCAATGGTACAGAGAATGTTGTTCACAATGTTCCAGCATGTGATCCTGTCGGTGATAGATTATGGTCTTTGAATGCTTACCATATCATAGAGTCAGCTGATGAAATTAAATGCACACAGAGTGAAGCTATGTAGGTAATTCTGGGACGTACAAGAGATACCCCGGTAGTATGTGTGTGGTATATACTTGCACCGCCTACTATTGCAGATAGGCTCAAAGTTCTGCAAGCAAAGTCATATCTCAGAGTAGCTGCAGACAAGAAGCACCTTCTGTATGAAGCCCTGGGTAGAGCTAAGGGTCACAGACTGAAAAGAGGAATGTTTTGGATGGCCCAAGCTGAAGACACAATTAGACATTTGTGCAGGCTTGATAAATTTGGGCAAGGAGAGAAGTGGATCAGAGTGTCGGAGCAAGTTTAAGATTTGTACAAGTTGCTTTTTGCTTTAGTTTGTGAGTGCAGGGATTGGCTAGCTGGTGCTGCTGAATCTGAATTCAACAAATGATTCATGACAATTCTCGTCCAGGTGATGTGATTGTATATACGGATGGCTCTATATTGAGGGGCAGGTGAGGTGCATGGGAGTTCATAGCAGAAGCAAATGGACGTCACTTAGTGCAAAAAAAGTCTGGCATATGATATCACAATGTCTAGTTTGAAAACAGAGGTGAAGGCAGTTACTGCTGCTTTCCACTGGCTTGAGAACAGTTGCACACTCATGCCGTCACAGAGCATGTTAAGAAAGGTAGAGACAGGCATGCTCTGTGCAGAATGGCAAGTATCACTTCAGAGGTCCTGGGTAGTTAGCATCTTCTTCTTCTTCTGCCTTTCTATCCCCCAATGGAGCATAGGCCCTCAACCAACTCATGCCAAGTCGTTCTATCCTTCGCCATTGCATGGAGCTCTCCCCATGTCCTCCCCATCTTTTTAACTTCATTCTCCAGCTCTTGCTACTTCCATTGTTCTCCCTATCTCATAGAGAGTTCTAACATTCCAGGTGCCAATTCTGGAGGTTTTCCTAGCTGAGAGGAAGTACATCAACGATCCGGACTCCTTACTGCTTTCTGCACACCATGTCATACTTTTTTTTATTTGAAGAGCCTTCCCTCATCTTGGTTGGCTGGGTTTTACTTGCTTCTCTTTTTGACTTATCCATGGTTGGTTGGTTTTTGTGGCTATGGTTTTTACAGGATGAGGTAGCCAACCTCAAGCCAAACCCTACCCTTAGTCGCCTCTTACGACATGCCTGGTAGGGTGCAGTGTCACTATTCTTTGCTTCCCGTGAGGGCCCCGGTGACACATGGGCGTGGGTGGTTAACATCCTTTGGATATTATCTCCAGGTCATGCCGGTGTGTTGGGAAATGAGCAGGCAAATAGACTGGGCAGAGTGCTTGTGGGTGTGTCCCGAGTGCTGTGATATTGATTCTTAATTCAACATTCAGCACTTAGACATCGGCCTTTGGTTTATCTTGTCATGTACACATAGACCTTCTGTTTATATTCTTATGTAGAGAAAGACCTGCTTATCTTTTCATATGGACATATAATTTCTATTTAATTTGCCATGTAGACATATACCTTCTGCTTATCTTGTCATGGAGACATAAAGCTTCTGCTTGTCTTGTCATAGAGGGACAGAACTGCTGCTCATCTTGTCATGGAGACCAAGAATTTCTGCTCATCTTGCCATGTGGATATGGACTTTCTGTTTATCTTGTCACATAGAAATCAGCTTTCTGTTTATTTTGCCATGTAGACATAGACCTGTTTATCTTGTCATGCAGTCTGAAAAATTTCATCAGTTACCTTCTTAATTATGACATAAATAAAGAGTGACTGCAGTTAAGCTAATGACAAGAAGTGGTAAATACTGAAGACTTTTGAAGGTGATTCGTTTTTTGTGTGTGCATCTTTTCCATTCCCTCCATCAAGTTTTCTGGTCACATTTTATGTTGTACTTAGCTCATCAGTTGCCTTGCCATGTAGATCGATGTGGATGTGTTTGTCCTGTTTATAGGCTGACATAGGACATAGGAATGGATATTATCCACAGAAGACACGGTCTGCCCCAGATACACCTCCAGTCAGCAGTGACAACCGGGTTGTCAACGGTCATCACAGCAGGGAAGAACACATTGCTGGATCCCGCCAGGTTGTGATTCCTCGAAATCCAGGTGAGGTTTTATGTTTTCGTGACGGTTTCCATTTCTAGTGATTTACAAATGAAAATTTGTGAGTGTGAAATTAGTCTGTGTTGGATGTTGACAGGGATGAAACAGGAAAAGTAGTAGCAAGAGAAAGATATACATTTGTGACATATCTCTGAAATGTGAGAGACAAAAAAAGACTTGATAATATTAGATTATATGTGAAATATTGTCATCATCTTGTTGTGCCATTTGTAAGACACACAGTGCTCACAGTCAGTTTCTTCATTCCGTTCCATTGTATCCTGTGCAGTAGTTTTGATAACATGGATGGAATCCAGTCTCTCATTTCTGGTTTTTCTTATAAACATCTATCATAGAGTTACCATTTGAAGTCCTCACTTCCCCGGTCAGTCATAGCATGGGATTTCAGAACCATTGCTACTTCACATATATTGAACAGGCTTCTTCTTAAACACTCCACTTTAACCTGCCTGCAATCACTTTCTCTTTTATACCTATCCCCTTTCCATGCAACCCAATCCCTGGCATGTTCCAGTGCATCCACCTTAATGCCTGCATCATACGTGTCCCGCTTGCACAGATTTTTATATTGTAGAAGAGGGCGACCTCGAAACTTTCCGTTATCTGTAACTCACCATAGAGGATTTTCTTATGGACTCTACCATCCTCCATCCTCTAGGTGTGTCTTAGACATCTGAAACTTTCAAGACTGAGTATTAAGAAAACTGTTGTCAAACCTGCTCTTTCTGATACTTTAATGTTTGTGATCAGCATCACCCATGTATCACCGTGGCCCTCACAGAAAGCAAAGAATTGTAACACTGCACCCTGCCAGGCATGTTGAGAGAGGTGGCTAAGGGTAGGTTTGGGCTTGAGGTTGGCTACCTTCTCCTGGAAAAACAATAACCACAAAAACCAACTAGCCATGGAGAAGGGAGCTAGAAAGTGAATTTAAAAAGATGGGGAGGACATGGGAAGAGCTGCGTGTGATAGCGAAGGATAGAACGACTTGGTTTGAGTTGATTGTGGGCATATGCTTCCTTGGGGGTTAGAAAGGCAGAAGATGAAATGTTTGTGATCAACACTGCTAGAAATATGATGGGTAATTTTTATTTTTAAATTTTGTGTGTGTGTGTGTGCATGTGTGTAGACTGAGGTCGATGGTTTATTTCAGAGGGACGGCATACCCCAGTCAAGCGTCACCACTCAGCTGGGGATATGTTAGGTGGTGCCCCGTTTCCTCCAGTAACAAAATCCGTCTTGACAGAGAAACAGCCACGTCCAAAATCTGAGGGCCATGTCTACAGCAGGCACTCAATATACAAGAGAGCTGTCAGTTTTGGGGTATGTGGTGTTTGTTCATTTGAAAAAAAAAAAATATTTTGATAGTTGTTTTAGGTCTTCCTGCCCATGTCTGAAACAGTTTTACAGAATGAACTCTAAAGATGGAGGGAATTTCCATGTTCTGCTCCTGGCTACCTTTGAGGGCTGACCCTTCTGCAGGGGCTGGCCTTGTCAGGTCCTCTGTAGACAAAACCTGTGGATCAGGGGATGAACTATGGTTTTATGATGTCCCTCAGTATCCCACAAAACTAACCGGAAATGTTAGCCTGGAAAACAAATACTTGATGAAGTCTTATTTGTCGGCCAAACAGCACAAATATTTCAGCAGTGCTGTATCAGGCATTTACATCATATGGACAAATGATAAAGAAGAAAAAAAAGACCAAATTATTGTTTTGTGTGGGGGGGGGGGGGGGGGTGAAATCTTCATTCCCAACCGTGGCAATTATTTTGAATCAAAATCAGCTGGAATATTCTTATATAGGTTTAGAGTTTTTATGTTTAACGTTTTTTTAATCTATATCTTCTTCTTTTTTTTGTTCGCCCTTAAAAAATGATGGTTGGCATTCTGTGTGGTAGTTTACGGGTAGGCTGTGATATCTGCGCTTTTTGGCCTAACACATCCAGCTTCATCAAACCCTTGATTGATCACCACTTATGACATGCTTATTGGGGAGCTGGGGGTCTCATCTTTTTTCCTTTCAAAATGAGGCACCAGAAAACACAAATTGTTCTGTATTCTAGTATTGGTTTACATTTCTTGTGTGGAACATTTCTGATGTTCTAATATAGGTTAACAGCTCATATGCTGAGCATTTCTGACATTTAAATATAGTCTCCAAGAGCAGGATAATAACAAGATAGTCTTCTTCTTTTCTGAACTCCTGGAATGCCTCACAGCATTAGGGAAGGAAGCTGTCTTTGGAACGTGATCTTCTGTTTGCTTCATTGTACTATATCAGAGACACTTGATATTTGCGTGGTCCATATTCTGCATGGTCGACCTCTGGCTCTGTATCCGTATATGTGTATGACATTGCTGTCTGTGGTGCCTTCTTTGTTGCCAATCTTGTTACTTGGCCTGACCATCTAATATGTTGTCTACTGATAAATTTCAGTTTTGGTTCTATACTGTCTCTTCTCCTGATATCATCGTTCCTTAGTCGATCTTTCCTTGTTAAACCTATCATGGTACGTAAACATTTCATTTCTGTCGTGACTGTTTTTCTTCTTTCTTCTGAAGACAGTGATGGTTGACAATTTTCTTTCAACAGGGTCCTTCTCCTTTCGGCAGAGCAGATTCCTACAGCAAACTGGAGCAGCTGGGGGAAGGTTCATATGCCACCGTTTTCAAGGGCTTTAGCAGTCTGACTAATCAGGTTGTTGCCCTTAAAGAAATCAGGCTACAGGAAGAAGAAGGAGCACCATTTACTGCCATCAGAGAAGGTGTGCTTTTTTGTTTGTCACATTAATTTTTTTCATAGGACAGAAAGGTGGCAAACAATTAGGTTATCTGTTTCTCAGTCATAAGTGATTGGTTGTGCTAGTTACCAGGAAGAAGCAAATGTCTAAGGAAATTGGTGATGTTAAATGGGATAAATTAAAAAAAAAAAAAGGCGAAAATTAAAAAAAAAAATGTCTACGCTACTGGTATCAGTGGTTATAAGAGAAAAAGAGGGTGAATTATTGGGCACATTCTGAGATGAAGCAGATAACGAATTACAAAACAGGCAGTGAAATGGAAATGAAATGGACTTAGAAGGTGAGTATGTCCAAAAAAAAGTTATGGCACATGCTGATGAGCAAGCAAGATGTGCTAGACTGGAATCCATAGAATATATTGATCAGAGTGCTCAGTATAGAACTGAATGGAGGAATTGAATGGAAGTCACATGTGTCGTTTCTGTGTACAGGTCAGCAGTTTTATTTTAGCAGAACAAGTGTCCGCCACATTACTGTGGATTTGAGCTGGGGTATCCTACATGAGAGCTCTCAACACTCTAACCATTCAGTCAGCTTCTGCTCAGTGAATTGCCAGTAAGGCAGTAAATTAGTGTTGAGGGGGGCACTACAAATCTTTGCTTGTGCCCTGTATGGCCACCACCTCTAGGGACAGCAGCCTCCAATAGACAGCCTTATAAATTCCTCGCAGGAACACCATTGAGATTAACCATCGGTGACCGGTTTGCATATTGGCTCTTCGGTAGATGACTTTATTGTGGTCAGGACAGTATTTGGATCATATTATTAATGATCATTCTGTATTTTTGTTAACTGGGTCTGGTTTTCTAAATCAATGAGGATTTTGTATTTCTCAACATCCAGTTTATCAAATCAATGAGGATTGTTGTGTAATTCACAACTGCGTCTAGTTTATCAAATTGATGATTCTGTAGTTTTCAACATCTTGTTTTTCAAATCAGTGACGATCATTCTCTATCCATCAACATTCTCTAGTTTATCAAACTGGGGATGAAAATATTTTGATTCCCCAACATCATCTACCATTTTAATGTGAAAGCGAGAGGGCACCCAAGAATATGATTATGACATTAATAACTTTATACATACACAAGGAATGACAATGGCCAGTGAACCGTGGACTTCAAACTGCTCCTCTCCAAGACGTACAACAACAAAAGTGCAAGTTGATGATGATGATAAATGAGTGAATGAATCAAGAAAGAATTCTTCTTCTTCTCGTTCACCAGTTGTGATCTCCGGCAGACAATTCTGGCCATTCGTCCATTCTTGAATCTATTGATAATCTGTCTTGTTCCGGAACCTGAGTGTTGCATGCACATCTGTTTTACAGATCTGATGTGTTTGTAGACAGGCTGGTGGTTCCCTGCCTCTCAGGCAGATGCACTCCAACTTCGAACAAAGCACCAGTTAGTTAATTCTTATATGATTTTTTGAGTGACAGTGGGTCTGTTCTTGTTTTCTCCACAACAGGGTCCCGGAACCCACACGGGAAGAATCAAGAATTAGCATCACTGCATTAGGGCATTCCCACACACGTTCTGCCCCCTTCCTCAGCAGCCAGCGAAGAGTTCCCATACTGATGGTGCCTGATAATGTTAAATGATAATAAATGATAATTCTCATTGCATTGTCTCGTTTTATGATGATGATGTGTGTTATTTTGTCATTTCCTTAACAGCGTCCCTGCTCAAAGGCTTGAGACATGCCAATATTGTTACACTGCATGATATTATCCACACAAGGGAGACGTTGACCTTCGTCTTTGAATATGTGGTTTGTATCAGTTTCACTTCAGTTGTTGTGTATATGAATTTCTTTATAAATTGAATTTGCAAATTTGTAGTATACCTGCTGGCATAGATGAGGTTAGGTTTGATTTGGGGAGGAGGAAGGAGCGGTTGCAAGAAGTCTTTCATATTTGGGGGAGAAAGATGAAGTGGCAAGAGGTATTTGCTAAAAGATGGAAACAAATTATTGTCTTTAAATCCACAAATGATATTTATCCTGTGCAATTTATTATACATTATCCATTAGGTGATGATTGGCCTATAAAGCTGTGTGTCTAGTTTGATATGACCATTGCACCTTTTGTTGAAAACGTCATTTACTTTTTTCTTTTACTGACAGTTATAATGTATCCTGTAAATGAGAATTATGATGTTAGAACTATGCACACCTGGGTATTTTATGCCTAAACTTTCCTCAACAAAAACTATGCACACCTGGGTATTTTAAGCCTAAACTTTCCTCAACAAAAACTATGCACACCTGGGTATTTTAAGCCTAAACTTTCCTCAACAAAAACTATGCACACCTGGGTATTTTCTGCCTGCTCTTGTTGTTCACCTATGTATTTTCTGCCTGCCTTTTCCTCATCTAGAACTATGCACACCTGGGTATTTTCTGCCTAAAATTTTCTCAGCTAGAACTATGCACACCTGGATATTTTAACCTAACCTTTCCTCAACTAGAACTATGCACACCTGGGTATTTTCTGCCTGCTCTTGTTGCTCACCTATGTATTTTATGCCTGCCTTTTCCTCAGCTAAAACTATGCTCACCTGGGTATTTTATGCCTAAACTTTCCTCAGCTGGAACTGTGCACACCTGGGTATTTTATGCCTAAACTTTCCTCAGCTGGAACTGTGCACACCGGGGTATTTTATGCCTAAAATTGTCTCAGCTAGAACTATGCACACCTGGGTATTTTCTTCTCAACCACAGCTGTGTACACCTTGATATTTTCTGCCTGCCCTTAATAAACTGTATTTAAGTCCAACCCAGAACTATTAGTCTCTTCCTGAGCTAAGGAAGAAGGTACAAGTTCTTAGGTGGAACAGCTACATCGTGTCTTTTCATGTGTAAAATAATTGTCTGGGTCTCAATGTTGAGTGGTAGGACACAAACAAGTTGCTAGGAACAATTCTTCATAAAATTTGTCTTTCACTTTTATCTTATCTATTTTTCTGTCACCAACGAGCTCCAAAGTGTCCAATTTATCATCTAGAGTATCTCGTCAAGTGTGAAATGATAGACTGAGACTAAATTGGCAACTTTTTTGCAAATATTATTTTGGCCAAACGGGTAAGGCATAAATTCTGGAAAAATGTCACTTTTGGTAATTTTTATGTTATCTCAATTGTTGCCCCCCAGATTGTACCAAAATGCCAAATCAGACATTCAGTTTACCTACTCTGCATCTAGCGTGTCTATTCATGTGTAAAATAATTGTCTGGGTCTCAATGTTTAGTGGTAGGACACAAACAAGTTGTTAGGAACAATCATTCCTAGAATTTGTTTTTCACTTTTATCTTATCTATTTTTCTGTCACCTGTGAGCTCCAAAGTGTCCAATTTCTCATCTAGAGTATCTCGTCGAGTGTGAAATGATAGACTGAGACTAAATTGGCACATTTTTGGAAAATATGATTTTGGCTAAACGCGTAAGGCATAAATTCTGCAAAATTGTCTTAGGTTTTCCTCCTCAGAACTTTTACATTTTTCTGCAGCATAGTCTACGTCCACCTGAGAACTTGTATCCTCTTCTTTAACTGGTCATTCCACCTCAGAACATTTACCTTCTTCCTCAGCTGCAGCTATGCCACATAACTTTTATCCTCTTCCTCAACTTTGTTTGTGTTCACCTTAGAACTTTTACCCTTCTTCCTCAGCTGCAGCTATGCCACATAACTTTTATCCTCTTCCTCAACTTTGTTTGTGTTCACCTTAGAACTTTTACCCTTCTTCCTCAGCTGCAGCTATGCCACATAACTTTTATCCTCTTCCTCAACTTTGTTTGTGTTCACCTTAGAACTTTTACCCTTCTTCCTCAGCTGCAGCTATGCCACATAACTTTTATCCTCTTCCTCAACTTTGTTTGTGTTCACCTTAGAACTTTTACCCTTCTTCCTCAGCTGCAGCTATGCCACATAACTTTTATCCTCTTCCTCAACTTTGTTTGTGTTCACCTTAGAACTTTTACCCTTCTTCCTCAGCTGCAGCTATGCCACATAACTTTTATCCTCTTCCTCAACTTTGTTTGTGTTCACCTTAGAACTTTTACCCTTCTTCCTCAGCTGCAGCTATGCCACATAACTTTTATCCTCTTCCTCAACTTTGTTTGTGTTCACCTTAGAACTTTTACCCTTCTTCCTCAGCTGCAGCTATGCCACATCAAAACTTGTATCCTCTTCTGCAACTTTGTCCGTGACCGAACCGTTCACTTTTTTCCATATGCTCTGCCATGCTTTCAGTTTTCTGCCCCATCCTCAGCTTCCAACTAAATCAGCCTGCAACTTTCTTCCCATATAAAGTCTTAACATAGAATAGGATTATGTGAAGCATCTTGGTATCGTCACTGATATTGTTGTTGCTGGTCACTGAATTCTCTGTACTAGTCATGTCTTGAACCTGGTTTCTGTAGGTCTCTGAGAACAGATATTGAATTATCTGTAAAACTGTAACATGAACTGGTGGTATCTCTTGTTCACAGCACACAGACCTGAGCCAGTACTTGGAGAAGCATCCTGGTGGCCTCAACACATTTAACGTCAAGGTAGGACCAGCTGATGGCTTGAAAACATTTATAGGACTCATAGCTAGGGTGCCCTGCAGCATAGTGGCTAGATGCTCACCTACCGGCCCAAAGGTCTCGGGTTCAAATTCATATCGAGGCGGATTTTTTTTTTTTAAATTGACCTTGGCTCCCAGGTTCGTACAGCCTAAAATGAGTTAGTGTCTTGGGAAGTAAAGGCAACTAGCAGGATATTGGCATCATCATGCATTAAATACTGATTGGTCTATAAAATTATGAGTCTGGCATCATATGCCTCTTGCATCACTGGCATGAAAAGGGTCTGTTACTCTTACTTATAGTATAAACTGTAACTACGATATGCTTGTGGTTTTTTGCGTGTGAGAGGTTTAGATGTTGGCTTTGTAGCGGAGACAGTTTGTGATTGATTGAATGAGGTCCTTATGTGAGTTCTAAGTCACCATGAGGGGGGGGGGGGGGTGTAGGGAGAATGAAACAACTGCCCTTAAACCCTGTTGCCCTGAGAGGCCACTGAATCATCCACACTTCCATTTCTGTCCAGTTCCCTGTAAACGTCACTGAACCGATTTGCTGTGGGCATGTGTTCATGAGAAATGTAGCTGGCAGCAGCAGTATCGTATGTGTCTGTACAGAGGCGTAAGGCAGTGGTCTCCAGCCTTTTTCGAGTGGATGGCAAGACCCATCATGCCCCCACCAATTAAAAACATTACCCAAAAAAAAGTGTGCTCAAAAGAACACAAAGAAAAATCCCTAGTACTGTTAACAAGAACTAGGAGGAAATCACATACATGATTCAGAGTGTCAAAATAACAAAGGAACCGGTCATCAGTAACTGGTAATTCAGTGTCCAAATATCATTGTGATGGCTGACACCATTTTGTCTTGAAAATATCTTCTATTGAGTCTGATGTGTGCACAAAGCACTATGGAGATGTCTCCCCACGTTCAGCTGGAAGTGCTGTTCTGTTTTCATGACGTTCAAGCTGAACTTGCTCCCCCCCCCCCCCCCTTCCTCCTCCTTCTCTCAACAACTCCCAGTTGGAGACCACTGGTTTAGGGGGACCGGAATCGACTATATTTACTAAAAGCAATATTGGGGGGGGGGGGGGGGGGGTCCAGGTGAACAAATGGTTTTCTAAAATAAAAATTATGATGTCATAGTTTCCCATTACCACTCGTGTTACCTGGCGATCGGATTAGTAGATCAAGTGTCAGTCACAATTTACATTTATTTTAATGGTTATATAAATGTAGTCAGTAAATTCTCTGCTGCATTCATGTTTACTGGAAAGTCCTCTAATTCTATTAAAATTAAAATTGTTTTGGTCAATAAATTAAATAGTTCCCTTTTTTTTTAATTGATTTGTGTGAAATGTTTTTTTTTTTTTTGGGTCTCACCAAGGAGAAAGTACAACAAAATACATGTCATTGGCATTGTTTTTTTTCTAGGTCACTGGGATGAAAGGGTTCATAAGCAGCCAGTAAAAGCCTGCTAGTTAAGGGTTTGTTGAAATTGGCTGTGTTGGGCTGAAAGGTGCAGGTAATTAAGCCTAGCTCTAAACCACACACAACCTGCCAACCCAGAAGAAGCTTGAGGTATTACATGAGTTAACTGTCATTAAATGGAATGGCACCAGTGAAATTTATTTCGTGTTTTTTTGTTCCCAGCTGTTCTTGTACCAGTTGCTTCGAGGTCTGGCCTATTGCCACCAACGCCGCATTTTACATAGGTACTTGTCATTACTGTTTTGCACTTGTGTTAATTGTTATGTGTGCTTGTATTGTTTGCAGTCTCTGTTGTGTGGTGCATGTTTCTCTTTCAGAAGAGCAGCTGGGCCTGAAAGCGGTCATAGAGTTTATTGAAGAGCAATAAAGGAGATAGTTTGGCCAAAGAGTTTATTCAAGAGCAATAAATGAGATGGTTTGGCTCAAGATTTTATTCAGGAGCAATAAATGAGATGGTTTGCCTCAAGAGTTTATTCAGGAGCAATAAATGCAATGGTTTGGCTCAAGAGTTTATTCAGGAGCAATAAATGAGATGGTTTGGCTCAAGAGTTTATTCAAGAGTAATAAATGAGATGGTTTGATTCGAGTTTATTCAAGAGCAATAAATGAGATGGTTTGGCTTAACAGTTTATTAAAGAGTAATAAATGAGATGGTTTGGCTCAAGAGTTTATTCAAGAGCAATAAATGAGATGGTTTTGTCTCAAGAATTTATTCAAGAACAGTAAATGAGATGGTTTGGCTGTCTGATGAGAATGCCCTAGTACTAACTGCCACACACTGAAAAAAATATAATGGACACAGAGTAAGAAGAACATCAAGCAGAAATGGAATGACAGCCTTAAAGAAATGAAGAACAACTTAAATAACACATTGGAAAGAGCACACAGAAAATCTCTACATCTCCAAACACGGAAGAAAAGAAGAAGAAGAAGAAGATTCATTAATAACTTAAATTGATCATATTTGAGGATGATATAATTATTTATGGTAACTATTTTGCTTATTATGTTTTGTAAACAAGAATTCAGTTAATGTTATGATATCTTCTCAGAGACATGCAGAATTAAGGTAATGTTATGATCGTATAGTGAAGACAAACATTATTAAACAATGTTGTCATCCCTTCTCAGAGACATGCAGAATATTAAGGTAATGTTATGATCGTATAGTGAAGACATACATAATTAAACAATGTTGTCATCCCTTCTCAGAGACATGCAGAATTAAGGTAATGTTATGATCGTATAGTGAAGACATACATAATTAAACAATGTTGTCATCCCTTCTCTGAGACATGCAGAATTAAGGTAATGTTATGATCGTATAGTGAAGACATACATAATTAAACAATGTTGTCAACCCTTCTCTGAGACATGCAGAATTAAGGTAATGTTATGATCGTATAGTGAAGACATACATAATTAAACAATGTTGTCATCCCTTCTTAGAGACATGCAGAATTAAGGTAATGTTATGATCGTATAGTGAAGACATACATAATTAAACAATGTTGTCATCCCTTCTCTGAGACATGCAGAATTAAGGTCATGTTATGATCGTATAGTGAAGACATACATAATTAAACAATGTTGTCATCCCTTCTCAGAGACATGCAGAATTAAGGTAATGTTATGATCGTATAGTGAAGACATACATAATTAAACAATGTTGTCATCCCTTCTCTGAGACATGCAGAATTAAGGTAATGTTATGATCGTATAGTGAAGACATACATGTTATTCTCTGAGACATGATTAAGGTAATGTTATGATCGTATAGTGAAGACATACATAATTAAACAATGTTGTCATACCTTCTCAGAGACAGCAGACATGCAGTTGTCATCCCCTCTCTGAGGTAATAATGTTATGATCGTATAGTGAAGACATACATAATTAAACAATGTTGTCATCCCTTCTCAGAGACATGCAGAATTAAGGCAATGTTATGATCGTATAGGACATAATAATTAAACAATGTTATGAGAGACATCGTATATGATCGTATAGTGAAGACATACATAATTAAACAATGTTGTCATCCCTTCTCAGAGACATGCAGAATTGAGGTAATGTTATGATCGTATAGTGAAGACATACATAATTAAACAATGTTGTCATCCCTTCTCTGAGACATGCAGAATTAAGGTAATGTTATGATCGTATAGTGAAGACATACATAATTAAACAATGTTGTCATCCCTTCTCTGAGACATGCAGAATTAAGGTCAGGTTATAATCTTGTGGTAGAAGTATACAGATTTGAAACATTGTTATGATCTCTTTGGGGAAACGAGCAGAATTAAGGTAATGTTATAATATTTTGGCAGAGACATTCAGAATTAAGCTTTGTCTTATCCAGAAGTTTCTTCACTATGCAAGCATTGGCCACTCATTTTGTGTGTTTGTAATTTGAATCTCTTCATGTTGTTGCTAATCATTCATGTTCTTTATTCCAGAGATCTCAAGCCCCAGAATTTGCTGATCAGTGAGCTTGGAGAGCTCAAATTGGCTGACTTTGGTGAGTTCTGTCATGCTCTTCCAGCGTTTAATAATGAGTTATTCCAGGCCTTTTCCTAGCTAGGTGAGTTATTCATCTCATGTTTAATGAGTTGTTCCGGGCAATTTCCTAGTTAGCTGAGTTTATTTTCTGATCCTATCTTGGTCCTCTTGTACGTTGCAGTGTCGACTGAACTTTAAAATGGGGGAGACTGTCCATTTGTGTACCTATATAGGGATTCCTAAAGATTGTGTTTCCGTCTGCCCATCATTTGCGTGGTGGGTCTCGCTTTTGATTCCCACTTGGTCTGTATATCATTGCTTATTATGGTTAACTGTCTGTTAGCATATGCCAAACTATTTAATGGTTTGCTTTCTGATGGAATATAGTGCCACTACTACCCCCTAGTGCTGTTCTGAAGAAATTATTCCTGTCATGTTTCTTGTTAATAATATGCCTATCCTTTTGTACGTGTTATTCCTGTAATTTTTTTTATTGTATTAGTTATTTAGTCACTTTCTATGGGAGAAACTTTTGAACACCATCTCTTTGAGTGCCCGAAACTCAGTGAGACTAGAAGAATGCTACTCCCTCCGAGACCAGACAAGTGGAACACCTTGTACGGAGGAAAAGAACAGCTTGTGAAAACATGCAAATTTCACTACATGGCATTGGGCCAAAGGGTAAAAGCTCATGCGCCGCTGGATCGATCACAACAACTATGTGAGATGAGTTATTCCTACCAGTTTCTTATTGAGTTTTTTTTGTCACTTTCCTTGCTAGGTGAGTCATTATTGTTACTTCCCTTGTAAGGTGAGGTATTATTGTTACTTACTTCCATGGTTACATGAGTTATTTTTGTTACTTCCCTTGCTAGGTGAGTCATTATTGTTACTTCCCTTGTAAGGTGAGGTATTATTGTTACTTCCCTTGTAAGGTGAGGTATTATTGTTACTTACTTCCATGGTTACATGAGTTATTTTTGTCACTTCCTATGTTAAATAGTTATTCATGTAAACTGTTCTTTTTGAGTAAGTTATTGAAGCCATTCAAAACCACTTTAGGTTGATGAAACTATTTACTGTGTACACACAGACACACGTGCATGTGCGCTGTGGCATAGTGGTTAGATGCTCCCTCGGGCCCAAAGTTGTGGGTTCAAATATGCATTGAGTCGTTTTGTTATATAAGATGACCTTGGCTCCCTGGCTGGCCAGGCCTAAAATGGGTACAACAAGGAAAAGTTATGGGAAGTCAGGGTGGCTGAAATGATGTTGACCACATCACCCACTGACTGCTGATTGGTCTAAAATATAGGTCCAGCATTGTGTGCCTTATACACCTAGTGGTGTGGAAATGTGCCCTATACACCTAGTGGTGTGGAAATGTGCGCTATACACCTAGTGGTGTGGAAATGTGCCCTATACACCTAGTGGTGTGGAAATGTGCCCTATACACCTAGTGGTGTGGAAATGTGCCCTATACACCTAGTGGTGTGGAAATGTGCCCTATACACCTAGTGGTGTGGAAATGTGTCCTATACACCTAGTGGTGTGGAAATGTGCCCTATACACCTAGTGGTGTGGAAATGTGCCCTATACACCTAGTGGTGTGGAAACGTGCCCTTTACTTAAAAAAAAAAAAATTTTTTTTATTGTAATACAGTTTTGAGAAGAAAAAGAAGGAATTCTTACTTACTGTACTCAACTGTATGACTCTAGCAAAGGATGTGTAACAACCGGTTTGATGTTGCAGGACTGGCCCGAGCCAAGAGTATTCCCAGCCACACATATTCTCATGAAGTGGTCACTCTCTGGTATCGTCCACCGGATGTTCTCCTGGGCTCTACAGAATACTCCACATCATTGGACATGTGGTCAGTTCTTGTTCTGTTCACTTTCTTCTGCAACCTCTATATTTGTTATTGCTAATTACATTGTCTTCTTCTTACTGCTCCCTAGCTGTAAACTCCAGTGAAGATTTTCTGGTTGTTTATCCACTTCTGGGCATTAGTCTTTTTTTTTCCCCTCCTCCAGAACCTGAGATTTTCATGCACATCCATTTTACAGATCTGGCTCATCCTTATGCAGACTGTTGGTTGAGAGGCGAGATGCAGTGTGACTTTAAAGTAAACATCTCTAATTAGTTTACTTTTACAACATGCTTGTTAGGGAGCAGGGATCTATTACCCCACCCCTCACAGTGTGGCCCTGGAAACCACACCGGGAATCATATATTTGGTTTTGTCTGCTAGATGTTTTCTTCATTATCATCTTGTAGTGCCATTTTATGTCACATAGTGCTTGCAGTCTACTCTTTTGTTCAACAATTTTATCCTATGCAGCCCTTTTAATATCATATTGTTTTAGGCTCCACAAAATACTTTGCATCAATATGGTTAATTTGTAATCTGACTTTATTTTTTTTTTTAAATACCTTCCGATTCTTTTTGTTGTTGTTAACACGTCATGTCTATATGAATGTCTCTAATTCGTGTCTGTTTTTTATTTGACGTTTAACATATATATCTTCTCTTACTCTTTCTGTATTCTTGTGTGCTTGAATTTTCAGATTTGGTTCTTCTTGATTTATAGAATATGGACTTGACATATAATGTACGTACTTTTGATATATAGGACAAAGTAAATATAAGGACCTTTTCATTGCCTTTTGGTGCATCAGACATACGGTGTAAGACCTTTATTTTTGTAGACCAGTCAGCACTTGATAGGTGAAATAGTCAACTTCAGGCTGGCATATAGAATGTAGACATTAATACATATATGCTTTCTTCTCAAATTCTTCTTCTTTGTGAATATACTAACTATAAATATGGTGTGCTGACTTTTTTTTTTTGTTCACTTGATTTACAGTTTATATACTTGATGTAAAGACTGTCTTCTAACATTCTTTAAGAAATACTTTTCTTATTGCTGAATTTATTACTGAATATCGTGTTTATCCTGCTGAAACTTATGCTATTGCCTGTTGATTTATCTTTGTGTGATCCAGGGGTGTTGGTTGTATATTTACTGAGATGATATCTGGCCAAGCGACATTTCCCGGAATGAAGGATGCCTTTGATCAGCTGAACCAGATATTCAAAGTTTTAGGAACACCCACCGAAAGCTCCTGGGAGGGAGTCACCAAGTTTGTCAATTATGATCTCAGTAAGTAATCAGCAGTCTTCTTCTTCTCTTTTGTGTTCACCAGCTGTAAACTCCAGCGGAAAGTTTGGATTTTTGTCTACTTCTGGACTTTAGTCTCGTTTCAGAACCTTCTTATTCTCTTTCATGTTCACCAGCTGTAAACTCCAGCGGAAAGTTTGGATTTTTGTCTGCTTCTGGACTTTAGTCTCGTTTCAGAACCTTCTTATTCTCTTTCATGTTCACCAGCTGTAAACTCTTTTGTCTACTTCTGGACTTTAGTCTCGTTTCAGAACCTTCTTATTCTCTTTCATGTTCACCAGCTGTAAACTCCAGTGGAAAGTTTGGATTTTTGTCTACTTCTGGACTTTAGTCTCGTTTCAGAACCTTCTTATTCTCTTTCATGTTCACCAGCTGTAAACTCCAGCGGAAAGTTTGGATTTTTGTCTACTTCTGGACTTTAGTCTCGTTTCAGAACCTTCTTATTCTCTTTCATGTTCACCAGCTGTAAACTCTTTTGTCTACTTCTGGACTTTGGTCTCTTTCCAGAACCTGAGTTTGGTGTGTACATTTATTTTACAAATCTGGCTTCTTTGTATACAGACTGTTGGTTCCTTGCCTCTCAGGAAGATGCACTCCACTTCGAAGGAAATATGTGACAGGTTGACTCATGCGACATGCTTGTTGGTGGACAGTGTGTCTGTTCTATGTTTTTCCTCCCACAATGAGGCCAAGGAATCCACACCGAGAGTAGTCAGTAGTCATTGATAGTCTGTTTTATAATCTTGATACTGGACTTCTGTACCTACATGATGTCCGTATATCATATTGAATCTATTGATTATCTGTTTCTTCATTTTAGTTCTTGACTTCTATACCTACATGATTTCAGTTAGTCATCTTGCAGTCTGATAATCTGTTTCTCAATATTGTTACAAGACTTCTGTACCTACAAGATATCAAGTCGTCTTGAATTTATTGACTGTCTGCTTCTTTAACATGGTACATGATTTCTTTTCCTATGTGGCTTAAGTCGGTCATCTTGAATCTATTGGTAATGTGTTTCCTAATTTTGGTTAATGACTTTCGTACCTACATGGTATCAAGTCGTCTTGAATCTATTAACTGTCTGCTTCTTTATCAACGTACATGATTTCTTTTCCTATGTGGTTTAAGTCGGTCATCTTGAATCTATTGATAATGTGTTTCCTAATTTTGGTTAATGACTTCTGTACCTACATGGTATCAAGTCGTCTTGAATCTATTGACTGTCTGCTTCTTTATCATGGCACATGATTTCTTTTCCTATGTAATTTAAGTCGGTCAACTTGAATCTATTGATAATGTGTTTCCTAATTTTGGTTAATGACTTGTGTACTTACATGATCTCATTAAGTTAATTTGTTGAGCTTTATCTCTTTCAGTATCTCAATAAAAAGCTCATGTTTGTCGTAGTGTTCTTTTCAGAGTATATGTATGTGTTAATGGCTGTCTAGATGTGTTTGTATTCTTGTCTGTGAATTTGTATGTGTATTTTGTCAGTTTCTCTGTGTGTGAAGTCTAGTAATTTTTGTGTGTTTTTATCAGTTACATTTTTGTATTCATGTTAATGTATGTGTTTATAATAAATGCTGTGTATTTATTCTTGTTAGTTTGATCTGTATGTACGTATTCTTGTCAGTTATGTTATTGTATTTAATATGGTAATTCCTGTGTATGTATTCATGTCTTATATTGTTGTATTAATGTTAATCCCTGTGTATGTATTATTGTCTTATATTGTTGTATTAATGTTAATTCCTGTGTATGTATTATTGTCTTATATTGTTGTATTAATGTTAATCCCTGTGTATGTATTTGTGTCTTATATTGTTGTATTAATGTTAATTCCTGTGTATGTATTATTGTCTTATATTGTTGTATTAATGTTAATCCATGTGTATGTATTATTGTCTTATTTTGTTGTATTAATGTTAATCCCTGTGTATGTATTCTTTCAGTTATGTTGTATTAATGTTAATCCCTGTGTATGTATTATTGTCTTATATTGTTGTATAAATGTTAATCCCTGTGTATGTATTCGTGTCTTATATTGTATTAATGTTAATCCATGTGTAAGTATTTGTGTCTTATATTGTTGTATTAATGGTAATTCCTGTGTATGTATTATTGTCTTATATTGTTGAATTAATGTTAATCCCTGTGTATGTATTCATGTCTTATGTTGTTGTATTAATGTTAATTCCTGTGTATGTAGTATTGTCTTATATTGTTGTATTAATGTTAATCCATGTGTATGTATTATTGTCTTATATTGTTTTATTAATGTTAATCCCTGTGTATGTATTATTGTCTTATATTGTTGTATTAATGTTAATCCCTGTGTATGTATTATTGTCTTATATTGTTGTATTAATGTTAATCCCTGTGTATGTATTATTGTCTTATATTGTTTTATTAATGTTAATCCCTGTGTATGTATTATTGTCTTATATTGTTGTATTAATGTTAATCCATGTGTATGTATTATTGTCTTATTTTGTTGTATTAATGTTAATCCCTGTGTATGTATTATTGTCTTATATTGTTGTATTAATGTTAATCCATGTGTATGTATTATTGTCTTATGTTGTTGTATTAATGTTAATCCCTGTGTATGTATTATTGTCTTATATTGTTGTATTAATCCGTTATACGTCAAAGAAGAAGCGCATGGGCATTTACAGCACGCTCAGCGGGCAGAACAGTCAAAGAAGCCAACGGCGCCTTCTCCATGACAACCAGCAGCATGACGATGGAGGTGATGGCAGTGACGCAAGCGTTCTCCTGGCTCGAAACACAAAAATACACCCGCGTGTGTATACTCAGTGATTCAATGAGTATGATCCGGAGGGTTCAGGCAGGTTCAGTGCGAAGACAATGGCTTGAATCATTACAGAAGTCCACTGTTCGTGGAGTCACCTTTATTTTTGTTCCGGGACACGCAGGCGTCGATGGAAATGAAAGAGCTGACAGGTTGGCTGGATCCGCTATCACTACCGACGGTCAGCCTATGGATCATGCTGATATTATCAATGCCCTCAGAGAAATGGGAAGGATAGACGACTTTGGTGGCAGTGAATCCACATCACTCGCCAGAATGGCAGACTTGGGAATTAAGATCGGCACAGCAAAAAACGAGACGCACACCAGCTACGCCAGAAGACTTGTTAATCAACATAGAACTGGTACTATTAGCCATCGGACGTTGGGGTTCATACTGAGGGGAGGATCTGAGCACCTATGGACATGTCCGGAGTGCAATGAGGATAACCCAACTAACTAACTAACTAACTAATTGTTGTATTAATGTTAATCCCTGTGTATGTATTCTTTCAGTTATGTTGTATAAATGTTAATCCCTGTGTATGTATTCATGTCTTATATTGTATTAATGTTAATCCATGTGTAAGTATTTGTGTCTTATATTGTTGTATTAATGGTAATTCCTGTGTATGTATTATTGTCTTATATTGTTGAATTAATGTTAATCCCTGTGTATGTATTCATGTCTTATGTTGTTGTATTAATGTTAATTCCTGTGTATGTATTATTGTCTTATATTGTTGTATTAATGTTAATCCATGTGTATGTATTATTGTCTTATATTGTTTTATTAATGTTAATCCCTGTGTATGTATTATTGTCTTATATTGTTGTATTAATGTTAATCCATGTGTATGTATTATTGTCTTATTTTGTTGTATTAATGTTAATCCCTGTGTATGTATTATTGTCTTATATTGTTGTATTAATGTTAATCCCTGTGTATGTATTATTGTCTTATATTGTTGTATAAATGTTAATCCCTGTGTATGTATTATTGTCTTATATTGTATAAATGTTAATCCCTGTGTATGTATTCATGTCTTATATTGTATAAATGTTAATCCCTGTGTATGTATTCATGTCTTATATTGTATAAATGTTAATCCCTGTGTATGTATTCATGTCTTATATTGTATAAATGTTAATCCCTGTGTATGTATTCATGTCTTATATTGTATAAATGTTAATCCCTGTGTATGTATTCATGTCTTATGTTGTTGTATTAATGTTAATCCCTGTGTATGTATTATTGTCTTATATTGTTGTATAAATGTTAATCCCTGTGTATGTATTCATGTCTTATATTGTATTGTTAATCTCTGTGTATGTACTTGTGTCATATTGTATTAATGTTAATCCCTGTGTATGTATTTGTGTCTTCTATTGTATTAATGTTAATCCCTGTGTTATATATTCTTGTCAGTTTTGTTGTTACGTTAATGTTAATCCCCATGCCTGTATTCTTCTCAGTCTGTGTGTGTGTGTTTCTGTGAGTTGTGGTGTGTTTTTGCCAGCCCTACTGTGTGTAATCTTGTCAATCTGCAGAAAAGCTGGAGATTTATCCACGCCAGCCATTGATCTGTTGCATACCCAAGTTATCATTTGTTCCTCATGCAGAAAATCTGGCAGTATGCTTCTTACAAGTAAGTCAGACCACACCTTAAGATGTTTCACATCATATCATAAAGAAGGAGTGCTTTAAAGAACCCTGTTCAGGCCTTTTGGCACAATGGGCCTATAATTCTAGACCAGTATTTTGTACACTAACTGGCACTCGATAGATGATGTGGTCATTGTCACACCCATTGCCTTTGCTTCCCAGCACATTACCTAGTACTCATTTTAGGCTGGATTAACCTGAGAGCCAGTTTTGAAGAAGAAAAAAACTGCCTCGATGCAGATTTGAATCCTAGTACATTGGGCTAGCAGTCGAGAATTTAGCTGCTACACTTCCATAATATTTTAAATACATTCACTTTTAAAGGCTGCCAAGAAATAGAGTGCAAAATTAGAGAGTTTTTTTTTTAAATCAGCTCCTGGGAGAATGTTGAGCATGATCATTCTTCTTCTTCAGCATTCGATAGAGTGACGTAAATGCGTTGTTAGTTAGTTAATCGACAGATTATCCTCATTGCGCATTGGAAAAGTCTATGAGCGCTTGGATCCCATCTTTGGTATATCACCCAGCATGTATCAACTGGTAACACTAGTTCTGTGTTGGTTTACTAATCTTTTTTGACTACCTGTTTAGTATTCATGTTTAGAAAAACGCCTTTTTTGACCTGAAGTTCTTGTAGTCTTTTGAGGGTTGCCAATTCACCGTCATCTCCTGAATCATCTTTTCATCCTGCCTCCTTGAGAGCATTGAGAATATTGGCCCAGTCCATTGCTTTTCCTGTGCCTACCACGGCCTTGCCAGCAAGTGAATCCACTCGTTCATTTTCTCTTACCCCAGAGTGTCCTGGCACAAAAATGAAACTAATTCCTTTCAATCAAGATTTCCTCAGCGACTCCCAACAATTTTCTTCGAATCCATCCTGTATCTTATCTTCTTAAGCATGCTCATAGAATCACTTAGAAAGCACATAAATGCGTTGTGCCTGTTAACAGCCAAGCTGTATTATTTGTGCCTTTTGGCCGACTTCTTGGAACATTTTTTTAGAATCCGGGTTAGCCTTCTTGGTTAGTTTCGTGGGACGTTTGTAGCCTCATATATGTGGTGACTTCTACCTCCTCTGGTCCACATGTGTAGTCCCTAGAGGACCCATCCAGGACAGCCACATGCAGATCAGTAGACTCTCAGGAGAACCCAGTGGTAGAGCATGGGCATTCCTAGTCATCCATAGAGGCTTCCATAAATGCAGATGGTCTGGTACTGGGCTCACCTCACCTTGCCCCAGTATGGGACACATTTTGTGTGTGGTTATTTTAAAGCCCCACCCTGGCTGTAGTCAGGGGCCCTTATTAAACTTGAACAGGGTTTCTGGGACCTGTACCCAGGTGATTCTCATTCAGATAGTGGCACTTTGTGTTACCGGGTGTTTATAGCTTATTGTACAGTCCTGGTGGGGTTGTATATCATTTGTCACTGGGTTCGCCCAGGGAATCATCTCATCCTGCACACGGTTGTTTAATATCACATCCGTATTTTGCGCCTTGAAATCATTACGGGCTGCACCCTTTAAAGATCCCAAGGAAGCAGTCTGCAGACCTGAGTCTTGAATGAGGATCCGTTGAACCAGCACAGAGGCTGCTGGTGGCTGACATGAGGTACAGAATATATTTTTATTGTGCCAGTGACCGAAATCACAGCGCCACAGCCTGATATTTTTGAAGAGATTGAAAAATAAACAGACTGGATTTGGATCAAAGGGATACTGATTAACCACATAGCCAGATGTGAATTTTTCAAGGATTTATCTCAGAGTAATGGCGTTCTACCTCATCTGACTTGCATAATCTTATTTGAACAAAATAATTTCACATTCACACTCAAAGTTCTTTACCATCTGGTACAAAATCTTATTTCACATATGCATGAAATCTGTTCGTGTCATTTCTATAGTGTACTACTTCTTCTTCTTCTTCTTGCGGAACTCTGGCAGAAAGATCTGGTTGTTCATCCACTTCTGGATGTTGGTCTTGTTCCAGAACTGTAGATTTTTTGGCATATCCGTTTTACAGATCTTGCTTATTTATATGCAGACTGTTGGTTCCTCGCCTCTCAGGCAAATGCACTCCTACTTCTGAAGCTCTGTAAGTAGTTGCTTTGAATGAAGAGTGATGGCCAGTTAAACCTTGCTTAACACTCTTTTATAAGACATAGGTTTGAATTATTGGTAATGTGATGGACATCTTTGTTTTTGTTGGGGGCAACAAGTAAAAGTCTTAACCTGCACAGTTCATAGCGAACGAACGAACAAACTTTATTTTCAAAGGGTCACAAATTGGGCACACAGGCCCGTCTTACATTTGGTCCTTTAACATAGCAGCTGCATTAGACATGTGGCCCTAAACTCTCAGGCTCATATCACACCCTTCTCCTTTCCCTGCTGTCCTACTCTGCCCTAAACAAAAGTGGTCTGTGCAGGTGCTTATCATCATCATGTACCCTGCCAACTGGCGTAGGCACTCATGTGTCTCCACAGATCATGATCCCTGGTTGCCTGGAACAGCTCTCTTGATGATATCCCTCCATGTTATCGTTTCAGCTCATCCAGCATCATCTCTCTTGGTCTGCCTCTACCCCTTTTTCCACTGATCCTTCCAGTTGTCACTATGTTCTCCAATGTCTCTCTTCTCATTATGTGGCCAAAGAACAGTGTTTGTCTCTTTCTTATTGTTTTATATAAAGATCTTCTTTCATTAGCCTCTTTCAAGCAACCTTTGTTAGTTACTCTGGCGTGCAAGGTATTTGTAACATTCGTCTTGGAAACCACATCTCTGTTGCTTCTAAAGGTGCTAACAACTGTAAATATAAACATCTTCTGACATAGATGCAACCAAACAACCGGATCTCCGCTTTCAGCGCCAGGCGCCATGAGTATTTTCAAGATTTGCCCCCTAAGGTTCATGACCTCTCTGACAGTAAGTGATAATTTTTGTGTTGGTTTGAGTGGCTGATTGGTTGATTTGTGAGTGGCTGATTGGTTGGTTTGTGAGTGGCTGATTGGTTGGTTTATGAGTGGCTAATTGGTTTGTGAGTGGCTGATTGGTTTGTGAGTGGCTGATTGGTTTGTGAGTGGCTGATTGGTTTTTGAGTGACTGATTGTTTTGTGAGCATCGCTGTTATAAACAGGGAGACACTAGATATTGCTTTTATATTCTGGATGTTGGTAAAGTGTTGGTTTTGTGTCATTGATGTCAGCAAGGTGTTTATTTGTGTTGTTGATGTCATCTGGATGTTAATTTGTGTCACTGATGTCAGTAAGATGCTAGTTTTCTGTCACTAATGTCAGGAAGGTGTTTTGTGTTACTAATGTCATTAAGATGTTGGTTTTATGTCATTGATGTCAGCAAGCTGTAGGTTTTATGTCATTGCTATAAGCATGGTTTTGGTTTTTTGTCATTGCTATAAGCTAGGTGTTGGTTTTTGTGACGTTGATATCAGCAAGATGTAGATTTTGTGTTATTGCTATAAGCAACTTGATGGTTTTGTGTTATTGATGTCAGCAAGATGTTGATTTTGTGTCATTTATTTAAGCAGGTTGTTGATTTCATGGCATTGCTATAAGCAGTGTGTTAGTTTTATGTCATTGCTTTAAGCTAGATGTTAATTTGAGTCAGCAAGATTTCGGTTTTGTGTCATTTCTATGGTGTTGGTTTTTTTACCATTGCTATAAGTAAAGCGTGGAAATGATCAGTTTATATTCCCTTCCGCAAAAAAAGGGGGGAAATCTAAAATTATTTAACAGTTATTGCACTATAGCTCTAATTAGTCAAAATAGCCAGCAAAATCCTTCTGCAGACCATCTTGAGGTGAATCGGAAATAAATTAGAATATGAATTACAAGAAGCACAAGCGGGTTTTAGACGGGACAGAGTAAGTTGTTGGTATTGTGTCAGTGATATCAGAAGGATCTTGGTTTTGTGTTACTGATGTCAGCAAGTTTTTGAGAAGAGAATTGGGGGTAAACCTAAGCATCACTCTAAAAAAAAAAAGTAGGGCGAAAGATTCCTACTCCTAGGTTGTGATTTGCCAATTCGAAATGTAAGCAAAAACACAAAGAATCTCCAACTTCTAACTGTAATTTTGAAAATGGAGGCATACCAAGAGACTCAGAACATTCAGAAATGCATATTATGCCATAAGGAGGTGTAACTATATAAGAGGGACTATATACCCACACATGCGGGTTCAGTTTTGAATCTGAACCTCATCTCCATAGAGATGAGAGGATCCAGAATAGTCCAAGATGAAGGGATGATTGGGACTGTTACGTGACAGCTTGGGTTGTGCACCAACTGCTTACTGCCTCTCAGTTGAAGCAGATTGTACCACTATTGTCATTCCTGTTTTTATACAGTATTTTAATACTTCTGTCCCCCTGCCCCCTCAACCTAAATGTTATTATATTGAATATTGCGGCATGAATTTGATATTTGGAATTCTCACCTTGCAGCCACTTCTATATTCAACATTCCTGGTCTCCGCTTGTTTCCTGAGAATGATGAACTGACCACCTCACACAGTAGAAGGCAGTCAGGGAGGAGTGGAATACGAACAACACTGAAGATGTGATTTCTTGCACTTTTGGAAAGCACCATGACTGATTACTTGTTGCCATATTTGCTTAAATTGAGATTGCTTACTACCTGGACCCTTGGGAGAGTTCTGTGACTGTGTGGTGTTCTTTATCTGGACAGTAAGAGCACTGGGCAGGGCATTTAGAGAGTTGCTTGGTGTCCTGTCTGTAGGTAGGGAGAGCACTGGGCATTTAGAGAGTTGCTTGGTGTTCTGTCTCTAGCTAGGGAGAGCACTGGGCATTAGAGAGTTGCTTGGTGTCTTTTCTCTAGCTAGGGAGAGCACCAGGCATTTAGAGAGTTGCTTGGTGTCCTGTCTCTAGCTAGGGAGAGCACTGGGCATTTAGAGAGTTGCTTGGTGTCTTTTCTCTAGCTAGGGAGAGCACCAGGCATTTAGAGAGTTGCTTGGTGTCCTGTCTCTAGCTAGGGAGAGCACTGGGCATTTAGAGAGTTGCTTGGTGTCTTTTCTCTAGCTAGGGAGAGCACTGGGCGTTCGAGAGTTGCTTGGTGTTCTGTCTCTAGCTAGTGAGAGCACCAGGCACTTAGGGAGTTGTCCTTAAATAGTGAGAGCACTGTTTACTTGGGAAGTTGTCTGTAAGCAGTGAGAGCACTGGACACTTGTGGAGTTGACCTTAAGAACTGAGAGCACTGGAAAATTAGGGAGTTGTCTGTAAGTAGTGAGAGCACTGGAGAATTATATAGAAGTTACAGAATGTTTATATTGTGTTGACCTGTGAATAATGAAAGTGTTTTGGTCAGTAAAGGGTGTCTGTTTTAGTTTTGATATTCACAACCACCCTATACAGTGATGTTAAACTGAGATATCAGTCCAGCTAGATTTGCTGGTTGTAGGAAATCAGTCTAGCTTGAGGTGATGATTGTGTGATGTCAGCCTAGCTTGATGTAATTAATGTTGGATGTCAGCATAACTTGAGATGATGATCGACAGGATGTCAGCCTAGCTTGATGTAATTAAAGTTGGATGTCAGCATAACTTGAGATGATGATCGACAGGATGTCAGCCTAGCTTGATGTAATTAATGTTGGATGTCAGCATAACTTGAGATGATGATCGACAGCTTGATGTAATTAATGTTGGATGTCAGCATAACTTGAGATGATGATCGACAGGATGTCAGCCTAGCTTGATGTAATTAATGTTGGATGTCAGCATAACTTGAGATGATGATTGACAGGATGTCAGTCTAGCTTGAGGTGATGATTTTAGGATGTCAGTCTAGTCTGATGTGGTAATTGTGGGATGTCAGTCTAGCTCAATGTGATGATTGTGGTATGTCAGTCTAGCTTGAGGTGATGATTGCAGGATGGCAGTCTAGTCTGATGTGGTAATTGTGGGATGTCAGTCTAGATTGATGTGATGATTGTGGGATGTCAGTCTAGCTTGATGTGATGATTGCAGGATGTCAGTCTAGTCTGATGTGGTAATTGTGGGATGTCAGTCTAGATTGATGTGGTAATTGTGGGATGTCAGTCTAGCTTGATGTGATGATATGATGGTTGTAGGGTATAAGTCTAGCTTGATGTCTTGATTTCAGGATGTCAGTCTAGCTTGATGTGATGGTTGTACAGGTGTAGGATGTCAGTCTAGCTTGATGATTTGATGTTATGTTTCTACGATGTGTCTAGCTTGATATGTTGGTGATCGTTAATGCCATTTTCTACACACGACAGATTCCCTTTCACATTGTGATTTATACCATTATCTGCAAAAGCTGTAAGACATGTATCAGTGTCTGTAGTTATTATACAGATTTCATTAGCATCTTTATAATCTGCAAATTAGTTTCTATAAGTGTCAACTAATTTCACTTGTGTGATGTGAATTATTTTTAACATTGATGTCATGGCCATTAAATCTTGTCAATCCCATAACAGCATCTCTGGAAAATCATCTCACTTTTAAGGTGCAATAAAAGTTGCAATCTTTTGTCTCCACATGGCCTTAATGTTTAACACAATTTAATCTGTAATGTTTTTTTTCTTTTTAAAAATTTTAGCCATTATAACCTCATGACCTCTCAGCCTATCTCTCTGTGTGTCACTTCCTATCTGTCTGCAGTAAATGCTTCTTAATTAATTTGTCTTACGTGGGTGCATGTTTTAGCCGACGCAGTTTTACTGTGTATTAATTTTTTGACCAGGTGTGGGCTTCAGCCTTTAAATAGCTAAGTCATTCCTTGTTTTATGCATGTGATAATTAAAGTATGTGATGTATATTTTCTTTACATTGTATGTAAGTTGTTAGCATTAAAATTGGATATTTGTTATAACCAAAGTAGTAGTAGTAGTAGTACATTTTACCCCACTAGGACAACACACAAGCGATAACACCTGATGACACATAGTGCCACTATGCGGATGAGGATCACCAGTGGAGATGTCCTGGAAACCGCGTTTAGCCATTAGACCATATTTATTGCCGGGCTATATTGCAGGGACTGGCAAGAGCCAGAGTGGGGCTTCAAAATAACGAAAAATTGCATCTCACAAGGGGATGACTAGTACTTAAAATAACCAAAGCTACAGTATGTCCTTATAGGTGTCAGTGTTCAATGTATGAGAAGGGGATGTAGAATTTGGAATATTTTATTTGTTCTAGCAACAGAATTAGCTTTTATCTAATGTTTACAGTTAGTAAACATTTAACTTTTATGCTTACAGTTAGTAAACATTCACTTTTATGTTTACAGTTAATAAACATTAACTTTTACTAAGTCTGTCTCTAGTTGGCTCCACACATTTAGCCTGCATCAACCTGTTTTTATCTTCAGTCTGTTCTATACATTTGACTTTTGTCAGCCTGTTTTTACTTTCAGTCAGATCTCTCTCTCTATATATATATATATATTTGACGTACATTGACCTGTTTTTATTTTCAATTCACTCTCCAGTTGATGCTAACCTGCATGAACCTGTTTTTACCTCCACATAATTGACATACGTCAGCCTCTTTTTTGTCTTTACTCCTCAAATTCGACATATATCAACTTATTTTACTTAGTTCACACTATGCACTGTTTTATCTCTGTTTATTAGATACACTTGACATCTATTCATCGTTTTATGCTGTCTGTACACTGAATGAAACACTCTGAGGATGTGGTTCAAAAAGTCCATGATGTGAACTTGTTTAGGGACTAATTTGTATTATATATTTGTGTAAATTTATGTTCAACTCTTAGGGTTATACAATTTTGTAAATGTATTCAAGGTTTAGGATTATACAGTTCTGTAAGTTTGTACTGAATTTATAGAGTTCTGGTAATTTGTATTGAATGAAACAAGGGCTTTTACAGTTCTGTAAGTTTGTATTGAAATGCTGAATAGGTAACTGTTTAGGGAAATAGTTCTATGATGTAGCATATAATTTTACACAAAAGGCGTATGGATGTAGACTAGTATGAGGACATATTTCTGATGCCACATGATCACAGAATGCAAAGCACGTAGAATCAAAGCATGTTTATGTACAGATTTCGGTCACTTAGTATGATATGCATTCGTTCATGTGGACTATTTTTGTTCAGTTTATTGGCTGTGTTACGTATATACATTTTTGGTAACAAATTCATGTAGAGCTTTAATTTGAATGTCTCTTGAACTTCATTGTTGACTGGCTGTGAACTGCAGCAGAAAGTTCTGGTGGTTCATCTGTGTCTGGACTTTGATCTTGTTTAGGTCTTGAGTCTTGTGTCCACATCAGTTTTTTTGATCTGACTTAATGTGTGTCTTTCTGGCAGATGCAAGCCAACTTGGAAGGAAATGACGATCCATCTGCTTAGGCCAGGGCCTCTGTTAGGGAACTTGTTTCTAGGAAGACAGCGTAGAGGTGTAGATAGGTCTTAACTAGAATAAATCCCAGTCCTGATGCACACCACAGATGGTGACGCACCTCTGCAGGTGGTGACATACCTCTGCGGGTGGTGATTTACCTCTGCAGGTGGTGATTTACCCTACAGGTGGTGACATACCTCTGCAGGTGGTGACAACCCCTGCAGGTGGTGATATACCTCTGCAGGTGGTGACATACCTCTGCAGGTGGTGACATACCTCTGCAGGTAAACTAAAAGTTAAGTGTGGTAAAAGTCTGTTACTAATGTAGGGTCAAATGGGCAACCATAATATTAGTCATATGTACAGCTGCAGTTGCCTGACATGTGGGATGTGTGTAGAAAGCTGCAGTTGCCTGACATGTGGGATATGTGTAGAAAGCTGCAGTTGCCTGACATGTGGGATATGTGTAGAAAGCTGCAGTTGCCTGACATGTGGGATGTGTGTAGAAAGCTGCAGTTGCCTGACATGTGGCATGTGTGTAGAAAGCTGCAGTTGCCTGACATGTGGGATATGTGTAGAAAGCTGCAGTTGCCTGACATGTGGGATATGTGTAGAAAGCTGCAGTTGCCTGATATGTGGGATGTGTGTAGAAAGCTGCAGTTGCCTGACATGTGGCATGTGTGTAGAAAGCTGCAGTTGCCTGACATGTGGCATGTGTGTAGAAAGCTGCAGTTGCCTGACATGTGGGATGTGTGTAGAAAGCTGCAGTTGCCTGACATGTGGCATGTGTGTAGAAAGCTGCAGTTGCCTGACATGTGGGATGTGTGTAGAAAGCTGCAGTTGCCTGACATGTGGGATGTGTGTAGAAAGCTGCAGTTGCCTGACATGTGGGATGTGTGTAGAAAGCTGCAGTTGCCTGACATGTGGCATGTAGGTGCTGCCGCAGGTGCCCAACATGTGGGATGTGTGTAGAAAGCTGCAGTTGCCTGACATGTGGGATGTGTGTAGAAAGCTGCAGTTGCCTGACATGTGGCATGTGTGTAGAAAGCTGCAGTTGCCTGACATGTGGGATGTGTGTAGAAAGCTGCAGTTGCCTGACATGTGGCATGTGTGTAGAAAGCTGCAGTTGCCTGACATGTGGGATGTGTGTAGAAAGCTGCAGTTGCCTGACATGTGGGATGTGTGTAGAAAGCTGCAGTTGCCTGACATGTGGCATGTAGGTGCTGCCGCAGGTGCCCAACATGTGGGATGTGTGTAGAAAGCTGCAGTTGCCTGACATGTGGGATGTGTGTAGAAAGCTGCAGTTGCCTGACATGTGGGATGTGTGTAGAAAGCTGCAGTTGCCTGACATGTGGCATGTGTGTAGAAAGCTGCAGTTGCCTGACATGTGGCATGTGTGTAGAAAGCTGCAGTTGCCTGACATGTGGCATGTAGGTGCTGCCGCAGGTGCCCAACATGTGGGATGTGTGTAGAAAGCTGCTGTTGCCTGACATATGGGATGTGTGTAGAAAGCTGCAGTTGCCTGACATATGAAATGTGTGTAGAAAGCTGCTGTTGCCTGACATGTGGGATGTGTGTACAGCTGCAGTTGCCTAACATGTGGGATGTGTGTAGAAAGCTGCAGTCGCCTGACGTGGGGTGTGTGTAGAAAGCTGCAGTTGCCTGACATGTGGCATGTAGGTGCTGCCGCAGGTGCCCAACATGTGGGATGTGTGTAGAAAGCTGCTGTTGCCTGACATATGGGATGTGTGTAGAAAGCTGCAGTTGCCTGACATATGGGATGTGTGTAGAAAGCTGCTGTTGCCTGACATGTGGGATATGTGTAGAAAGCTGCAGTTGCCTGACATGTGGGATGTGTGTACAGATGCAGTTGCCTGACATCTGGGATGTGTGTACAGATGCAGTTGCCTGACATGTGGGATGTGTGTAGAAAGCTGCAGTTGCCTGACATGTGGGATGTGTGTACAGATGCAGTTGCCTGACATGTGGGATGTGTGTAGAAAGCTGCAGTTGCCTGACATGTGGGATGTGTGTACAGCTGCAGTTGCCTAACATGTGGGATGTGTGTAGAAAGCTGCAGTCGCCTGACGTGGGGTGTGTGTAGAAAGCTGCAGTTGCCTGACATGTGGCATGTAGGTGCTGCCACAGGTGCCCAACATGTGGGATGTGTGTAGAAAGCTGCTGTTGCCTGACATATGGGATGTGTGTAGAAAGCTGCAGTTGCCTGACATATGGGATGTGTGTAGAAAGCTGCTGTTGCCTGACATGTGGGATATGTGTAGAAAGCTGCAGTTGCCTGACATGTGGGATGTGTGTACAGATGCAGTTGCCTGACATGTGGGATGTGTGTACAGATGCAGTTGCCTGACATGTGGGATGTGTGTAGAAAGCTGCAGTTGCCTGACATGTGGGATGTGTGTACAGATGCAGTTGCCTGACATGTGGGATGTGTGTACAGATGCAGTTGCCTGACATGTGGGATGTGTGTACAGATGCAGTTGCCTGACCTGTGGGATGTGTGTAGAAAGCTGCAGTTGCCTGACATGTGGGATGTGTGTACAGATGCAGTTGCCTGACATGTGGGATGTGTGTACAGATGCAGTTGCCTGACATGTGGGATGTGTGTACAGATGCAGTTGCCTGACATGTGGGATGTGTGTACAGATGCAGTTGCCTGACATGTGGGATGTGTGTAGAAAGCTGCAGTTGCCTGACATGTGGGATGTGTGTACAGATGCAGTTGCCTGACATGTGGGATGTGTGTACAGATGCAGTTGCCTGACATGTGGGATGTGTGTACAGATGCAGTTGCCTGACCTGTGGGATGTGTGTAGAGCTGCAGTTGCCTGACATGTGGGATGTGTGTAGAGCTGCAGGTACCTGACCTGTGGAATGTGTGTAGAGCTGCAGGTACCTGACCTGTGGGATGTGTGTAGAGCTGCAGGTACCTGACCTGTGGAATGTGTGTAGAGCTGCAGGTACCTGACCTGTGGGATGTGTGTAGAGCTGCAGGTACCTGACCTGTGGAATGTGTGTAGAGCTGCAGGTACCTGACCTGTGGAATGTGTGTAGAGCTGCAGGTACCTGACCTGTGGAATGTGGGTACAGCTGCAGGTACCTGACCTGTGGGATGTGTTTACAGCTGCAGGTGCCTGACATGTGGAATGTGTGTACACCTGCCGGTTCCTGACCTGTGTGATGTGTGTACAGCTGCAAGTCTGTCATTTGAGAAGTATGTATAGTCACAAGTCTGGGGTGTTAAAAGTGTGTACTGCTACAGTACCTTTCATATGATAGATCAAGTGCTCTAGAAAGTATGACTACTGTGTGTCATGCAACAGGTCAAATAACCTAGAAAGAATTATGGCTACAGTGTCTGTCATGTAAAAGATCAGGTATATAATTATAATGTCTGTCCTGTGGAGTTTGTGTGTGGGTAGGGGTAGAAGAAGAAATGTTAATAGTTAGGAGTGATGTTAATATCCAGACCTGCATAATGACTGATTATGAAATGTATATATTTTTGTGTGAATTCCTCCTCTTGACATGGTCACTACTTTCAGCGTTTGAGTAGCACAGCATGCTTGTTCCATGTCAACTAACAAGATAGCATCTCATAGCTCATCTGTTTGTATGCACTTCTGGCAAAATGGTGACACTGTATTCCACTGTGATGTCCCAAACTTTGATGCATGTTCACACATAAATGATGAGTAGCTGGTTTCTCTGTGGGAGACCTAGGTTTCAATCCTCTGTAAAACTGCAGATATTTGTTTTCTGTCTGCACCAAAAAAAAAACGTCCTAACCTGCAGGGTGTTCAGGGTGACATCACCAGTCTTCCATAACTCTTTGAGTCCCAAGGGGTTTAGCATCACAGGCCCAGGGGGTAGTAAGAAAAGTAATAAAATCGGCGCATCACGCGTTCATTGGGCTTCTAGGTAGGAACCTGTAAACGTATGATGCGTTCCTTGGAACTCAAAGAGTTAAGACTCCTTCTGTACCGCTGCCAAAACTGCCTGTAATTACCATGTTCACTGTAAGGGGGGGGGGGGGGGGGGGGGTTTGTCTTTGAGCCTGAAGATTTAGGGCTGCATGGCTAGTGCTGTCGCCGCAGATTGTGCAGCCCAGAATTTGTTTCTCCCTGACAGAACAAAATCCACATCCTTACAGAGGCTTCGAACCTGGGTCTCCTGTCCCACGCTGCCCCAGAAACAATAAATACCAACAGTAAAGACACTATCTGACATTTGATTGAAGAAACCATCTGGAGTATTCCGCAGATTGGCAGAAATATCCGCTGCAGCTTGGATGTTGTTAGTGCAGACTTCAAATGTTTATTGTATATTTACTTCAGTGTTAGTATTACTGAAATTGTGACTTTTCTGTTGAAACCGGGTGTGATGATGTTAACCCCTGTTTATATAAAGAACCATTGATGTCTGAAACACTCCTGGCACACTTTCTGTTTGATGGCGATAGCCTATGCTTATACAAAGAATCACTGAAGACACGATCTGCTAGGATGTCTCTGGCATTCCCAGCAGCTTGCACACTTTCTGTCGACACAAGGTGTGATGATGTTAACCCTTGCTTATACAAAGAACAATTGATGTCTGAAGCACTCCTGGCACACTTTCTGTGGACACAAGGTGTGATGATGTTAACCCTTGCTTATACAAAGAACCATTGATGTCTAAAACACTCCTGGCACACTTTCTGTGGACACAAGGTGTGATGATGTTAACCCTTGCTTATACAAAGAACCATTGATGTCTAAAACACTCCTGGCACACTTTCTGTGGACACAAGGTGTGATGATGTTAACCCTTGCTTATACAAAAAACCATTGATGTCTGAAGTACTCCTGGCACACTTTCTGTGGACACAAGGTATGATGATGTTAACCCTTGCTTATACAAAGAACCATTGATGTCTGAAGCACTCCTGGCACACTTTCTGTGGACACAAGGTGTGATGATGTTAACCCTTGCTTATACAAACAACCATTGATGTCTGAAGCACTCCTGGCAACTGGCACACTTTCTGTCGACACAAGGTGTGATGATGTTAACCCTTGCTTATACAAAGAAAAATTGATGTCTGAATCACTCCTGGCAACTATCACAGTTTCTGTGGACACAGGGTGCAATGGCAATAACCCTGGCTTATACAAAGAATCAGTGCTTCTTTTTTTTTCGTTCTCTCTGTCGGTGGTTTTCATATGAGAAGGCCACAGGCCTCTTTGAAGATGTGGTGTGGCATATGTCTTCCGCTGATCCATACAGCTTGGTCTCCATTGGAATGCCAACCCCCCCCCCCAAGCTGAGATCTCTCTACTGCATGTAGTGAGCATGCCTGTAACACATATTCAGTATTCTATGCCTGTCCACAGGGACAAAGTTCTGAATACCCAGTCTTGAATTTCTTGTACATACGACTGCACAGTCTGTTCCTTCATTGTGAGGAGGAAAGAGTTATTGAAGACATTGTCTACTAGGATGAAGCTAATTCCTTTCCCACACAGGTTGATCAGGGTGTGTGGGATTTGCCCTGTTGGTCTGCCATCCGGAATGAGATTCTTGAAGTCTGAGGGGGTGATTAAACCTTCAGATGGCAGCCCGGAAGCAGCAAAGACAGACGACGACAGTTATTTAGGATACGCCAGGCGGCTTGCACACAGTGAAGCCAAACTAGTCCCAGTGATCCATGAGAACAATCCCCACTCAACAGACAATAACTAAACACTGCACAAAGACGAGAAAGCTCAACAAAAGGAAAAGACGCACACAAAGCTTTTCCTTTCTCTCTGTTGAGCTTTCTAAGTCTTAGTTTTTTTTGTTTAGTGTGGGTTCTGCAGCTCTATTGTGGGGAAAAACAAGAACAGACCCACGGCATCCCTAACAAGCATGACATAGGAGTTGACTAATTAGGGGTTTTCTTCATAGTCAGAGTGCATCTGCCTGCGAGGCAAGGAAGCAACAATCTGCATGCAAATAAGCCAGATCTGTAAAACGGATATGCACACAACACTTAACATTCTGGAACAAGACTAAAGTCCAGAAGTAGATAAACAATCAGAACTTTCCACCAAAGTTTACAACCAGTGAACACAAAGAAGAAGAAAAAGTTTAGTAATTTCTTATCAGCTTGACTGCCGTCACTTGTTTTTACATCCCATTTATCAGACATTTGCCTACCCACGCCTTGTTTATATATGCTTGCTGCTTGTTATCCCATGTGTACAAAAGTTGAACTCCATTACTTCCTCATGTAATTTAGAAGACTTAATTTATTTCTGGAGTGATCTTGTCATGCTTGAAGAAGTCCTCTTCTGAAAACATCTTATTGTGTTTCCTGACTGTTCATGGCATGCTAAACATGAATGTTGAATGAGATTTGTACATATGTGAATCAAAGTTGGACCCGTGCAAAGAGAGTGGTATCATTCATTACAAAAAGCAATGCTGTGCTTCATTACGTTTATAATTGTCCCAGGATATCTGGTGTGAAAAGTAATGAGAGGGCAGATGATCTTGCAGGCAAAGACACCCTAGGAAATGGAGCTTCTGTGGACTAAGTGGACAAAATCAATGCTATACGCGAGGCAGCACATGCTAAAGATCTAAAAAAAATGAAGAAAATCATTTCTCTCTAACTCGATTGTGAGGTCTAGCTATACCAATTGGAGCAGCATGACGGGAAAATCATGTGAAACCTTACAGTCGCTGCATCAGCCAACATAAAACAGGAGTCGTCAGCATGAACACACTAGAAACATTCTTAGGAGAAGATCTGTGCAGTGAGGATGATCTTGAAATGAACATTGTATATATGTCAGCTGTGACCACTCACCTGTTGACTCAGTGATCTGGGGTTCAGTTCCTGATTATTATAGCCGGGAACCAGGAGAAGCAAATAATGGTTGCATTGAATGGAAAATCATAATTGTGCTTAGTAAGTGAACTGTACTTGGGAGTTGCACCAGTGCTTGATAAGTGAACTAACTGTACTTGGAGTTGCACCAGTGCTTGATAAGTGAACTATACTTAGAGTTGCACCAGTGATTGATAAGAGAACTCTGTTTGGAGTGCATAATAAATGAATTGTATTTGGGGTCACACCAGTGACTTATATGGTATCGGTCTGTGTTTGGAGTCGCTATAATGCTTGATAAATGAACTATACTTTGAGTCACACTAAAGCATATAAGTAAGCTATACCTGTGCTTGTTAAGTGAACTCTGCCTTGAGGCACATTGGTACTTGTTAAGTGAATTGTACTTGGAGGGTCAGACCAATACCTTGTTAAGTGAATTGTACTTGGTATTTCTTGATGAAGAAATTGAAAATGTCACAAACTTTGAATTTCTAGGCTCTGTATATAATAAATAGCAATTGAGACTGTTTGACAGAAATTAAAAGCAGGATGGCCATAGCAATGCAAAGATTAAACTAAACAGCCTTAAAAGTCTTTGGCTAAGCACCAGCAAGGAGATCAAAATAAGAATTTTGAGCATGCATCTTCCCTGTAGCAACATACGAATGTGAATCGTGGACTATCTCCCAGTCTTTAAGAAAGAGAATAGGGGCTTTTGAGCTGAAATGATATAGAAGGATTCTCAGAATATCTTGGACAAAGAAGTGGAGAAATAACTGACATCTTGAAAGATCTGAACATCAAGGAAGATTGGCAAATAAACAGCATCCTGTCTCTGAAGCTGAAATATTTTGATCATATCAAGCGCCACGATGGATTGGAAAAAATTATAGCAGATGGCATGGTACCAGGAAGGAGGGGCAGGGGCTGATGGACACGAAGATGGGCACAGGATATAAGTGACTCCTTGAGTATGAAAGTACATGAGGCGGGAGAGCTGGCGAGAGACCGAGTTTCTTTCAGGCAGACCGCGATGAGAGCGACGTTCTGCAAAGGGCCTGCTACATGATGATGATGACTTGGGGTTGCTTGTTAAGTAAATTGTACTTAGAGTCAGACCATTGCTTGTTAAGTGAATAGTACTTAGGGTCAGACCAGTGCTTGTTAAGTGAATAGTACTTAGGGTCAGACCAGTGCTTGTTAAGTGAATAGTACTTAGGGTCAGACCAGTGCTTGTTAAGTGAATTTTTCTTGGTGTCACACCCGTGCTTGTTAATTGAATTGTACTTGGTGTCAAACCAGTGCTTGCAAGTGAATTGTACTTGGGGGTGAATCCAGATGTCTGTAAAGTTAAACTTATGTTAACTTTTTTTGGACCTCACACTGAGTAGAAAAACACAGCCTCTCTATTGATCATGTTACCTGTATTAATGTAATCTGCCTATTTCCATGGCTTATGTAGAGACTGATGAACCAGTCAGAGTTGAGTTTTTGTACCATCATTGTAAATATTTGACACATACTTTTATAGTTGTCACAGATTATCTTTCTGTTATGCCAAGATCGCTTTTTTCTCTGTAACTTTGTCAGTTGCTTACCCCCTCCCCACACCTCAAGAAAAAAAATCCCCCCTAGTCTGAATTTCCAATTGTTATCTATGAGGTTTTTATGTATTTACTGTGAAACAAAATTTTCAATTGTTGTAGCTAGAGAAATGTTATTGTTTTCTGATTGGTAGATAACATTTATCACATCCTCCGTGTTCATTTTTTATCAGTTGGTTTTGTTATTGCTAGTTTTTGTTTTATAGCAGCCCGATACAGTGTGTTGTACATGGAAACATAATAGAAAGTGCCGATGCCATTATCTTTATTTTCAGTGCTGTACTACTACTACTACTACTACTACTACTACTACTACTACTACTACTACTGAAATGACCTTGACTCCCAGTTCGACCCCAGCCTTGAGTGGGTACCGGGTGCAGTCCCGGGAAGTAGAGGCGGCCAGCGTGATGCTGACCACATCACCCATCTTGTGCCGTTGGTCTATAAAAATTTAGATCTAGCCCTATACACCTAAAGGAGTGGAAAAGGGTCCTTTACTTATTGTTACTTACTACTACTGCTTCTTTCGGTCGCTTGAAATAGATTATCTATATCTGCAGTGTTATCTTTGTAAAATGAAGGTAATGTTAGACACTTAGACAGACAGACATAAATAAAGTAATGTTTAACACTTACACAGACATAAAGTAATGTTAGACACTTTTACAGACAGATGAACATACAGTAATGTTAGACATGATGCATGAGGTAATTTTACACACATGTACACAGACATCGGTGAGATAATGTAAGACACTGGTACAGAAAGACCAGTGAGTTAATTTAAGACACTGGTACAGAAAGACTAGTGAGGTAATGTAAGACACTGGTACAGAAAGACTAGTGAGGTAATGTAAGACACTGGTACAGAAAGACCAGTGAGGTAATGTAAGACACTGGTACAGAAAGACCAGTGAGGTAATGTAAGACACTGGTACAGAAAGACCAGTGAGTTAATGTAAGACACTGGTACAGAAAGACCAGTGAGGTAATGTAAGACACTGGTACAGAAAGACCAGTGAGGTAATGTTGGGTGTAGATATAGACAGGCATCATTGAGGTGGTGTTAGACACTTATCGTCATCATGAACTATGCCAGTAAGTCTAGGCTGTCATGTTTCACCATCTAACATGATCACCAGAATCACAGATCAATGTTCTTGTCTCGTCCCGTTCCATGTGGCCAGGTATTTTTCTCTTTGTCTTCCTTCTGCTCTCTTTCAGGTAATCTTATCAAGTTCTCGAGTCGATTTTTTTTTTAAACATGCTCAGAAAACACTGACCATTTACGTCTGATTGTTCTTAGACACTTCAAGTAATTTTAGACATTTATACAGGCATCGGTGAGGTTATTCCAAACACTTATACACTCATGCATCAATCAGATAATGTACGACACTGATATGATAACAGTAAGGCACATTTATGTAGCTACCAGTGAGTTCTTTATGTTCTGGATGTTTAATGAGTGTTTACCATTGGTGGAATCATAAACCCTGAACACAAATGGAGCCAACTAATGCTAAACTGTTTTAAGGGTGCGGCTATGTGTGTGTTTTCTGTAGACGTCTATTCAGTCGGTTGTCACAGCAGCTGCAATTATGCATAAATAAATGCAAGGCATGCTGAAATTGTTTCCAGACGTGTCAGTCTTGGCGGAACAAATTTGTCATTTAATGTTTTGACTTTAAAAGATCAACCGCAACCCGAAACCACAGATTACTTTTTGTAGCCACGGTACTTCAATACATTTTGTACAGAATTGAACAGGGAATCCAGATGCATTCTTGTTGTGCATCCAGATGGTGGCTCCTTGAGCCTGTGGGTGTCAAACCTTCAGGAGGTATTTAAAAAATTGTTTTTGACAGAGACACAAATACAGAAAGACTGCAGGAGAGGCCATTCAATATTATGATTATTTTATATGTATATATGCAATGTGAATCATCCCTGGGTGGGTTCGGGGGGCATCATTGAGGGGGGGGGGGGCAGAATAGATCCACTGCCTACCCAACAGGCATAGCATAAGAGTCGACTAATTGGGGGCTTTGTTTGAAGTCAAGAGTGCATCTGCCTGAGAGGCAAGGAACCAATGGTCTGCATATAAAGTCAGGTCTGTAAAACATGTATACGCAACACTCAGGTTTTGGATAAGTACAGACAACCAGAACTTTCTGCAGGAGTTTACAGCCGGTGGACAGGAAGAAGAAAAAGAATAAGAATCAAGTCGTAAGCAGCATGTTGTTTACTGAATATGGATAGAATAAGTAACATTAGTCCAGTAAAGGACCCCTTTATTATGCCATTGGTGGATAGTACATATAATACTAGGCTCATATTTCCATAGATCAGTCTGCTTATGAAGGGTGATGTGGTCACCATAGCTGACCACCTTTACTTCCCATGACATTTCCTTGTACCTATTTAAGGCTAGGTTGGCCTGGGAGCCAAGGTCAGTTTTGATTGGGACAAAAATGACTTCAACCCAAGACGTTCAGGCTGGCTGGTCAGCATCTAGTCACTATGCCACTCTAACTCCCTGTGGAGAGAATGATATCCTCATTTCCTTTGTAGGTTCTAGGACCCCCAAAATAGACCCACTGTCCCCTCAATAAGCATAGCGACTAACTAGGGGTGGTTTCTTTGAAGTGTATCTGTCTGAGCGGCAAGGAACCAACAAACTGCATACCAAATAAGCCAGATCTATGAAACAGATGTGCAGGCAAAACTCAAGTTCTAGAACAAGACCAGCGTCCAGAAATGGATGAACAACCAGAACTTTCAGCTGGAGTTTACAGCCGGTGAACATGAAGAAAAAGACAAAGGATATCCAGACACCCATGAAAGCTCCTAGAGAGACAGATTGTAAAATAAGAATTGTATAAATTATTAAAGACGCATTTTGTCCTTTATTTCTCCACATGTTAATTTGAAGATATAGAGCTTTTTTGATGTGGCAAAGAAGATTTTGTTTATTGGTTTTGTCATGCTACAAGTATCAAACCTTGGCCATAGCCCATTAAAATTTTATTTTTGAAATATTGGAGTTCACTTCTTGTGTCGCACTTCATTACTTAAATACTGTTGAAACATTCAGCTGTTTCTGTGCATTTTTTTTTCTTTTTTTTCTTTTTCTGTCTTGTTCAGCTTCATAGTTATAGTAAAACTAAAATGTGTTTGCACTGGACCCCACAGGGGCAAAGAAAGAAAGGCAGACCCATCCAAAAAAAAACATGAAGGGAGTTAAAGAATGAAGTTAAAAAGACAGGGAGGACATGGTATAAGCTGTGTGTTATAACAGCAAAGGATAAAATGACTTGGTGTCGGTTGAGGGCCTATATTCCACTGGTCGATAAAGGGCAAAAGAAGAAGAAGAAAACTGAAACTGATGTCATTATACAACTTGTCAAAATACACTCATACCTCAGATTTACAACCATTTAATATATTGTTTGTTTGTTTTAGTATCCAGAAGCCATGAGTTGTTAACCCTTAGGCTCGGTATTATGGATATCGCAACCTTTCGGCCTTGATTCCATTTTAAATACCGTAAATCTGGGAGAAAATGTGGCTTTTCTGCCCACTCCCGGGAGTGAACCCGGACCACAAGGAGTTTGTCACCCGCTCACCGCGCAATCCGGTTTAGTTAACTACTCTAGAGAGACGGGCACCATTTAATATATATGTGGAGCAGCCGATTTAGTATTTTTCAGTTTTACTACAGTCCTATCAAATGTTGATTTGAGTATCAACATCATAGGACTCAGGACACTCCCATAAGTGCTTCATTCCAATCTTCAGCAGCAAGCAAAGAGTTCCAATTCCCTCACCTTTCACTTGAGTATTAAGTGTCGGCCAAATCCCTTGGTAACTCCCTGCATCGCCATTCTCTTCAGACCATAATGATCTATCTGTGCCTCCGCGCTACCAAAGGGCCCTCAAAACATCTAGCTTGTCATACATCAGTTCACCACCAAGTGGTGCAGAACCTGCCAGTCTATCTGCCTGCTCCTTTCCCAACACACCAGCATTACCTGGAGAAAATATCCAAAGCACCCTAACTACCCAGGACCTCTGAAGCGATGCTTGCCACTCTGCATATAACATGCCTGTCTCCACCTTTTTTCAACATGCTCTATAAGTCAGTTACAATTACTACATATGTGTACAGCTGATTCTCAATCCAGCGGAAGGCCGCAGTGACTGCCTCCACCTCCATTCTCAAACTAGAGGTGATGTGATATATGCCAGGCTTACAGTCCCATCACACTGCACATCCTTGGGTCACCAATTGCTGTTGAATGTTATTTAGTTTAAGATTAGAATGTGCACCACAGATGGAACTGTGGCTACACTAAAAAATGAGCTGCTGGTCAGTTCAGTTTCAATCATTATATTTACTGTACAGATATTTTACACTGTCACATTAGATGTTGTGCTGTACACAAATATTCCTCTTCTTTTCCTAATGTAATTGCTATTAGCCATTCAAGGTCCCATTTCAATAACTATGGACAATTAGACAGACGTTCCCACCCTTTTGTCCGTCAAAACAAGGCATTCCTCTTTTCTTTCTTCTGCATTTGTCATTTAGGGTAATTGGCAGGTTGCGTTGTGCTTTTACAGTTCAGCTGTCAGTCCAAAACAGCAGCAAACCCTTAAACCTTTTAAGGGTAGTGATTAATTCCCCCTTCCCCCCTCCCAATCTGGGAACCCGGAGCCCACACAGCAATGTCAAAAAGTTATTATTTCCTGTCTGCAGTGGACACATGGTTTTAAGGAATTAATAATACAGTGCAGACTACATGAGGCTATCTCAGATGTGGCAAATTTCTGTTGTGAAGAACAATTTAATTATCCCTAAATATTAATCTTGCTCAAACTCTTATCTGGATTAGAGGAACGTCTGATATGAAGAACCAGTTCTTGCGTCCCTGGTGAGTTCTTCTTATCAGATCTGAACTCAATGTACAGCAGAGAACTCTGAATATAACTGTTTGCATTACATATGATGTGCTGCTCTGTAGCTAAGAAGTCAGTGAATGTGTTTCTGAATTTCATAACCCTTGAAATATCAGGGTTCCATTTCTACAGTGGACGGTTTATTTATCTGTTAAACAATGGACTATTCTGGTAGCTTTTGAATGCTGGTAACAGAGTGATGCCATTGGAGAGATCTTCTTAGTGTTTGCCAGGTGTACATACACTCCAGCAGAAAGTTCTGATTGTTCATCCATTCCTGGACTCTGGTCTCGATCCAAAACTTAAGTTTTGCATGCTCATCCATTTAACAGATCTGGCTTATTTGTATGCAGACTGTTGGTTCCTTGCCTCTCAAGCCTTTGCACTCCGCCTTAGAAGGAAACACCCTAAATCTGTTGTCTCCTACAATGTGTGTGTTAGGGAGACGGCAGGTCTATTCTTTATTCTCCAACCTGGGGCTGAGGAACCCACACAGGGAACTTCAGCACACAATATTTCCCCAAAACCCCTGTGGATGCACCTTCATTGTGGAGACGGCATACAATTATTATTTTATAATGTGTTTGTAAAGTCTCACTCACTCTTTATGCAGAACAAATTTGAAAACCCCAAGTACACAACATCATAAAATATGCTAACAAGTCATTAAATTAGTTACTCCACTGGTCTAACTCTGTTCTTGGGAAGCTGAAAAGTATCAATGAAATATTCATTATAACGTGTGTTGAAATGTCCACAACGGGCTTCATGACGTGACCGCACACATCTCTTCATATTGTCAAATTCCTTCTGCAATGTGTCTGTCATTATTTCTTGAATGGCAATTCTGATTGCTTCCGCTGATAACACTATTCTGTTTTGAGTGCAAATAATCACTCCAGATGGCAGCTATTCACTGCATATTGTTTTAGGAATGACTGTGGAGTAAAATTTTGATAACGTCATGTGCTTCAGTTTCGACACTTGCTCCACACTAAAAGTGTGGTGAGACTTTACAAACACCCTGTATTACTTATGATACTGACAGTGAGACAGAAGATAAAACAGACGTCCGTATATTTGGAGTACAATGTATAATATCATATAGGTACACATAAAACTGTTGAAGCTATACGGGGACACATAGACATCATACAGCAAGTTTGAAGAACAAAATAAATATACGTTGCCATGTCATATGGAACTTGTGCAAGAATTATCTTCATGAAAGGGAAGGGTAGGTTTAGGCATGTATGGAAATGAAGTGACTGGCAGTGCAAAATGGCTGTGCTAATACAGGACTACCAGTGGTGCAGACCGTGTCCAATGGGTTGCACAAACTAAACATATTCTTACGATGAAGCAAAATAACAATGAACAAAAAAAACATACAAGAAAGTATGCTAGAAAATATGTTAAATAAGACATATGCCAAATAAAACAGGTGCAATAAATAGACTGACCAAATGATACAATAAAACCACACTGTCCAATAAAGTGACAAGTGACATGAAAAAAGTGCATCATCTATAAATAAAAACAGCATGATATATGGTGACACGACCTGAAGTAAATTGACTAACTTGACCCCATCTTTTCTTAACTCTTTCAATACAGAGGTGCTACATGCCCTCCTTCTATGTGAAGAAGCTTCTACTAAAATAACAGCACTGTGAGACTGGAGAAATTAAGTCACAAGTGGGGGACTGGATAGATTCAAAAAGAGTTTATAAAAGTAAGTAAGTAAAGGCCCCTTTTCCACGCCTTTAGGCGTATAGGGCATATAGGGTTAGACCTATACTTTTATAGACCAATAATCAGCACAGGATGGGCACCCGGTACCCACTCAAGGCTGGGTCAACCTGGGAGTCTAGGTCATTTTTGAAAAAACTCTTGGCTCCACCAGGGAGCGAACCCACGACCTTCCGATCCGCACACGAGCATCTAGCCGCTACGACTCCAGTTCATAAAAGTATATGATGTAAATTATTATTATTCTGCATTTTACCACTTGTGTGGTTCCCATTTGTCAAGAGACCTCGCAGAATCTTTGTCTGCCTTTCTTTTCTTCTAATGTGTTTTAAATTGTTCTGTGTCCAACACTTACAAGGGCTGTTATCGAGCTGTGTTGCAGGTTCACAGCTAGGCTGTGATATCTCTGCCTTCAGCTCAACACACCTGATCTCAACTAAATCTCCATTAGTCACTTTTTTATGACATACTTGTCATAAGTCAGTTTTTACCCCCTTTCCCCCCGAAAACAAATGGAGCCCAAAAGGGCAATATCATTTATGTCAGTTAAAACGAACAAACTCATGTGAGATGACTTCTACTGTATGAATTATCGTGGCAATTCCTTATGTCAAGCACCTTATCAAAAATAAGCACAGCACATCGTACATGTGCCCCACACAGGGAGGGATAATATCACATACAAACTGGTATGTTGAAAAAATAATATCACATACAGACTAGTTTGCCACATATATTTCACTGAGGTTACGTAACAATGACCAACATCAGTATACACACACACACTATCAGACCCACAAACACACATTTACGAACAACAATGAAACTCACAAACCAACTCTTACAATATTGACACACATGTAACAAAACTCACAACGTTACTGACATACACGTAACAAAACTCACATTACTGATACAAATTTAACATAACTCGCAACATTACTGACATACATGTAACAAAACTCGCAACATAACTGACGTACACGTAACAAAAGTCAGATTTTTGAAAGACATGTAACAAAACTCACAACACTACTGACATATACATAACAAAATTCACATTACTGACACACGTGTAACAAAACTCACATCTCTCTCTCTCTCATACATACACCCACTTTCTCACTCTCTCATGCACGCATGCACGCACACACACAAAAACAACATTACTGACACATTAATGCAACACACACATACTCAAACACTTTTGACAGGCACACACAACTCAAAACATTATTGACACATTTTCACACAACTTTACTGACTCACAACATTACATACATACATTCATACAAGAAAATAAACAACATTACAGACAACTCTTTCTGGTGTAAGTGGAAACAATGAGCAAACAGCACATGTTAATTAGTTAAAGCCAATCTGGTTAAAGACATGTGCTGACAACAGAACTGGACCATTAGTAACAAAGTCAGAGATCAAATGTTTCTAAAACAAACAAACATCACATATGAACAAATCAAACATTTCAGCAAATGAGCTTCAATTCAAAGCAAAACTAAAAGTCGAACAAATAATGACTAGAGTCGGCTATGAATCATAACAAATGCTCAATATCTGCAAGGTCCATTGTATGTGTCGGCGTCTACAGCTTAGGTCTTGCGAACGCACTTCATAATGCCGGGGTACCGGGTTCGATCCCAGCTGCGGACCTTGTGCCTTGGGTTGGTTTTGACAGTGATATTAAGAAGCCGACCATCCAGAAAGCAATGGCAAACTACTGGATGTAAATTTGCCTAGAATTGAAAAACCACAACAGCCAAAAAATGCTGGTGTTGGTTGTGCAATGTCTGTAAAGGATACGCAACTAATTCTTCCATTGGATGTGCGAGAGTGCACATAAATATATATATATATGTGTGTGTGTGTGTGTGTGTATATATATATATAAATATATATATAATTTCTTTCATCTATTCTTATATGTCACCAGCACTTCCTGCATCTATTCTCAAACAACATTGTTTTCAGCTTATTTCATAAACTGCCAGCAATCTTTCATCTAAATCAAAAGCACCCCTTTTATTTATTCTCATACTTCAACTGCACTTCTATTATCTGTTCTCGTACATTGCCAGCACTTTTTTCTATTTCCACATATCACTAGCACTTTTGTAATCTACTCTCATATGTCAGCTACACTTAATCTCTCATCTATTCTCATACATCAACAGCACTTATTTAATCTATTCTCATATATCGCCAGCATTTCTTTAATCTACTCTCATACATTGCCAATACTTACTAATTCATCTTTTCTCGTACACTGCCACCATTTAATGATTCATCTTTTCTCATACATGACCAATAATTGATCTCTTCTCACACATCACCAACACTTAATCTTTCATCTTTTCTCATATATTCGCCAACACTTGATCTTTCATCTTTTCTCGTACACTGCATCAACTGTATATCTCCTCTTTTATACACTTGACCTTTCACCTTTTCTCATAAATCACCAACCTTAATCTTTTCCCCTACATCTCTAATACTACTCTTTTCTCAAACATTCACATTTAACCCTTAATCACACACTGTCAACACTTGGTTTTTTCCCTCATACACTTTTCTCATGGACCATTCATCATTCAACAATCCACACAATTACCAACTCCCCTGGTTTCAATGTCCTGAATATGAACTATTAACTTTTAAACTAGATCTTTACAGCAGAATAAGTTTCAATAATGAATACTGTGTCCACACTCCTAAAGATACCCATAAACTATAATGGAAAGTGTGTAAATGAGCACCCACGACCAGACCCGCAAGAGTCACTCCTACAGATAACTGAACCTTAAATTCAAAACAAACTGTTGTCCTGATCTGAATTTGAATATTGAAATTCATTGCCTGGCATGTTTCCCTGTATTCTATCAGGTGCACACAAGTAAGCGGAGATCCTACAAGTGAATCATGATTAACCTGGAGGCAGTATTTAGTTCATTCATAGGATGTCATCTAGTAGAGTGGGCATGAGTGATATGGACTGTGCCATCCGAAGTTATCTAGCACTTACTGAAAAGTTGGTTATGAAATAAATGTGAATATTTCCTTACAAAAAAGGCAGGAACCTGGAAAAATTCCCCCCCCCCCCCCCCCCCAAATCCTTTTTAAAACAAAAACCTCACCTGAAAAAGGTCATTAAATACTGTTTCAGAAATTTTTGTTTCTACATTTACAAATATTTTTAAAGAAATATGTTAAGGAAGTAATCAGTAAATATAAACAGAGTGTAGTATTCAATAGAATACAGTCTCTAGAATACAGCCTAAAAATTGTACTCAGTGACTGATACTATGACCCGTCGGAATTCTAACACTAAGGTTAAGAACAAATTATGACGTCTAAATGTCTTTTTTTTAATTCATTTTGTTCACAATACACTCTGATATAAATTCTGCAGCAAAGCGCCCGATGAGATACAGCAGAATATGCCAGGCAAAAAACTGTGCAATCTATTGTTTATGTATTTGTATATCTAAATAAACCAGAATGGAAAGTCAAATCAACCAGAAATGGAAAGTCGGACACCTAACCAGTCTTATCTAGCTGAGGAAATGGCTTGGTCAGACTAGAACTTCTATAAAGGCTGTCTCCTTGTCCATGAGATACAGCAGAATATGCCAGGCAATAAACAGTGCAATCTATTGTTTATGTCTTCATTATTTATATAGCTAAATAAACCAGAATGGAAAGTCAAATCAACCAGAAATGGAAAGTCAGACACCTAACCAGTCTTATCTAGTTGAGGTAATGGCTTGGTCAGACTAGAACTTCTGTAAAGGCCGTCTCCTTGTCCACTATTGCCAAGGCCAGAGTCTGCATCACTGCTGCCTGTTCTGAATTCATATCTTGGACATGATGTCCATCTACAAATCTGTCCACTGCTGCTTGGTGTTGGAGAGGAACGGTAGTCAATGTTGTACTGGAAAAAAAATGAAAAAAACAATCCAATGTTGGTGTTGAATATCAAATTTATCAGATACATGTTTCAAGAAATGACTACTTAGCAATTGGGAGCAATACAGAACAACCAGATACAGAATATAAGGAAAAATAAAACCCAAATTAAGGCAGCCATTAGAACCCAGTGGAACACTTCCCATCTGTAACACAATTTTCAAGACCTAATCAATCTGCTCACACAACAGAAATAGACCACAGTATTTGGACTGCAAACTGGACACAACAGACCCGGCAGCACAGGGAAGATTGGAATGTGGGCTGCATGTGGGTTCTGGGAAAATAAGAATATACCCCTTGCCCCCCCCCCCCCCCCCCCATGTTGTAAAAGTTGACTAACTGGGGGCTTCCTTCGAAGTGGGAGTGCATCTGTCTGAGAGGCAAGGAACCAACAATCTGCACACAAATAAGTCAGATCTGTAAAATGGATGTGCACGCAACACTCAGGTTTTGGAACAAGACTAAGGTCCAAAGGCAAATGGACAGCCAGAACTTTTCCCAGGTCTGACCAGTCAGTCTTCTGTGGAATTCAAAATGTATGGATCAGTGAAGGACAGGCACCACAGCACAATCTACACGGAGACCTGTAGTCTCTCGAATGAATACCACTGGCAGGGAAAACAACAAAAAGGATACATGTTAGACACTTGACTTTCGGTCTGACAGTCATGTAAAACCATTGGCAAGGAGAACCACAAGAAGAAAAAGATTCAAGTTAGACACTTAACTCTTAGTCTGACAGTCATGTCAAACCACTGGCAAGGAGAAACACAAGAAGAAAAAGATACAAGTTAGACACTTAACTCTCAGTATGACAGTCCTGTAAAATCTATTAACTACATAGTTAGGAGAAAATAGAGGATAAGACCTATTGACTACATTCTTAGGAGAAAATAAAGGATAAGACCTATTGACTACATATTTTGGAGAGAATGGGGAACAAGACTTATTAACTATATCTTTATATGAAAAAAAGAAATCAAGTCACCTTTGTGGCACAAACAAAGCACGTTGTTACGACTTTTGCTACCACATTCATTAAGTTTTTTGTTTCTTGAATAGCACTGTCAACCTGCAACAATAATATCACAAGTTTATAAGAGCAAATGAGTGTGCATGAGGGCATGTGTGTGTGTGTGTGTGTGTGTGTGTGGACAAATATGCATGTGTGCTGTGTGCATAAGGGCGGCATATCTCAAACAGCATCTGTAGAAACAAACAAATCACTATCTCCAACAGCATCTATAGAAACAAACAAATCACTATCTCAAACAGCATCTGTAGAAACTAACAAATCACTATCTCCAACAGCATCTATAGAAACTAACAAATCACTATCTCCAACAGCAACTATAGAAACTAACAAATCACTATCTCTAACAGCATCTGTAGAAACTAACAAATCAGGATATCCAACAGCATCTATAGAAACTAAAAAATCAGGATATCCAACAGCATCTATAGAAACTAACAAATCACTATCTCCAACAGCATCTATAGAAACAAACAAATCACTATCTCCAACAGCATCTGTAGAAACTAACAAATCACTATCTCCAACAGCATCTGTAGAAACTAACAAATTACTATCTCCAACAGCATCTATAGAAACTAAAAAATCACTATCTCCAACAGCATCTATAGAAACTAACAAATCAGGATATCCAACAGCATCTATAGAAACTAACAAATTACTATCTCCAACAGCATCTGTAGAAACTAACAAATTACTATCTCCAACAGCATCTATAGAAACAAACAAATTACTATCTCCAACAGCATCTGTAGAAACTAACAAATCAGGATATCCAACAGCATCTATAGAAACTAAAAAATCAGGATATCCAACAGCATCAATAGAAACTAACAAATCACTATCTCCAACAGCATCTATAGAAACTAACAAATCACTATCTCCAACAGCATCTTTAGAAACTAACAAATCACTATCTCCAACAGCATCTGTAGAAACTAACAAATCACTATATTCAACAGCATCTATAGAAACTAACAAATCACTATCTCCAACAGCATCTATAGAAACTAACAAATCACTATCTCCAACAGCATCTATAGAAACTAACAAATCACTATCTCCAACAGCATCTGTAGAAACTAACAAATCACTATCTCCAACAGCATCTGTAGAAACTAACAAATTACTATCTCCAACAGCATCTGTAGAAACTAACAAATCACTATCTCCAACAGCATCTATAGAAACAAACAAATCACTATCTCCAACAGCATCTGTAGAAACAAACAAATCACTATCTCCAACAGCATCTATAGAAACTAACAAATCAGGATATCCAACAGCATCTATAGAAACTAACAAATCAGGATATCCAACAGCATCTATAGAAACTAACAAATTACTATCACCAACAGCATTTGTAGAAACTAACAAATAACTATCACCAACAGCATCTATAAAAACTAACAAATCACTATCTCCAACAGCATCTGTAGAAACTAACAAATCACTATATTCAACAGCACCGATAGAAACTAACAAATCACTATCCCCAACAGCGTTTGTAGAAACTAACAAATCACTATCTCTAACAGCATTTGTAGAAACTAACAAATAACTATCTCCAACAGCATTTGTAGAAACAAACAAATCACTATCTCCAACAGCATCTATAGAAACTAACAAATCAGGATATCCAACAGCATCTATAGAAACTAACAAATCAGGATATCCAACAGCATCTATAGAAACTAACAAATCAGGATATCCAACAGCATCTATAGAAACTAACAAATCCCTATATTCAACAGCATCTATAGAAACTAACAAATTACTATCACCAACAGCATCTGTAGAAACTAACAAATCACTATCACCAACAGCATTTGTAGAAACTAACAAATTACTATCTCCAACAGCATCTACAGAAAATAACAAATCACTTTATCCAACAGCATCTATAGAAACTAACAAACTACTGTCTCCCGCAAGATCTATCACAAACTAACAATGAATGTGAAAAGCTCTAGCCCAAACCTTATTGAAGGTGGCTGTCTTGCCAAATGTTGCAGACTTGAGTGTTGTCAGCAGCTGATGGCAGCACACAGGAATCCTCTCCAGGTACATCAGCAACTCCTCCCTCTGAGAGCAGGGCGGCACCTGAAGACATACAAAATTGTTCACAGTCACCAATTACACAATAGACAGAAGATGTTTCTCACATAGTGACAAACATTCTCAAACTTCATACAGAATACATGTCTCACACAATGACAAACAGCCTCACACTTCATACATAATTGATGTCTCACACAATGACAAACAGCCTCACTCTTCATACAGAATACATGTCTCACACAATGACAAACATCCTAACACTTCATACAGAATACATGTCTTAAACAATGACAAACAGCCTCACACTTCATACAGAATACATGTCTTACACAATGACAAACATCCTCACACTTCATACACAATACATGTCTCACACAATGACAAACACCCTCACACTTCGTACAGAATTCATGTCTTACAAAATGACAAACATCCTCACACTTCATACAGAATACATGTCTCACACAATGACAAACAGCCTCACACTTCATACAGAATACATGTCTCACACAATGACAAACAGCCTCACACTTCATACAGAATACATGTCTCACACAATGACAAACAGCCTCACACTTCATACACAATACATGTCTCACACAATGACAAACACCCTCACAATTCATACAGAATACATGTCTCACACAATGACAAACACCCTCACACTTCATACAGAATACATGTCTTACACAATGACAAACATCCTCACACTTCATACACAATACATGTCTCACACAATGACAAACACCCTCACACTTCGTACAGAATTCATGTCTTACAAAATGACAAACATCCTCACACTTCATACAGAATACATGTCTCACTCAATGACAAACATCCTCACACTTCATACAGAATACATGTCTCACTCAATGACAAACAGCCTCACACTTCATACAGAATACATGTCTCACACAATGACAAACAGACTCACACTTCATACAGAATACACGTCTCACATAATGACAAAAAGCCTCCACTTTATACAGAATACATGTCTCACTCAATGACAAACAGCCTCACACTTCATACAGAATACATGTCTCACACAATGACAAACAGCCTCACACTTCATACAGAATACATGTCTCACACAATGACAAACAGCCTCACACTTCATACAGAATACATGTCTCACACAATGACAAACAGCCTCACACTTCATACATAATACATGTCTCACACAATGACAAACATCCTCACACTTTATACAGAATACATGTCTCATACAATGACAAACATCCTCACACTTTATACAGAATACATGTCTCACACAATGACAAACAGCCTCACACTTCATACAGAATACATGTCTCACACAATGACAAACATCCTCACACTTTATACAGAATACATGTCTCACACAATGACAAACAGCCTCACACTTCATACAGAATACATGTCTCACACAATGACAAACAGCCTCACACTTCATACAGAATACATGTCTCATACAATGACAAACAGCCTCACACTTCATACAGAATACATGTCTCATACAATGACAAACATCCTCACACTTCATACAGAATACATGTCTCACACAATGACAAACATCCTCACACTTCATACAGAATACATGTCTCACACAATGACAAACATCCTCACACTTCATACAGAATACATGTCTCATACAATGACAAACATCCTCACACTTCATACAGAATACATGTCTTATACAATGACAAACATCCTCACACTTCATACAGAATACATGTCTCACACAATGGTAAACAGCCTCACACTTCATACAGAATACATGTCTCATACAATGACAAACATCCTCACACTTCATACAGAATACATGTCTCATACAATGACAAACAGCCTCACACTTCATACAGAATACATGTCTCACATAATGACAAAAGCCTCACACTTCATACATAATACATGTCTCATACAATGACAAACATCCTCACACTTCATACAGAATACATGTCTCACACAATGGACAACAGCCTCACACATATCTCACACAATGGCAAACAGCCTCACACAACATATAGAACACATGTCTCATACAAGGACAACAATTATCACATAACATGTCTCAGACATCCAGTGGGCATGCTTTAAACTACACTCACTTTCTGGGCAAAGTGCTGTATGGTTGAGTACAATTTGTTGCCTTCTTGAGCAAAGAATTGAGCCTGTACAAACAAATCATGCGTCGTGCGAAGAGGACCTTCTCCTCTGGTGAACAGGTACATGCTGAATGCCATACTTGACATGTTCTTGGCTCGCTTCACTACGGCATTATCTGGCTCCTCCCATTTGTCTGCTTCTGCTTCTGTCTCTGATGTGATCAACTTCATTTCCAGCCCCAGTTTGGCAATCTTTGCTTGTTCCTGGTGAATGTAGGTGAACAATACATGTGTTAATTTTGGCTTGTTCTTGGTGACTGGATGTAAACATTATGAGTGTTAATCTTGGTTTGTTCTTGGTGCTTGGATGTGAACAATACATGTGTTAATCTGTGCTTGTTCTTGGTGACTGGATGTAAACATTATGAGTGTTAATCTTGGTTTGTTCTTGGTGCTTGGATGTGAACAATACGTGTGTTAATCTGTGCTTGTTCTTGGTGAATGTATGTCAACATTATGTGTGTTAATATTGGTTTGTTCTTGGTGACTGGTTGTGAACAATATGTGTGTTAATATGTGCTTGTTCTTGGTGCTTGGATATGAACAATATGTGTGTTAATCTGTGCTTGTTCTTGGTGACTGGATGTGAACAATACGTGTGTTAATCTGTGCTTGTTCTTGGTGCTTGGATATGAACAATATGTGTGTTAATCTGTGCTTGTTCTTGGTGACTAGATGTGAACAATAAATAAACAAATCTTAGCTTGTTCCTGGTGAATGTATGTCAACATTATGTGTGTTAATATTGGTTTGTTCTTGTTGACTGGATGTGAACAATATGTGTGTTAATCTGTGCTTGTTCTTGGTGACTGGATGTGAACAATACGTGTGTTAATCTGTGCTTGTTCTTGGTGCTTGGATGTGAACAATATGTGTGTTAATCTGTGCTTGTTCTTGGTGACTGGATGTAAACAATATATGTGTTAATCTTGGTTTGTTCTTGGTGCTTGGATGTGAACAATAAATTTAAAAAAATGTTAGCTTGTTCCTGGTGAATGTATGTGTTTATGAACATTATGTGTTTAATTTTGGCTTGTTCTTGGTGACTGGATGTGAACAATATGTGTGTTAATCTTGGTTTGTTCTTGGTGACTGGATTTAAACAATATATGTGTTAATCTTGGTTTGTTCTTGGTGACCGGATGTAAACAATATATGTGTTAATCTTGGTTTGTTCTTGGTGACTGGATGTGAACAATATGTGTGTTAATCTTGGTTTGTTCCTGGTAAATGTATGTAAACATTATGTGTGTTAATTTTGGCTTGTTATGAATGTTTGTGAACAATGTATGTGTTAATCTTGGTTTGTTCTTGGTGACTGGATGTGAACAATAAATAAAAAAATAAATATCAGTGTGTTGCTGGTGAATGTATGTCAGCATTATGTGTGTTAATCTTCACTTGTAAATGTGTGTGAACAATGCCAGAGATAATCCGGTCTTGTTTTTTGGTGAATGTTCGTGAGAAAAAACATGAATTATTCCTGGCTTGTTCTTAGTGAATGTATGTAACAATAGCCCTAAATAAATATCAGCCTTACACTGTGAATATAGATGAGCAATGCATGTGTTAATCTTAGCTTGTTCCAGGTGAATTTATGTAAACATTACATCAGTCAATCTTTGATTATGGTGCATATATGTGAACAATATGTGTCAATCTGAGCTTGTTCCCAGTTAATGTAAGCAAAAAAATCGTAAATTTTCCTCCCCATTCACAATTAAAAGGGCATTTGGCACATATGTGTTTTGGTTTACAACTAGGCTGTGATATCTGTGCCTTTCGCACCAACACTTTTGATTTCAGCAATCTCTTAATTGGTCACTTTTATAACATGCTTCTGAAGGTGCAGTGGGCCTATTCTTCTCTCCTAAAAGAATGAATGGGGCCCTGGAACCCACACTAGAAATATGTCAGTCTAAATAAGGTTTCTGGTGCAAGTCTAGATACAGATGTCCAGCGATAAAGATGTCCAGCGATACAGATGTCCAGCTGACTGAAGTGCTGTGCTGACTGTTTAAAGTGATCTCAGGTCTGAAGAATAATTTATTTATCTCTGGCAATTTTTCTTACCTTAAACTCTTATCTGGATAAGAGGAATTTCTTTTTTTTCCTCTTCAAAAAGGCAAAATTTCTTGGGTGAGTTATCTGTATCAGGTCTGCACTATACTACACGCGGAACCTGCCGACATATAATATGACAAACATAAGGAGCTGTAGAAAGCCCTACCTCAGCATCCAGTTTGGTGGGTCTGAGAGAGCGAACACTAGCTCCAGCGTCCAGTTTGGCAGGTCTCAGTGAACGGGAAGTGGTGCCATGTTTCTAGAATACACAGAAACAATCAGATAATGAAAAACTTGATGACCAGGTTTAACTCAATTTATCAGCGATCTGTGAATGCTTTTTTTTTAAAGGACTCTATCTGGAAATTCTTAGTTTCATGAACATATTTTTTTTTAACTATCACACAGAAAAATTACTTCAGTTACAATCACACAGATAAGCTACTTCAGTTACAATCACACAGATAAGTTACTTCAGTTACAATCACACAAATAGGTTATTCGTTTTAGTTACAATAACAGATTTGTTAATCAATACTCATTTCAGTTACAATCACACATAAAAGTTACTTTCTTCATTTACAGTCATATAGATAAATTACTGCAGTTACAATAACACAGATAAGTTACTTCAGTTACAATCACGTGAAGAAGTTACTCCAGTTACAATTACAGTAAGTTACTTTCTTCAGTTACAATTAGGGCTGTACCGAATAGTGATTTTCACTATTCGGCCGAATACGAATAGTGGGACCAACTATTCGGCCGAATACGAATAGTGTATCATCATCATCAGGTGCCTTGCCGACTGGTGTTGGCGATTGTGCCTCACCACAATCTGCGATCTCCTGCAGCATGTATCAGTTCGTGTGCTGATACACCTCCATGCCATGCAACAAGACTGTCAAGAATCTTCTCTCGTTGTCTTTCTATCTCTCCTTCCACAAATTTTTCCAGTGGTCACCACATGTTCCATTTTCACTCTTCTTATTATAAGATGGCCGAAAAATGATGACTGGCTCCTTCTGACATTTGCGATTAGTTGTCTTCGGGCTCCCGCCTCTTTCAAAACCTAATGGTTGCTTTTTTTAGGCTGTCCAAGGTATTTTAAGCATTGTTCTGTAAAACCACATCTCTGAGGCCTCAAAAAATTGTTTGGCCTGGCTACCAATTGTCCAGGACTCATAGCCATATGGTAAAACTGGATGTATGTAGCAAGCAAGACAAAGATATATTGCATAAGATGTTCTTTTTTTCTTTTTTTTTTTTTTTTATAAAATGCAGTTTTTGCCTGTCCTATTTTGATTTTTATTTTAGTAATGCATCTTTCATCTGATTTTATCCATGTGCCAAATTCGCATTTAAATCATCGTTCGTTCAGGCGTTCGTTCGATGTAATTTAAATGCACCTCCATATTCTCGTTCGCAATATCTTCAATTTGTTTTTGGAAAAGACACCCTGAAAGAACGAAAAAAGGCATGCCCTATCTTTCTCTCTCTCTCCCTCTCTATCTCTCTTTCACACACACACACACACACACAAACACACAGATACACTTTCAAGTTTCTTCATGCCTTCTTTAACACAACAGTAGCGTTGCCTAAATCTGTCATAGCGGGAAAAACTGCGACCCGGTTGGGTGGTAACAGCGCCTGCTGACTCCTAGGCATTACAGCAGAGGTTCTAAAGCTGGGTGCGTATGCCAGGGGTGCCACGGCGAAAATCAAGAAAAGTCGGCTATAAATTGTGACATTATTTATGAGAGAGTTATTTCAGTCCATCGCAGTGTATGCAGAAATCACTATTCGTATTCGGCCCGACCGCCACTATTCGGAGGAATACCGAATAGCTATTAGGTCCACTATTCGGCCCCGAAGCGAATACAAAGCGAATATTCGGTACAGCCCTAGTTACAATCATACAGATAAGTTACTCTTTTCAGTTATGATCACAGAGATAAGTTACTCCAGTTACAATCACAGATAACTTACTCTCTTTAGTTACAATCATACAGATGAGTTACTATAGTTACAAAAAATAACATAGATAAGATACTCAATTTACAATCACAGATTTGTTACTCTCTTCAGTTATAATTACAGATAAGTTACTCTCTTCAGTTACGATCACACACATAAATTACCCCAGTTACAATCACATTGATAAGTTACTCCAGTTAAATCATACAGATAAGTTACTTCAATTAGAATCATACAGATAAGTTACTCCGGTTACAATTACACAGATACGTTACTCCAGTTACAATTACACAAATAGGTTAATCATTTTAGTTACAATAACAGATATGTTACTCATTTCAGTAACAATCACACATATAAGTTACTCTCTTCATTTACAATCATATAGATAAGTTACTGCAGTTACAATCACACAGATAAATTACTTCAGTTACAATCACATGAAGAAGTTACTCCAGTTACAATCACAGATAGGTTACTCTTCAGTTACAATCATACAGATAAGTTACTCTCTTTAGTTACAATCATCTAGATAAGTTACTCTCTTCAGTTACAATCGTACAGATAAGTTACTCTCTTAAGTTACAATCATCTAGATAAGTTACTCTTTTCAGTTACAATCATACAGATAAGTTACTCTCTTCAGTTAAAATCATACAGATAAGTTACTCTCTTCAGTTACAATCATACAGATAAGTTACTCTCTTCAGTTACAATCATACAGATAAGTTACTCTCTTCAGTTACAATCATCTAGATAAGTTACTCTCTTCAGTTACAATCATACAGATAAGTTACTCTCTTCAGTTACAATCATCTAGATAAGTTAATCTCTTCAGTTACAATCATACAGATAAGTTACTCTCTTCAGTTACAATCAAACAGATAAGTTACTCTCTTCAGTTACAATCATACAGATAAGTTACTCTCTTCAGTTACAATCGTACAGATAAGTTACTCTCTTCAGTTACAATCATCTAGATAAGTTAATCTCTTCAGTTACAATCATACAGATAAGTTACTCTCTTCAGTTACAATCATACAGATAAGTTACTCTCTTCAGTTACAATCATACAGATAAGTTACTCTCTTCAGTTACAATCATCTAGATAAGTTACTCTCTTCAGTTACAATCATACAGATAAGTTACTCTCTTCAGTTACAATCATACAGATAAGTTACTCTCTTCAGTTACAATCATACAGATAGGTTACTCTCTTCAGTTACAATCATACAGATAGGATACTCTCTTCAGTTACAATCATCTAGATAAGTTACTCTCTTCAGTTACAATCATACAGATAAGTTACTCTCTTTAGTTACAATCATACAGATAAGTTACTCTCTTCAGTTACAATCATCTAGATAAGTTACTCTCTTCAGTTACAATCATACAGATAAGTTACTCTCTTCAGTTACAATCATACAGATAAGTTACTCTCTTCAGTTACAATCGCACAGATAAGTTACTCTCTTCATTTACAATCATCTATATAAGTTAATCTCTTCAGTTATAATCATACAGATAAGTTACTCTCTTCAGTTACAATCGTACAGATAAGTTACTCTCTTCAGTTTACGATCATACAGATAAATTACTTCAGTTAAAATCACTCAGATAAGTCACTCCAGTCACAACCACAGAAAGGTTATTCATTTAAGTTAAAATCACATTATTGTGAATACTTACTCCTGGCCTTGGTAATGACAGATACACCAGCTTGTCTCCACGCCCCTGACACACATCGTTGACCTCCTTCACCAGCACTGAGAGATCATTGATCTGAGACTCCCAGGCGTCACTGAAAACCTCCAGGTTCTCTCGGGCAATCTTGGAGTCTGCATGCTGGGCTAGCGTGTGTGCAGCAAACAGAATCTGGGGGTAGATCAATCAATCCAAAAATATCTTAGCCAGAGAAACTGTCAACAATGTCAAATCTCAAAAGCAATGTCTTCCTTTTGCAAATTTGAACAAAGCAGACACAATACTAATATAGCACAATTTTTTTGCCTGACATATTTCTCAGCGAGCGACACTCGATTTCTCTCTTTCTCCCCTGTGCACCATAATACATACATTACTACATTTGACAAAATCAGAGAAACCAAACAAAAAGTGACAAACAGCCATAAAAGACACCTACCAGAAATCCCAGATTGTGTAGAAAGGACTTATTATGTTCTCTCTCCCTCCCTTACACACACATATATAAACAACACCTACCAGAGGTCTCAAATGACATAATGAGGACTTGTCTTGCTCTCTCTCTTTTTCTCTCTCCATTACATACAAACAAACCAAACCTACCAGACGACCCAGAGTGTATATAATAGACTTTGTTTTCAATCTCACTCTCAAAAACATTTCAATAAACAACAACTACCACAGGTCCCAGACTGCAGCACAGGCAGGACTCATTATGTCCCCCCCCCCCCTCCTCACATACAAAGGACTCATTATGTTCTCCCGCCCTCTTTACAGTGGGCTCCAGACTGTAGGAAGGACTCATTATGTTCTCTCGCCCTCTCTACAATAGGTTCCAGACTGTGTAGGAAGGACTCATTATGTTCTCCCGCCCTCTCTACAATGGGCTCCAGACTGTAGGAAGGACTCATGTTCTCCCGCCCTCTCTACAATAGGTTTCAGACTGTAGTAAAGATTCATAATGTCTTCCCGCCCTCTCTTTCTACGATAGACAAACAACCACCTACCAGAGGTCCCAAATTATGTAGGAAGGACTCGTTATGTTCAGCTGCAATAATGAGTGGCTCTGTGCTAGCCATGTGTCGGAACAGTTTACACACCTGCAAATGTAACAGCCAATGAATATATGCCAGAAAGATTACAACCCTGCACACACATGAGGCTAGTAAATCTCATTCAATGTACACACATGATGCTAGTCAATCTCATTCAATAGAATTTGAATATTTTAAATTGATCATTGACAATCTATGCTCACATAGCTAATCTCTCTCCGCACAATATGTATTATCTCACCACAAACGAGCAGTATAAATGTTAACATCTTCAAATTTATAACCAACAATATATGAACATAACTGTCATATTGTGCATTAATATCTCAGCACCTACTCAAATAGGACTGATCTACCATAAAACAGTAGTAAGTAATTCATGTTCTTGTATCTTTCTTGTGCTAAGGGCTTCAAGAAAACGAGCACACTGGCAAGGATACCAGCCTCATCCTGGAAATGCAACCTGAAAACTTCATGTTATGGTAGGGCAGACTAGGCCTTTAGCCCTGGTTGGCAACTGGTCTAAGAAGTGCCAACAACAAACAAGTAACAATATATGTTTAGGTCTTTAATACCTGAAATATCTTCAAGATAATGACCAACAATGTATGTGTATATTGCAAATATCTTCCCAATAAACGTTCACAATCTATACTATGATCTCAAACACTACATGTAACAACAGTTATTAACATCTTAAATACACCTCTTTCTCTCAGACCAGTAGTTCTCAACCTATGGGTGGAAACCCTTTATGTGGTCAAATGACCCTTTCACTGGGGTCATCTAAGACCATCGGAAAACAATATTCACTGAAGTTATGAAGTTTCAACGAAAATAATGTTATGGCAGGGGGTCACCACAACATGAGGAACTGTATTAAAGGGTCGCAGCATTAGGAAGGTTGAGAACCATTGATCTAGACAGACACAGTTAGGTAGGTAAGCAGAAAGGTGAGTAGGTTTCATACCTCCTCTAGCTGTTCCTGGTGTTCAGAAAACTTGACAGTCAGTTCCTCTACTCTGTCCAGCTCTCCAGCCATACCTGCCATCCTCAGTGACTTCAGAAGGCCTTCATCATCATTCTGCCTAAAGAGATCCGAGGCCTGGCTCATGGCTGTCTGTAACAGCTGAAAATACAAGGTACACATTGTTTGCATGGCTGCAATGAGCTGACACATGCAAATACGTGTACAAATACTATATATGAGTTATGATTTGGGTTATCTTCACGGTACTCTGGACACGCGGTGTCCGTGGTTTTGCAAGTCCGACTCATAATTCCAACGTACAGCGATCGAAACCCACTGCTGGCTGCGTGGATTTTTATTGTGGTATGTGGCTTGCCAGGTCGACCCAGACTTAAATTGGTACCAGGATGGCTGTCCTGGGGAAGTAAAGACGGCCGGCGTAATGCTGACCACATTACCCACCTAGTGCTGATTGGTCTGTAAAAATATGGGATGCTCTTCCCATATGCCTGATGCGCCTTAGGCGTGAAAAGGGAACTTTACTTACTCTGGACACACCCATAGGTGCTCAGATTCCCCCTTAACATATACATCAGTGTCCCATGGTTGATAGTCCCAGTCCTATGTTGGTTGACAAGACTTCTCGTGTTCCGGTGTGCTTCTCATGCCTGGCTGTGCCGATCTTTATTCCCAGTTCTATACAAATACTATATATGTACAGATACAAGAAATAAATATTTTATATCATAATATTCTGGTAAATTTTGAATATTCACTTTAATGTCAAATCAGTATTGACGTATGAAACAAACAGGGAAAACAGTTAAACTAACATATTAACTAGTGCTAGCACAGACTAAAGAGAATTAAACTGTTTGACAGAATCGTTAATATCGAGTTTTGGAGAGAATTAAACAAATTCCAGTAAATCAGAGATAAGAAAAACATGCCAGGAACCGACAAAAGGCACTTTAGGAAAAACCTGATAACTACAGAAGAGAATTACACAAAGTCAGAGAGGGAAGCTGAGTGAGCCGAATATTTGCACAAAGGTTATGGCAACTTGACAAATCTGTTGAGGATTTTTGGCAACTTGACAAATCTGTTGAGGATTTATGCTTCAATAAAGGATAAAGAGCAGCAGAAGAAGAAATTTAAAATTCCAAACAAATCCACTGTGCCCCATCTTCCTCACAAAATGATGGCTGTTTCTGGCACAAGTTGGCTGTAAAACAAGCTGGGTGTGTCTATAAATGTCCCCCTGCAAGGGCACTCTAGGTGTGACAGTTCAGGAGGTGAAAAATAATTGGCAGAGATGAGAGTAATGTTGTGCAAGGGACCTGCTTTATGATAATGGTATATAGAATCTATTCTATTCTATATTCTATTTGATTAGGTGCTTAAGTCACTGCACCACACACATCTCACCTGCTTTCGCAAAATTTTTGATGACTCTAATGTTTTGATTATGGCTGTCTCTAAGTCCTGAGTGGGCGTGCGAGCATCTCGACAATTCTACAAAAGAAGTTAAAAAAGATAAAACACTAGTGACTGTAATAAATCAAAAAATGTAATGCCTTGGAATAAATAAACTGTGTCCATCCATGCTCTAGGATTTGTGGTAGTGGTGCTCGCCTGCTGGCCCGAAGGTCTTGGTTTAAATCCACAATGAGCAGACTTAGGGGGAACACAGTGTCCTGACTCCTAGGTCAACCCAAATTGGTACAGACAATTACCTGAGATGTAAAGGTGTGATGTTTTGACCATATCACACACGAAGTGTTGACTGGTCTACAAAAAAAAAAAAAAAATTAAACATCATTTTCCCAATGTGTTTAAAAAACATTTTTAAAATGGGGGAGGGGGGGGGGATCCCCTTTTTTACTGTGTTTTTAATACATGAAACTCAACAAAAATGTACAACACTAACTCAGCAACAAGGGCAGGGCTATTCAACTAAGTTTACTCAGAGCCCAAATTCAGATCATCTTTCCTAGTTTTGTTTCTTTTTATTTGTTAATGGAGGACATTTGTTTATTGTACTGTATTCTGTAACGCTGACATATACTCCAAATATTTCTACTGCTTTTTTTTTTTCAAACTTTAACTTAATATATAGATATAATATACACCTCACATTCTCTTTCCAAGTTCACTTTAATGTAATGTTAAGGTACAATATTAAGCTCCCATTCTTTCTCTTTCTTCTTTTGTCGTTATCTACTTTGTGCCGCTAGGCACAGCAGTTTAACAGGCATTAGGTAGCTGAATTGAGGCGCATTTGGTTGCTTGATAAGCTGTGATGTTATGAAGTCACAGACTTTGAGTGACTGCCTCAATCCTTTGTCTTCTAAGTCTCCCTCTGTCATCTAGTGTTTTCGTATTCATGTTCTATGCTCTCACTGCCGGCATCTTTAGATTAATTCTCACCAGGTGGCTAAACCACTGCTGTCTTTATTTCTTAATTAATTTAACAATGGGTACAGTTTCAATCATTCTTATAATCCCTCAATTTCTCATACGATCTCTTCTGGCTTTTGTTTCTCTGACATCAAATTTCACAGATGGTTAACCTTCTCTTTCACACTCAGTTTTAATGTAATCTAAAAGTATAATATTCATCTCACATTCCTCTTTCCTAGTACCCTTTAATGTAATGTAAATATAACATTCATCTCACATCCTCTTTCCTAGTCCCTTTTAATGTAATGTCACATTAACTCTACCAGACCACTGTACCACTACTGTGGTAATTTCCTAATCTGCCGCGAAATTGGTGTGCCTCATTGTCGGTACTCTGCGTACTACGTGAAAACAATGCAACACAAGCTAAAAATAACTAGCCAATTGTGGTCAGACCTTGTGGTTAGTCATTGTGAATTGCTGCCCAAAAAAAATTCTGAAAATTCACAATGAAACAAGCGGCTGATGAACCAGGCACTTCGACACGAAAGTGTAGGTCTAGGCTTTTCACAGCCCAACAGGTGATCGATCCTTTGGTTGATTCAGACTTTGAGGAGTCCGAATTTTATGAACAATACGATCCTAGTTGACGTGACACCGTCAGTGAGAGCTCGAGTGATGAGGAGAATCTTGAAAATTATAGATTTTAAACTAGATCGATAGTAAGAAAAGGGGGCGTGTCCCTTAAAAGGCAACATCTGGTATTCACTTTATGAAACAAGGCTGATCCTGCTGAGTGGATTAGCACACAAAGGTGGAATATTGGCGCTAGATGAAAGGTAAACCTATTTTCTACAATGTTTCCAAGTTTCAACTTATTCTAACCACTTGTTTGCATGTAACTAATATTTTTGTATATCATCAGGGGCTCAAGTATTGGGGGCAGTTAGGTCCAGGGCCTCAGGTCTGGTAGGGTTAATCCTCTTTCCTAGTCCGCTTTAATGTAATTTAAAGTATAACATTCATCTCAGATTCTCTTTCCTAGTGCCCTTAATGCAAAGCAATTATCACATTAATCTCATAGCCTCTTTCCTGGTCCACTTTGATGTAAGGTAAAGGTCTCAAATTAATCTCAGATCTTCCTTCCTAGTCCTCTTTAATGTAATGTAAGTTTTTGTTTAAAAAACGGATCAACATCATAGCACAACATCCTCTTTCCCAGTCAACATTAATGTAATGTAAAAGTACAACATTCATCTTACATCCTCTTTCCCAGTCCACTTTGGTTTAATGTAAAGGTATAAAACGTATCTCACATCCTCCTTCCTATTCCACTGTAATGTAATGTAAAGCTATAACATTCATCTGACATCTTCCTTCCTAGTCCACTTTAATTTAATTTAAAGCTATAACATTCAACTCACATCCTCTTTCCTAGTCCACTTTAATGTAATGCAAAGGCATAACATTCAGTTCAAATACTATTGCCTACTCATAACATACCAGGTTCTGCCCAAGGAGAAGCATGTTCTGGAGATCATCTCGCAAGTTTTCTGACAACTGCACAATTTTCTCCCGAGCCTCGTGTGAGGTGTAGTATGAATCAGTAAACTCTTCCACCGTCTCCTTGACACTCTCAAAACAATTTAGCAGACGTTCTTCCACAGCAGGTCCAATCATAGTGACACGAGTCATGTCTATCTGATCCTGTCACACACACAAAAATAAAAAACAAGCACTTTGTTAGTTCAGCTTCTGCCCATCTTATTTGATAAGTAAAGAACACTTCTCACCTATCGGGCACTATTCACCAGACCCATACTTTAACAAATTAAGCGTGGCTTAGTGGGCAAAACATGTTCAACATGTTGCCAGCCACCTTTACCTCCCAGGACATTTCCTGACACCTATTTAGATCAGGTCAAACAGGAAGCTGTTGCGCACTGATTTGGGTAAAGTGTGATAGTGTGTAAAGGGCCAGTACTTTCTGTGAGTTCACGGGGGGAATAGTGTCAACATGGTCCGAATATTGAGAAGAGACCAGTGAAAATGTCTATTCATGAACAAGGCGTGCACGCATGAGAGAAAGTGGACGCGTGGGTTACTGTGTGGGGGTTGAAAGCATGACTAACGAGATAAACAGAGAAAGTGTGAATTAAGTGACCGTGATTCTCAGGTAACATCAGCCACTCACATATGTGTGATCCTCGAAAACGCCCAAATGAGCGTGAGTCCCGAGAACACCCACGGGATCATGAGTCACGAGAACACCCATACGAGCGTGCCTCTCGTGTAGACATCATCCACCTACACGGATTTGAGGGGGATAAATTGGAGGGCTGAGGCAATCGAGAAGCAGTCGAGAGAGAAGCGAGAAGAGAGAGAGAGAGAGAGAGGAATCGAGAGTCAGAGACCAAGTCAGGGTCCGTGATATCTCTCGCGAGTCTAACAGACAAGATTACCGTACGACTATCAGGCATTGAGGTCTGAGTGAGTGTCGAGGTTGCGGTACTGAACGAGGATATGGTCCCACTGGCAAAGTAAGTCCAGGGGACGGAAGGCTCCAGTAGTACCTGTTCTGGGTGGCGGCGTAGAGAAATGTAGGAGGACCACTACTGAAACAGAACAGAGGGGAGTGGTACTGACGAGAGCTGGGTACTAGAGGGGACTTATGGTAGAAGTCCTGTCGGTCATCGGAGCCCTACTACAGGCTGACGACAGCTTGTGTGTTTCCGGAGTACGGCAAGGGAAGTCCGTCTCCAGTCAGCCGTGTTGTATGCTTGAAATAATATCAAGGTCCAGGGAATGGGAGAAGTCGTCCTGTTCAGCTGTACGGCGCGTCCATAGTGTGGAACGCTGTAGTCCTTGGAGCTGTAGTAGTCAAGGAGAGGCCGCTACAAATTGAGAGATAGAAAGCGAGTGAGGACAAATGGACGATGTGCGAATGTCAATTGTGATCAATAATTACGTCTCTGCTTTGTGTCATGTATCCTGTTAAATAAAAATGTATGACGGTGTCATCGTCATCGAGTTCTATTTCTAAGAGAGGAAGCTGAAGAGTACCTGCTAGATACTTGGTAGTGTGCTGACTCGTGGTAACGCAGTTAGCACACAACAGAAGCCCGTAGACAAAGTACCCAAAAAAAAAAATTCTTCGCGCAGATTTAAACCTACAACATATGGGTCTGCAGACAAGTGCTTAGCACCGAGTAAAAAAGTCTGCTATGGTTATATTTTCTGAAAACGTATTACCTCCTTGTCTAAGTCCCTTGACGGATAGGTGCCCCATATGCCAGCTCAATGATTATGACTTAATCCCCTTTGATGAAGTGATTTTCTTTTTTCAATGAGTTTGTCCAGCCTAAAATTGGTACCAGAAGATATCCTGGGAAATAAAGGTGTTCCTAAGAATTGCTCCATGTAAGAGAAGAAATAGATGTCTACTACATCAAGAATTGTTTCATGTAAGAGAAGAAATATATGTCTACAAAATAAAGAGTTGTGCCATGTAAGAGAAGAAATTTCTGTCCAATACATTAGGAACTGTTCTATGCAATTGCAGAAAAATTAGTTTGCTATATAATGACACCCAGCCTACAATAGTAGTATAATGTGATAACAAGACAAGATACCTTGCTGAAACAAATACATCCAGAACAAATCAGATCCTCACCTCAAAATCACAGAATGCTTTGCTGGCTGTTGGGTGTGTCCAGGACAACCCAATGCCAGAGTCCCCATTGACAACTGGACCACCTTCGGGTCGAACTTCATCTGGTCCACCTTGTACAACAACATGTTGAATTAGCTCCAAAGATTGGCGGATCATAGAAAACACACCTTGGCGTGTGTGCCGTGCACTGGAACAATCTGGGTGACGCAGACAAGTCTGAAATCATCAACATTACTTGTGAGAATGACTAGATGTTGTGTCCAAGTTCAACTTGCTGGCTGGAAAACTTGTTTGACAGTTTGCGTTAGAATGCTTTAAATGTCACTGTCATTCATTCAAATCAATGCTATCACACCTGATTTGCGATGACACTTGTGTCCTTTGAATGTCCCACTTTTGTCAGACTTGCTTTTTACAATGTCACTGTCGTTAATTCAATCAAGTGATGCTTCAAATTAAAGTTTGCTATACTAGCCACTTAAGAGAGAATGCCTTGTGATGCCATACAAGGCACACACCAATAGAGGAGAGAGACTTATGGTAAAGGATAGACCAAGAACAAATTGGAAAGATAACCTCAGTGAAACTCCACAACAGCACGACATGTGAATGGTCGAGTCGGTCATAAAAGCAAGACCCAGAACATTACATCTCGCTCAGCAGCGAACAGAATACAAAAGGAAATGAAAGAGAAGATGCTAGATCTCTGCCATCACTGTCTTACTGTCAAATTCCTTTAAAAGGATAACAAACTGTGTAACTTTTCTTCCCTCTGCTAGATTTTATTTCTTCCCCAGCTCTATTTTATTTCTTCCACCTGCTCTGCTTTACTGCCTCTTCCCCCATTTTTTTCTCCACCCTGCTGCCTTTTACTGCCTAATGAAGTAAATGCCCTTAACTAACCAACTCATGACAAGTAACTCCCGCCTCCCCCTCTTTTTTTTTTAATTGCATGAAATTTTTCCTAGTAATTTTTCCCTCTATTCTGTTTTAATTCTTCACTCTGTTCTGTTTTATTTTTTTCCTCTATTCTATTTTATATTTTCCGTCTACTCTGTTTTCTTTCTTCTCTCTACTCTGTTTTATTTCTTCCCTCTGCTGTTTTATTTCATCCCTCTAATGTTTTAATCTTTTCCCTATTCTTGTTTTCCTTCTTCCATCTACTCTGTTTTATTTTTGCTTCTGCCCGTGTGGGTTCTGGGGCCCCATTGTGAGGAAAACAAGAATAGACCCACTGCCTCCCCAACAAGCTTGTCTTAGGAGTTGACTAATTGGGGGCTTCCTTCAAAGTTGGAGTGCATCTGCATTAGGGGCAAGGAACAACCAACTGCACACAAATAAGCCAGTGAAACAGATGTACATGCAAAACTCACGCCTTGTCACAAAGCCAAAGTCTAAATGGATGAACAACCAGGACCTAGGACTTTCCGCCATAATTTACAGCTAGTGAACAAAGAAAAAGTAGAAGAAGAATTTTTCCCTTTACTCTGTTTTACTTCTTCCCTCTACTTTGTTTTATATTGTCCCTCTACTGTCTTATTTCTTCTCTCTATTATGTTTTACTTCTTCCTTCTACTGTTTTATTTCTTATAACTACTGTTTAATTTCTTCCAGCTACTTTTTTTTATTTCTTCCCTCTATTTGGTTTTTTTCCCTTCACTCTGTTCTGTTTCCGTTCCCAGTTATAGTACTGACCTTACAAGACAACAAAAGCATCATGGTGGATTTCTCTAACACTGCCCGGGCAGATCCCATCTGGGCCCTGTGTTTATCACTCTTCAGATCCTGAAACAAAAGTCAATGCATGAACACACTTGTATCTACATAAAAATCCATACAGTCATCCTTGGAAAATGGAGATGGTGAAAGGGCAGATAGACAGAACATGTAACATGTCAGAATTGGGCTCTCCTGTCAACTCAGGCCGTTAGCTGGAAAGCCGCCGATCGCTTAGTGGGAGTTCTCTCTCTTGGCTGCATTGCAAACACGGAGCGGAAAAGTCACAAATAAAAAAAAGACAGTGAGGTCGACAACAGGGCTGCCAATGCTTGGGTGTGTCACCCAGATCTGGGTGTTTATTTGACGCTGCGGGGAAATCTGGTTTTTTTTTAAAGTAAATATATCCTTATATATATAAACGTGGTATTAGTTGCCACGGATGTGACTCCTGCAGATCTGTATGACTCACTGACCGATAAATTTGCGTGGTTAGGGGTAGGGTTAGGGTTAGGGGTTGGGGTTAGATGTGACAATTTTGACGCAGGAGTTCTGAATAATCGCCCACAGTCACATACACACCCAAACAACCGAAGGACTGTGGATGCTACTCAAACGGACAATTCGCCACCGATTGGGCACCAGCCGCGCGCTATTGCCGTCATATTTGGGAGAATTCCAGTGGCGCCACTCCCACAAGCATCAGATTGTCGGCCAGTATATGGAACTCCTACGTCAAAATTGTCATATCTAACCCTACCCCTAACCCTACCCCTAACCCTATCCCTAACCCTATCCTTAACCTTATCCCTAACCCTAACCCAAACCCTAACCCCTAACGCCGCTAACCCTATCCCTAACCCTAACCCTACACAACCGTATGATGACTACGCAACCGTACACGCAACCGTATGATGATAGGTAAGTATGTCATTTGATTCGTGACTTTTCCGCTCCGTGTTTGCAATGCAGCCAAGGGAGAGAACTCCCACTAAGCTTTCCAGCTAACGGCCTGAGTTGACAGGAGAGCCCAGAATTGTCTTCTTTTCACTGCCCTGCTATGCCATTTTTGGGGACTAGTAATGACAAGGAATAAACTGAAAATGTAGTGACAACAGCAAATCTGAATGGGTAGTTTGGCTACATGTTACTGGCAAGGCAAGAACAGTGACCTGATCTGCGATTCTGGTTGACTGCATGAGATGGCAAACTATGAATACCTATGTTTTTTGGCGTGGCACATCATGATGGTAAGAAAAACCTCAATGACAGTTGGTAAACTTAATTGAAAAACTTCATGGCAAAACAGCAAGAGGATAAATGGATAATTACCTGGATGGGTTGGCCATTACCTAGATGACTGGTCATTATCTGGATGGCTTGGCCACACATAATTTGGGGGGGGGGGGGGGGGGGAGGGGGGAAGAAAAGAATACAGATCTTATCATCTTCTAACTTCGCCCTTAAACTGGTGGCTGGCACACTGTGGTTTACAGCTAGGCTGTGATATTTGCACCTTTCAGCCCAACACATCAGCAAAACCCTAATTAGTTGCCTATTATGACATTAGAGGGTAGAAAAACTATTCTTCATTCCCTCCAAAATGGGAGCCTGGAACCCACATGGGAAGATGTGATCAAGACTAATGATTCTGTCAGATTGTAAACCATGAATATCTAAATCAGGACTATTCAACTAAGTTTACTCAGAGGCCAACATTTTGAAAATGGGGATCGTCAGGGGCCACCAGCCCCAGCATAGAAATATCTTTAATATAATACAACTGGCAATTATCCACGGGCCACATGCTAGGCTTCCACTGGCCATATTTGCCTGCAGGCTGCCAGCTGAATAACCCTGACATAAGCTTTATCAGCTTGGTATATGATGCTATGGTGAATTACCTTTAAATTTTACATTTACAGCTTCAAGACCACCAAATTCCTAAACTGCTGGAGATGACATTGTTTTGGGTAGTTTCTTTGCCAAATTTTGTCAAAGAAGTCTTGCCCTAGAACGACCATCTTTTTTACTTACCATCTCCACAATAGAGGTTAGCAGCAAATGAAATGTATTTAGTGAAAACTTTCAAGGTGTGACTCTAATACCATTCTCCGAAGGCCACAAGAAGGGTCATTTCAAACCACCAACTATAGGAATCAAAACCTGGTAGGTTGAAAGATTAACTGTGAAACCATTTTACTAACCTCCAACACACCCACCATACAAATACCTAATAGCGATGTGAGAATTATTAAAAGTAGACTAAAGGTACTGAAATAAATAAACGCAAAGGATGCTTTTTTTTTTGTCACCAGTGCATCAGGTATATGGTATTACATCCATATTTTTGTAGTCCAATCAGCACTCCATGTGTCTATATCCCTTATGAGGAGTTGAGTAAGATTAACATCTGGTTTGCTTGTAGACTGAATTATGGTATCATGAAGCTATTTTTTATTATTTTTATTTTTTATGTGTGATCAACATGAATAGTTTGGAAAGCTCTGACTTGCAGTAACAAATTCTTAGAATAAAGAAGTTAAGAAAACACCTGCTTGGTACTGACAGAGTTAAATCAATATGTTAGAAAAGTACTTACATTCTGCCTATCTCCAGACAGATGCGCCAGCTCCACCATGTCTTTGCCAAATTGGCTAAAAGCACTGACAAAATCGGTGAAATTATTTACTTGTTCTACCTGTGCCAGACTCTGCATCACCTGTCAAACAGAACCTGCATTTTATGACATGAAGAATGCAATAAATCACTGAGACGAACATCTGGCAACAATCACACAAACAGTAGCAGACATATATGGAGTGAAACAAATTACACTGTACCGTTTCATCAAGAATGTGGCTCAGTTCAAGTAGTATTATTTTTTTTTTTTAGGTTTGCTTTCCATAGCCTTTGCTGTCCCCAGTTTACCTGCAAAGCAACAGGTCCCTCTCCATTGACCAGTAGCTAAGCTACCACTTGCTATAACTTTTGGGGGTCACTGTAATTCAATCCCCTCTGCCACTTCAAGGTGGAACACACATCAGAAGGGAGATGTGAGTGAACTTTTTTTTATGTGTAACATTTCTCTACAGAATACATACACACTGAAATATGGCAGACCAACCATAACCTTACCGGCGGTCTTCACATGAGAGCACTACGGTGTAACCGCCCAACCACAACTACTACTGCTGCTGCTACTTTGAGTGGGTAAAGCAGTTACTGTGACTTAAAGCTCTCTCAGTAATCAGTTTGCGCCCCCCCCCCCCCCCCCCCCCAAATTCACCGACTACTCTTTCCCTCACTGAAGTAGTTGAGAGGGGAAAAAACCAATTGAAAAGCAATTTAAACAGGAAAAATACACCAGAATTAGGAAATGAACGCTATGGTAAACAGCACAGCTTAAAATTCCAACGCAGACGAAATAATTAAATCTAAATGAAAATAAATGGAAAGCTATGAAATTTCAGCGTAACCATGCAATCGAAAAGTTTTAAATGAAATCATAAGTATGTGAAATGGTCAAATTTAATTATCAACTAGTTTACCCACAAACCTGTCCTTGTTTTTTGTTTTTTTTTTAATATATATCATTAAGGGTCATATGGCTAGTGCTGTCGCCACGACAGTGCAGGTGAGGATTTTATTTTAGCCCTAAGTAAAAAAAAAAACAAAAAAAAAACTACTGCGGATTCGAACCATGGTCTCCCTCTCAAGAGCCGAGTGTTCTAACCATTCGACCAAGCAACCACTCGATCGGAATAATGAAAAAAGAACATAACTATTTTAGATGTGTGTCACTACTGCAGTGTACCGATTATAACACAACTCAAAACAGCAGGCAATTGTTTTCTCATAGACAGATATTCCAAATATATTAATGAAACGGCACAACAAAAGAAATCACACATGTCTAACACGGTTAATGTCGCAGTCAATGTCTGCGCAGACGTCGAGATAGTCCCTGATGCCCCCCCTCCCCCACCCCTCTTTTTCCCTACCAATGCATCGGCTACTTTTCAACTCATCGAAGGATGTTTTAAAAAAAACAGAAAATAGAAATCGTGTCTAATATAGTTATTGTGGCAATCATTGCCTGTACAGATATAGATATAGTCTTGTTTGCTGTACAATGACCTACTCTATGTATTAGAGGAGGTGTTGGCTGCACGGCGCATGCGCAATTACTAACGTGGCTATAATTAGAAATCACTAAAATTATAAATATTAGTTTCGAATATTATGGCTTCAATTGTGGTCACCTATCTCTAACAGTGATAGGTTGAATTTCAAACCATGATGGTTCAACATCCGGTATCAAAACAAACATATCCTGAAAATTTCAGCTAAATCGGTTCAGTAGTTTCCGAGTCTATAGGGGGTAAACAAACACACAAACATTGATTTATATATATATATATATATATATATATATATATATATATATATATATATATATATATATATATATACCTATATGTATACACACACACATAAATATACATATATGTGTGTGTGCGTGCGTGCGTGCGTGCGTGCATGTGAGTGAGTGAGTGAGTGAGTGAGTGAGTGAGTGAGTGAGTGAGTGAGTGAGTGAGAATATGTATGTTTTGGGGGGTTTTTTGTTATAAGAATCTACACAAATCTTGTATCTTTATGATGGCTGAAAGAAGTTTCTTTTTGTTAAAAAGTTTCTTGGAGGCAATATAGTAACAGTGAAGACACCCAATTAGATAAAAGTCCCACATCATGTCTCTATAAATAAGTAAAGACTTACTGATCATCTAATTCTTCCCTCCAGGACTAGAGAACAATGTATCATATTTTCCTTGGGGCATTTCCCTAGTCAAAGTTTCTTGTTCGAGCCACTGGTACAGAATTTCATTTTTCCTGTATTCCTATAATGAGTCTGCTATTGTAGAATCTCAGGCACATTATGAACGTTCCCCAACAATCATACTGTAAAAGGTGATCGATTAGGAGTCCTGACACTGGATGTGTTGGGCTGAAAGGCCCAGATATCGCAGAAGACGATGGCAAGGATGAGACACATTACAAACTGTTCACCTACCTTATCTTTACTGGACAGTAGCTGCTTGACAACAATTCTGTCTGCCAAAAGTAAGACTTTAGTAATGGCAGACAATAACTGGCGGGCTGCCCTGACCATTGACGTCTTATCTGCCACAGAAGCTGCACTATCATCAGGGTGAGGACGCAAGCAGGTCAGACGTTGAATAGCTGCTCCTGTGAGGTGATGAAACAACACTTTTAATACAGGGAGGAAACACTATATTTCAGAACTGTTACAATTTACGACTGTGCTTAAGATGCAATCTATGTCTAATTCTACTTATTATTCTCTGAGCTTTCTGTCAGAAAAACTCAAGAAGGAGGTCTTGATGAAAGGCAGCCCAAATTATCCTGTGAACTATAGAGTTTTGTCTTGCTTAGGTTGAAACAGAGCAAGATTGACAGTGCACAGTAAGAACAGCAGAAGGAATGACAGACTGGTTACTCATCTCATCAAGTGTCAGACAGAGATGTATCCTCTCTCCGCTGCTATTCATTACTTATATAGACAGAATTACAAAGGGGGCAAATTCAGGTAATACAACGGGCACACAATGAAAATTATTTCTGTGACATACTTCTTTCTTTTCTGTGTTCACCCTTAAAAGGCCGGTTCCCATGTTGTGCTGGGGTTTACATCTAGGCTGCTACATTTACGTCTTCTGGCCCAACATATCTGATTTCAGCATACAGTCATGGGAAAAATAAAACACTGCTACATACTAATGACAAAGTGCACATTACTTGGCCACACAGTCATAGGAAGAATAAAATACTATGTCATACTAATTATAAAGTGCACATTACTCTGGCCAGTCATAGGAAGAATAAAACACTGTGACATACTAATGATTAAGGGCATATTACTCTAGCCACACAATCACGGGAAGAATAAAACACTGTGACATACTAATGATAAAGTGCACATTACCCTGGCCAGTCATAGGAAGAATAAAACACTGTGACATACAAATGATTAAGAGCATATTACTCTAGCCACACAATCACGGGAAGAATAAAATACTATGACATACTAATGATAAAGTGCACACTACTCTGGCCAGTCACAGGAAGAATAAAACACTGCAACACACTAATTATAAAGTGCACACTACTCTGGCCAGTCACTGGAAAAATAAAACACTGCAACACACTAATGATAAAGTGCACATTACTCTGACCACAGTCACGAGAAAAATTAAACAGAAAACTTTAACCTACCAGCCATACGGGCATCATGGCAGGCCAGACACATGTCAGCCTTGATATCCACATTCTCTTCAGCTAAAGATTGACCAACAGACACAAAGCGATCCACTGCTGAATTAACTGCCACTCCAACTCTTTCTAGAGCTCTTTGCTGCTTTTCTGTCAGACGTGTCCGCTCCTTGTGATTAACCAAAGTAGTGATCTGGGTAGAGAAACATTTAAACAAAAGTTTTGAGGTGGTAATATATCTTAAGATATGGTACCGGTCGCATTAAGCTGCCCAAACATTGTAGTATTCTGTAGTTTTGACCTTTCATTCACAAGTTGTCAGGTTAGTCTACAGCAAGAGGGGTGTGATGAGATCACCTCGTTCAAATGGTACACTTTAAATGGTACCCATCATTAGGAGGAGAGCCAAATATTCTAAACTTAACCCTGTTGCTTCAGTAACGCTACAAAACTGGCGGATGCTGATGGACCTATTTTGTTTTACAGACCAACTTGGCACACGATGAGTCATGCGGTCAACATCACGCTGCCCGCCTTTACTTCCGGGGAGAACTTCTGGTAAGCTTAGACACTAGTAATTATTTTATATAAATTTGTTTAGAATAAATCCATTTCAAACCATAAGATAATCAGGCTATCCTCCGAATAACGGATTATGGCGGCCAAAAACACACCCTGACAGGGCCTCATTAGGTCGTGTGTAGTAAACATTAAAAAAAAAAAATAATGAGGAACAAGCAAAAAGGGAAAATGACGAAATCGACTACTTAGCAATAACTGAGGCCTTTATATCTGAAAATTGTGGCACAGAAGTTGCAAATAGTGCTCTTTGTGTCTGTGGCGCCATTAAAACTCGGTTAAATATGATCGGAACAAGGCGCGACTAGTACCGCATTGGTAATGCAGTTTTCACCGCTGACAGTATCATCCGCGCCGCTACGAGCAGTGCGGATGGGGGGGCTAAACTTGATGGCTGGGACTCACGAGCAAATAAATTGGAGGAAGTTGCAGGAGATGTGGAAGCTGCTGCCCGGGGGTCCCAGCCATCTAGTTTGGCCCCGCGCCACCCGTATTGGTGCGGGGTATACGCTTGGCAGTGAGTTTAATCGGAAGAACACTATCGCTAACCTGCATCCGGGCGCATAGTCTCCCCGCCATGGCGCTATTATCGTGTGTATTGTTGCGTTTCTCAAAATTGTCAGTGGACAGCAATCATAGTTTTGTAGCGATGTGTTCGAAGGAGGAAGTCTGCAATTTACATGTGATTGAGGCCCCGTCAGTGTGTGTTTTTGGCCGCCATAATATGTGACCGTTATTCGGAGGATAGCCGATAATCATCATCATCATCATCATAAACCACTTCTGCCGTTAAACACTGTGGAGAGGAATAATTTGCAATCCAGTGTACGCTGGCTGACGCTGGGTATTGTCATGCCATGAAGGTGTAGAGTGTCTTTAATGTTGTTGATCAATTATCTGTTTTAATCATAATAAAAAGGATATGAACAGTGCATTATATATAACAATATATATTGCACAAATGAATAAAAACATGATTATATATAACTAAATTATAAATAAATTTTTTTTAAACAGCAAAAGCTGTATACTGTATACATTGAAAACGGTACAATGGAGACGACTCTCGGCTCTCCTTTCAACTCAGGCCGTTAGCTGGAAAGCCGCCGATCGCTTAGTGGGAGTTCTCTCCCTTGGCTGCATTGCAAACACGGAGCGGAAAAGTCACGAATAAAAAAAGACAGTGAGGTCGACAACAGGGCTGCCAAAGCTTGGGTGTGTCCCCCAGATCTGGGTGTTTATTTGACGCGTCGGGGAAATGTTTTTTTTTTTTAAAGTAAATATATCCTTATATATATATAAACATGGTATTAGTTGCCACGGATGTGACTCCTGCAGTTCTGTATGACTCACTGACCAATAAATTTGCGTGGTTAGGGGTAGGGTTAGGGGTAGGGTTAGGGTTAGATGTGACAATTTTGACGCAGGAGTTCCGAATAATCGCGCACAGTCACATACACACCCAAACGATCGAAGGACTGTGGATGCTACTCACATGGACAATTCGCCACCGATTGGGCACCAGCCGCGCGCTATTGCCGTCATATTTGGGAGAATTCCAGTGGCGCCATTCCCACAAGCATCAGATTGTCAGCCAGTATATGGAACTCCTACGTCAAAAATGTCACATCTAACACTACCCCTAACCCTACCACTAATCCTAACCCTAACCCTAACCCTAACGCCGCTAACTCTATCCCTAACCCTAACCCAAACCCTACACAACCGTATGATGACTACGCAACCGTATGATGATAGGTAAGTATGTCATTTGATTCGTGACTTTTCCCCCTCCGTATTTGCAATGCAGACAAGGGAGAGAACTCCCACTAAGCGATCTGCGGCTTTCCAGCTAACGGCCTGAGCTTAAAGGAGAGCCCGACTCTCTAACTCTGAGGTTGAACAAGAAATTATATTTATGCGAGCTAAGAACCGACACCTGTGACACCACACTAATCACAGCACTTGGGAATTCTATAAGTGCTAGCTACACTACATCCCTACTTCAGCAACCAGCGATTTCCAATTTAATTTACATTATCATGATTATGAATGATTATGTGAAAACTATACCTGTATGAGTTACTACTGGATTGTACTGTGTCAAACCTATCAACCATTATCCACTTTTCATAATTTTTTTTTCTTAAATATTATAAGTGCTTAACAGTTAACTATTACTCTGCTTAGTGGTGATGTCGTCTGCGACATCCGACATATGATCTGATTGCGAAACGCACATCTTTACCATCTTTATCATTTGCAGATAACTCCATTTTAAATTTTAACACTTACACACGAATGTAAAATTAACTATACGCCCACCTGAGTCACTAAAGGAACCAGTGTCTGCTCCACAGATTTCGTGCGAATTTCTAATGTTATCTTGGCATCACCTCGGCTCTGGGATCCAGCCATTTTGTCGGCGACCGTAGCCGCCGTGCCAGGAGTCGCTACGGCACTTCTCTCAAAAGACAACAGACTGCAATCACGCTGTCATTCTCACAAACTATTTAACGACATTGAAGTATACGTATTCGATGCACATTCTCTCCATCAGAAGGTAATAAATGTGTTTTATTTAATGCAGATCACACAAGCTGATGTCGCTGTCCGTTGTTGGGGCAACTAAACGACATCCAGGCACTCTCGTTTGTAACAGGTTTATTCTGTGGAGGGGTGGGACTGGGGGCAAGGGTGATAACTGAAACTCTAGGACTCATGAGAAATTTTAACCAGTCAGTTAATTAATCACACCATAAATGAGGTGCCGTCTCCACCGTTAACATAAAGGTCCCTTTACACACCATTGGCGAATCAGATATATGTAACTAGACTCATTTTTCAGTCAATCAAACAGGTGAACGTTTTGGCTGCACTGCATTTCCCAGCTGGCTCTGACTTACCACGGCCAGCTCCAAATATCCGTGGTCTGGCCGTCTCGTCTTTGCTGTACAATATGGTTGCTGTTTGTCCAGATTTTGATTTAACTTTCTCATACCCCCTGAATATCCAGAATTATAACCGAAATGGGTTAACACGGTCTCGTTGTTGGGCGCCTTTTTTTAAAGCCCCTCCTCGGCTGCGTAGGGGGTCCTAAATATAACCTACGGGGTTTCTGGAACTTGAGCCATCTCGATTCTCATCCAAACGGTGGCACTTTGTGTCACCGGGTGTTTACTGCTCGTCGTGCGGTCCTGGTAGGGTTGAATGTTAGTCAGTCAGTCACCCCTGATTTCTACTGCTTGCCCTCAACTTTCCCCTGTGGCTTTTATAAGAATTTGTCCAATAGATGGATACAAAAAGTGTGTATATCAGTGTTATGTTCAGTTAATGAGAACAGTAAAGAACGTCTGAGACGGAATTAATCACTTGAGCAGAACAGCTAGCCCTGTGCCGAGAGCAGAGCGTCGCACGATGCACTCCACGTGAGTCCTCGTGATGATGTGATCAAGCAGTTTGCCTCGCGCTCTGAAGGTCGTGGGTTCGTTTGACGGCCGCGCTGTTCAATTCATGTGTGCAGTATTTACAGATATCCATGGGGATTGTCACCGGGGCTACGAAGTTCGTTCTTTGTTCAACGCTCTCGACAGGCGGCCCTCTAACTGCGAAGAGAGAGACCGAGCTATTTTGGGATAAAACGTGGTGCAATAAAGTTGATCCTCTTGACTTTATAACTTTACTTCCCTGGCTCCAGCAACGGTCCAGGCATCTCAGTAAAAGCTACTTTCGTAAAATGAATGGGCCCGTTTTTGAAACGAACCCACCACCTGTAGAGTGCTAGGCAAACGGCTTGACCGCTTTGCCACGGAGAACCCCCGCCCCAATAAAGTTATGAATAAAAACTTACGTATAAACTATTTCTTTTAGATATATATTAAGAATCGACATCACAGGGACACCCCCATAAGCACCCCGTCACCATCTTAAACAGCAAGAATAGACTTCCAATTCCGATACTACCAGTCATGTCTAACTGTGTATCCGTCTCGCCTTTCCCTCGAGTGTTGATGGTCAGTCAGATTCCCTAGTATTTTCCCGCATCGCCATTTTGCTCAGGCTGTTCTTTTAGATATATGAGTTGAAGGAAGAGAGAAATAGGTGAAAAACATTGCAGTCTCAACTGCAATGTACAACAGTCATATCATAACTGCAATGTATTTGCCTATATGTGAATATCGTCGTCGACATCGAGTGCCATGCCGACTGGAATGGACGATCATTTTCTTCAACTCTTGAAACCTTCAATAGCATGTATATAAAAGTTCGTGAGCTGACTCATTTTCACGCCATAAAAAATGCTGTCAACGATCGGTTATCGTTCTCCGTCTCTTTGCAAACATATATATGTGCGTGTATGAACTATTCCAAATGCCTGTTCTTTATTAATATCCTACCCCCAGATGACGTCACATGACAGTCAAACATTTTAGAGAGTGGTAAGACTGGGTTTCCCGGCTTTCTGCTTCTTTTAATGACCTCAAAACGTATAGAACTGGCCCTAACCCCAAACCACCTACGTACCACGAGACATTGCAGCCTAAGTCCCACGACAGCATGCAGCCTGGGTTCTATATTTTTTACCTACCCCTGACGTCACAATGACGTTACGGGAGACATTCCCAATAAAGTCCAGACTATGACGTGCAGTGTTGCCACTGCCCAGAGGTCGACAACGCTTAACATAGACCGCAGAAATATCAGAGACATTGACAAGTACTTTATACGAAGCGAACAGAATAACCCGTTTCAGAGATATATTCCTGTTCTGACTCCACAAGACATTCCATGAGTAGAGAAAACAAGAAGTAGAAGAAGAAGGCGTCACCTGAAAAAGCTTGGAGAACACTGATCTATAGCAACCATACCTGTCTAAGCCGTTTACCTGTGACTCATCCATCCTGCCTGTAACGCGTAGATCAGGTGCGTGACAGTCACTGACAGGATCTGCTCGGACAACTGCTGTGTCACCAATCTTGTCAGTCACCCTGACATCTGTTAGGTCTCGGTGACCCGGTGGATTAGTTCACCCCCCCCCCCCCGCCCCCATCCCCCGACCCAGGCTTCCACCCCCCATTCAACCATTCGACCTCCACTTCTCAAATAGGTCAAGGTATGGAGATAGTCGGGGAGCCGCCGTGGTATACCTGCTAGGCGTTCGCCTGCGGATCGGAAGGTCGTGGGTTCAGTCCTAACTTTTTTTTTTAAAAATTACCTTGCTGGTTCAGGTCCCGACTTCTGCTCCCAGGTCGAGCCAGCCTTAAACGGGTAGCGGATACAGTCCTGTGATGTAAAGGCGGTCGTCGTGATGCTGACCAAATTACCCACCAAGTGCCCATTGGTTTATAACAGAGGTTCTCGGAGATGTGATTTTACAACGCAGTTCTAAAAATTGCGAGGGCTCAAAGACACCTGATCACAAACATCATAAAGAAGAAAGTCAACATTTTGTGGCTATGTTATGACAAGAAGGAAACTGGAACATGTTTCGACCACTGGAAAGATCTGTGGGGAAAAAAGGTCAGAGGATGACAGCGCCAGAGGATTCTTGACAGCCTTAAGTCAAGGCATGGAGGGGCGTCAACGCACTCATAAATTGCAGACTGTGGAGAGGCATAATCGCCCATGCCAGTCGGCTAGGCACTTGATGATGATGATGTGGCTATACGGTTAAACGGGGTTTGTGGGGTTTGCACCTGTGTGATTCTCATTCTTGAGATGTTAGTGCTGCAGACTGGAATCACGGAAGAACATCGCTCAAGCCAACACTGTCAGTCAGTCCACCATCCCCGGCCGAAGTGCAGAGGTCAACTCAGAACGGCCCTGACTTTGCCTGTGAGAAGTGGTCAATAACAGGGTTGCCGAAGTTGCGCAACATTTGGTACTGTTTGACCATTACCGAGCAAAACAGTACTTTTGGTACCAGAGAATTTTAAAGAATCACTCTCCTTTGAAGACTTTAACAATAAATGCATTGATAAGATCAATTTATTGCTCCATGACATTAAATTCAGCAGCTAGAAGCCACCACAACTCTGTCTGATATACTGAGCGAAAATAAACAGAACTGCGATGATGTCTTGGATACATAATCTCTCTCTCTCACTCTCTCTATCTCTCCACACACACACACAGACACACACACACATGTATATATAGTTGTATATATATATATATAAAAAGTATATATATATATATATATATATATATATATATATATATATATATATATATATATATAAGCAGTGACCCGGAAGTCTCTGTGACGTCAGCTCAGGGTCAGGGCGGGTAGCTTGCAGTGTTGCCACTTTGGATCTTTTATATCAAAATTTAGATCTTTTTTATTGCATTTAGATACTGTTTTTGACGTTTAGATCGTAAACATTTTTCTATATGCTTTTCATATGGAGTTAGATATTTTATAGGTTTTTTTTCTTTCATTGTCAATTTAATAATTACTGTGTAAAATATTTACTACAATATTTTTGTTTTGGTCTGGCACATACATTGTGACAACTGCCATTACTTGAACTTTGAACTCTCACTGGGGTCAACGCACAAATATCTGGCAGCCCCGGTACTGATTAATAAAAACGCGCGTAAATCATACTAATTTTGTTTCAACCGTATCCTCACTGTGCTGACTCCTTTTAATCAGCAAACAGTTAGGCTTGAAGAATTTGGCTGTAATTGGTACTGATAATGCCTCAGTGATGGTTGGTATAAACAATGGCGTTTATGCCAAGTTGAAGGAAGCTATCCCATCGTTAATAAAATGTATGCGTCATTCATTGCAGCTAGCATTATCACATGCTTCATCTAAATATTTACCAAGGAATTTTAAATACCTTATTGCTGAGTCACTTTACTGGTTTTCCGAATCATTTGTCAGACAACAGCAATACAATACATTATATACAGCCTTGAATGATGGTTCCACACCACCGAAAATTCTGTCAGATTGCAAAACTAGATGGTTATCAATTTAACCAGCTGTTGAAAGAATTATGAAGCAATGGCTGAAGTTGAAGACACACTTTGAAAAAACAAGACAAAGTGAAAAGTGCTACACAGCTAAAATACTATATGGAATGTACAGTGATGAACAAAATTGTCATTCATTCTCTTTTTATAACCTATTATTAAAATTGAAACAGAGACTTTCCCGAAAATCAGATGTTTTTAAAAATATTTTACTTTTTTTTGGAGAAATACTTCAGCCAATAAAAAAATATAAAATTGTAAAATTTGAGTTTTTAGGGAACTGTAAAAGGTGCGGAAGCAGAAATCAGTTTAACAAAAAAAAAGTTAGTGAATGGAAAAACAAAAAAGAAACTAAAACGTTTTGGGGTAAAATGAGACAATTTAAAGATGGGCCCCAAAAAATCCACCGTAACCTTTAAAGTGCCGTCTGATGATATACCCTAAAAGGACGAGAAAGAGTTTCAGTGCTAGGGGAAATTTTACAAAATTAACAAAAAAAAAGGGTTAATTGACTCTTAAAAAGCCTTTGTGCCCTTAAAATTTGGCCCGGAGATAGAGAAATAAACCTACGGCCCCTTTTAAAAAAAATTTGACAGCTAAAACATACCCAAGGTCATTTTTGGGCTGAAGCTTTAATTCATACCAGTAAATTTTATGGGATCAGTGAGCGAATCAGTGAAGGGAGGGAAGTTGGGGGTAAGTCATAACAAAAGCTAGTTTTTTTTGATTTTTCTTTTTAGTTTTTCAGATTTTCACGGATTTTGTCTTTTCGATATTTTTTTAAACCGGGGTATTTTTTGCAAAAAAAAGGGGCAACACTGCACCAGGTTCCACTTGGATCTTTTTTTAAACCAAATTTGATCTTTTCATTTCATTAGATTTCTGTTTTTGAGTTTGACGAAAATTTTTTTTGAAACTTTTATTTTGGGGTTGAATTTTAGATTTTTTTTCATTTATTTTCAAAATTTTAAAAATTTCTGTGAAAAAAAAATATTGGCGCCCGGGAGATTAAAAAAAACGCGCGTAAAACATTTCCCTTGTTTCAAAACCCATCCCCCCTTGGGGGGGTTTGCGTTTTTTTTTCATGGTTTTTTTAAAAAATTTCTCAATTTTTTGGGCTTCACTTTGAAAAACCCCTTTTAAAGGCCAAAAGTAAAGAGAGCAAAAAAATTTGGAAAAATGGGGCTGTGAAAAATTAAAAACGGGTAATAACAAAGGTTTAAATACTGAAGTGGAAATTAAAGGAAAAAAAAAATCAAAGAGTCAGCAGAGCTAAAAAAAAAAAAAATAAAATGCAGGTCATTAAAAATTTCACGCGATCGTTTTCAGAATATCTGAAAAGAACATAAAAAAGGGAAAATCAGCGCCGTTTTAAATTTTCTTTTCGCAATTTCAAAAGTGACCATTTTATCGATTTGAAAAAAATCGGATGTTTAATTTGAAAATGTTTTGAAAGATGTTAGGGAAATGAAGGACCCCCTTTTAAACAGCAAACAGTTAGGCTTGAAGAATTGGGTAATGGTACGAAAGCCCCTGAGGTTTGGGAAACAATGGCGTTTTTGCCAAATTTTAAGGGAACTAAACCCGTGTTTATACTTAAAAAGTATCGTATCATTGCAGTGATATACAGCTATTAAATATTTTCCAAGAAATTTGGAAACCTTTTTTGGAAACACTTTTGGGGTTCCCAAAACATTTTTTTTTAAATGTATCGTCCCCTTACAATTGGGCCCAAATGAGACTAGAGAAATAAGCCTCCTTTTCCACTTTAAAAAAATTGGAACACCCTAAAATACCAGGGTCTTTAGATTGAAGCTTTTAACTTAATTACCCAAGCAATTTTTCCCTTGGGGATTTTTGTGAGGTGCCCATTGAAGGTTTAGGCCCCAGTTTATGGGGGTTGTTTAAAAAAAGCTGGGAAATTTTTTTGATTTTTTTAAATTTTGGTTTTTTTTTTAGATTTTTCCCCGCAGTTTTTTAGACCCTTTTTAATTTTTTATGACGGGGGGTTTTGGTTTTTTTTGTCAAAGAAAAGGGGGAAAAACCCCGCACAGCCACCCCCTTGCCCCCCTTGAAAAAAGGAGGTCACCAGCTGTGGAATTTCCCCCCGGGAAATTTCTTTTTTGGGGGAGGGTTTAAAAATTGAACCGCAGCCTGCCCCTAAAACCCCCTGAAATATTAATTTCCCCCGTGACCTGTGGATTTCCCCTGTTTTGGGGGGAAATAGGGAAAAAAAGCCCCCAAAAAATCTACATTTCCCCAAATTTGGTTTATTTTTTAAACCCCCAAAATTTTTTTTTTTCCATTTTGGTTTTGGGTTGATTGTAAAAAAAATTCCCCTTTTTTTGTTTTCGTCGCTAAAATTATCTTTTTAAATTGCTTTTTCCCAAAAAGTGGTCGGGCATTAGGGTGATAAAATTTGAAAATTCCCCCAAAGAAAACCCAATTCATCACTATCTTTTGGGCCTTCCAGTCGGGATTAACTGAAGCGACTTTAAAATGAAAACCCACTACCCCCCGGTACTCTATTAAAATGGTTCAAATATTTAAAAACCTTTGGGATTCCCTTGCCCCTTTACTTTTTTTATTTATCTGATTTTTTTGATCTTTTATTTCCTTTCCTCAAACAGTACTCATTAAATCCTCTCTCCCCCCCCCCCCCCATTTCTGTTTTCTTTCCAGTGGTTGTCGAAAGTCTTTTGGGTTTTTTTCGTTTTCTTTAATTTATTCCCCTCATCACCCAATTTTGAGCAGTTGGGTTTTAAGCCCGTGGGATTGTTCGTCTTGTCAGCATCAAGGGCCCCGCTTCCCAGGTTTTGCCAGATGCGTGTCCCTTTCAAATTAATGGCGTTTTTAAAAAAAAGTTGGGGGGGCGAGAGGGGTAAAAAAGCAAAGGGATGTAAAATAAAGAGATTCCCAAAAAAATTGTGCAATTCCATGCGATTTAAATTTTACTTTTCCTGCTTTTAATAAAAATAAAATATATACCATTTTTCCAGCATCTTATATTGAAAAACGTGCCCGGAATACAAATTTTTTCAAATAAATCACGTAAATTTTGGGTTTAAAAAGATTTTTTTCCCCTTTTAAAAGCCCCCAAAAAAAAAGGGGGCCCTAAAAAATTTTAAAAATTCAGAGGGGCGTTTTTTAATAATGTTAAATGTTGATAGATTTGTTTCGCCTCCTTTTTAAGGGGCGTTGCCGAACCCAAACCCCCGCCCCCCCTGGCTGGTTTTGTGGGTTTTTCCCAGGCACTTTTTTCCCCGTGTTAAAAGTTAATCTTTCAGAAAAAATTTCCCGGGTTTTGCTTTAAAGGGCCCCCGGTGCATTTTGGGGTTTTTGCGTATTTATATATGAATTTTTCCCCTTCAGCGAAAGGTTTTTTTAAAAAAGGGGAGAATCCTATTTTCATACCCCAAAAAACATTTTGAGTTTACGTTGTAAAGCAAGAAAACGACCCTTCCCATTCTTAAACGGGGTGTTGGGGATCATATGCTTTGGCTCCTTTCACCAAAGTCCCACCATTAACTTTTTTTTTTAAAAAACCCCAAAAAACCCTTTGGTTGGGGGTTTGGGTTAAAAAGGGGTCGGCCCACCCCTACAAAATTTTTGGGGGACTCCCAAAACCAAAGTCCTGTTTCAATGCGTAATTATATATTT